>JAFBJW010000052.1:2274025-2601209 GCA_016785235.1 Pseudorhombus dupliciocellatus
GGCCACAAAGGGGGGCCCCCCCCCCCCCCCCCCGCCTGTTCTCAGCCATTACAGCTGTGAGAGGGTAGCAAAGTACTGCATATCCGACGTGTCACAAATACACACTCTCACACACGTGTATGTTTACATGCAGCTGGCAAACCCTAACCTGCCCACAGTTCTAACTGGTGCAGTCCAAACTATTTCTGTTTGAACTTGTTCCAAATGTCGAGAAAGATGAGCATGTTTCCCAAAATGATGAAATATTTATACGGCCCCTAACAAAGATGAACTCCTCCCACCCATCTGTCACCCTTCAGGGACCAAAGGTGTAACCTTCATAATAATAGGGAATGTGACATGAGGTCAGGCTGACCTTGACCTTTGACCCATGACCACCATATTCCAGTCATGTGTGATTCATGGATTGACAGACTTCTCTTGAATTGAAAAAGACTTTTTAATCAGCTTTGTAGGAGAGGCCCTGCTACATGCACACAGACCATCTCAGCGTCTGTGGGCACACTCCTGCAATTTCTTTATTTTCACTTGCAATCGGGAGATGCCTCATCCACCAGTTTAAGTTTACGCTGCCTCTACAACACAATAATCCCTCACACGAGTCAACAGCAGCAGCCAGACTGCAACTGCTCCAGAAATATTGTGCGTTTCACCAAATCAAATGTGGGAGAGCATATTGACACTGGCAGGTTGCAGAGTCCAAACACTGTTTCATCGGTTGTTATTTCAACTCATTGCTCTCAGCCTCAGGGCGTAGAGAGAGATACTCAATCTGAAGGGCAGCGATAGATTAACCACCACAAACGCTGACGCTCAGGCTGCGGGTGTGCATGCAGTTTCTGTGAGGACACATTGTTGCATGTTGTTTGGGCTGTTTAAGGGCAGGACTTGGTTAAGAAATATGTTTAAACTTTACATAGACTACATTATCTGCAAAAACAGGCATTTAAAAATAAACAGTTGAAAGGACAAAGACAAGGACACGTTTCACTGACGCTGACACTGGACAGGGGACTTCAGGGGTCGGCTCTGAAGAGCCCCTGTTATGCAGGTTGTTCTCACTCCTTCACTGCTTGACTGTAAGGATGTCACATGACAATAAGCATCATGGAAGCTCATCATCGTGTGATGCTCACAGCTTGTATGTTTATGATGCTATGATTCTATTGAAGCACTGAGGGATGACGGTGTAGGGTGATGGCTTCCCTGCATACATGCATATTATACGTGTACGTGGCGTATCCTAATAAATGACATGTTTGCTGTGGAGACGTGTATATGGCGTCTGGGAAGGAAGCATTAACATGAAAGTGAGTTCTTTATTATCGGCAGCACGTGGGAGTAAAAGCCTGCTGTCGGGATTCGGTGCTGAGTTTTCTGTAGCTGCTATCTAATCTACCATCACCTCCCTTAAACAGCATGAACACAGCTTCATGCCAACGCCACGTCCTTGAACGTGTGACTGTATCCGAATGAAAAGGAGACGGAAAAGAGAAGGAGCGGGTGAGAAAAGAGGGAGAGGAGGCGGGACTGCCAGGGAAAATATTCAAATAAGGGTTCGATTTGTGGCACCAAAGGGCTCCTCATTAGCATAACTTCAAAACCTTGCCACTCCAGTTTTAATAATACATGAGTCTCCCCGTGAACCACCGCACGCTCAGTGATATCTCTGTTGTTCTATTTGTTATGAGGCAACGTAATGTGGAGCTGAGTGGGAGAGGGGCAGGGCAGCGTGCACACACACACACACACACCCTCGTCTCAGAGGGGCCAGACAGTGGGACATCCTGATCTTTGGTTTATTAAAAGCAGCCGTGTGTCTTATCTGAGAGGCAGACCACTCACAGCAATTAACATTCCAGTGCAGTGTCTTTACAGAACTGGAGGCTGAATTGCCTTCCTCACACACACAGCAAACAAATACAATTCACACATACACACTTAAGGATGCTTGAGCACACATAGATACGTCTCTAATTATACCAAAATACCAGGATAAAGGTTAACTCATAACCTGCGCAGGCTGGTATGAGAGATGAAAGCACACTGCGTTAAGCTGACATGATAAAAGACAAGTTGGGTTTCACATAAAAGAAGAACGAAGGTAGACGGCTGTATCTTGAGTCAGCACTGAGAGGTTTACTCTGGCCCAGCTTCCCTGGGTCAGTCCATCCAAGATCATGTGAAAAATAGAAACAGTTTGCCAGTCTTATTGTTATGACTGTGAAAAGAGCCTGGGTTCCAAGAAAAAGCAACACACTCACAATAGATGCACTGTTTTTGGTTTGGATAGTTTAAGCTTTGCCAACTTTGACCCTGAACATGAAGAAAATGCAGTTTGTTTTTTGTTCAGATAATTTCATCCATCGTCAGCCTGCAGCTGTATCAAGCAATTCAGATCAAATCCAGACAGCAGGTAACCCACATGGAAGCAGCTGAGGAGGCAGCTGGGAGGGACCAAATCTAAACTTAATGAAGAGTGAATGCTAGACACACACACACACACACACACCTCCAAGCACTGTTTTATAAATAATAACTTGCTCTGGCTGTCCATGTGATTACTGATCCCAATTCAAATCTTTTTGATGAGCATTTCACTTTTAAGTGTAGTAATTTTATTCTGAAGAGGCTAGATAAATAGGTAATGATGGTTCATTACTTGAACATGAGCAAAGTTTTTCAGACACAAAACATTGCAGGAATGTAGGTGACTTGACTTTATACAAGCCTTGATTCTTTGTTGCTTGTCTGTGTGTAGAAGAATCTGATATATTCAGCTCCTAACACCCAAGGAACACTGACTATGTGTAGTAACACACTGGTATGAAAGATGGAGGAGCTGAAATCAGTTGGGAGGCAATCAGAGGCAGGGCGCTTCCCCTCATTGCAGCTGAAAAAGAACACAGCAATCGCATTAATACAAAGGCAGCGTTCATCCCCCCAGTTACTTTCCTTTGGCAGTTAATAGGACGAGGCTTTGTTCAGTGTCCTCATGTATCATTTTGTAAGTTTTGTAATGACAGGCAAAATGAAGCTGCAATATTAAAACCGAATTAGTAGGTCTCTGAAGGGCTGTAGCTCTAACAAGGACTTCACATAAAGTGAAGTGGAAAGTTACAGACTCTATACGATGGCACATAAAACATATCAGTATTATTAACTAAAGCCATTGGGATCATCTCAAATATTCTTAGAAGAATATTAGATTTGTGCTGAAGTCAAAACACCCTCTCTATGTCCACTGCGTTCCCATGAGCGGTCGTAACACTGGTCCCTTTATTTGTTTAGTCGGGGCTGTTATGGATAACTATGATATCACAAAATATCCAATTCAAAGAAAATCAAACCGTACCTATTACAAAAAACAACCTCAGACTTCATATGCTACCTGCCGGGCCCCTGAGGGAACGTCTAAACTCCACAATGTGTGGCAGCAATGCATCAGATTTAGATGGAACCCGCGAGGCCGTGGGTGTGCGAGGCATGAAGGACGTCCAGCCATACACATCACGCAGGAGATCCCTGGATTAGTCTCGCTGGCTGGTTCGGTGCCGCCGCCACTCTCACGCATCCAAATGCGCAGTCTCAAAACGCCGCAGCAGGGACGAGGCTGCGCTACCCACCGACCGCCATACAGCGTGCGCCCGCCGCAAATAAACAAGCGTGGCCACAGCATGGGGTTGAAGCTAATTACTGTCACAGAACACAGCGTCCGTGTGTGCGTGAAGGAGCACGAAGCAGTGTGTGGCAGACGCCATACTGGGTCATATCAATGCACGGTGATGGGCACGGTTATGGAGATTTTTTAAACTCCCCCATCCTTAATGATCTGGTATGAAAAGGATCATGTGAGTTTAGGATGAATCGCTTTGAAACGCTGTTTAATACCCTGCGCTCCAGGGGCCTGAAAGGTCACAGTGAACTACTTAGGCATTACTGTACAATATGTTTAGTTATTAGGCCAATCCTCAGGATTATTATTACACACTGCTAGCTAAGTGCCTGGCTCTGCCGTCACCAGAGACAGAAGAGACGATGGGACACTGTATATGATGCTCATACAGCCATCGCTCCTGACCACGGCTGTGGCTGCTGTCTTGGTATAGATGCACTGGGTGTTTGCGGAGAAGGCAAGGTGAAGCCAGACAGTCAGGATAAGGACCTTGTGATTTAATCAGTATCATCTCAGAAATTCAAGATTTAATGTTCCCTGCTGCTAATCAGCTGCAGGAGTCAGGCTGAGGGACTCTATCCTTTCTCCGTGTCACACAGGGACATTGATATATGAATCACAATATTATGACCTAATAATAAAGCTCAGTTTCTATCTGCTGAGGAAAAAAGGCCCAGAAAGTTGAGAAGCTATATTTCCCCTCACTGCTTGCAGTTAGGATTGTGTCAATGAAACCAACACACCCTAAGGAGACCAGAGACTGGAAACATAGCCTGGGTGTGGCCAGTGGCCTCCTCTGCCATCAGAGCAAGTGTCCCAGCGTTTCAAACCCATCGGACAGAGGCTCAGCTCACAGGCTGCCACTCTTCACTGAAACACAAATAGAAGAATCACAAACTGAAGACGGCAGTCCCCCTGGGGGTGGGACCGTAATTTGTGACCATTTAATAAAACACCCACAATCATCCCCCGCAACGCACGGCCTGCTGCAGCTAAGTGCATGTTCTCTTTGCAGCGCTGAAGGGGATGTAATTATGGCTGAGAGAAGCTGTAAACATACACTTTCACTTAATGCTATTCAAACTGTTCCACTGGAAGGAGCAGCTGGTCCCAAAGCATTTCTACAGTCTTATTAAAGTGTGACAGAACAGGAGTAAATTTAGTTGCGGCAGGGGCAGGTTGACTGCGCAGCATTTTACACGTGAACTTGGGTTCAGATTTACAACCGAAGCCGACCGCATTCGACGTCTGGAGCCTCGGCAAACACCCGCTTCACGCAGGCCACGTCTCCTGATCCAAAGCCACACGTGCAATCTCTGAGGGATGCAGGCGGCGTTTTAATTCCCACTGTGTCGGTCGCTTCACTGCACACGAGGTGTTGGAAATGCCATGTTCTAAGCACGGCTACACTCATTACTGCAGTAAATACAGACAGGAATAACTTGAGGGCTTCATCATTGCAACCTGTCATTTCTTTTAAAAAGATCCCGCACTCCACCGTGGGCCGTGCTCCACTGCTTCAAACCCATTTCACCCTGTCCCACCGATTCATGGAGCTGGATCCAGTCGTAAAGCAGCCCCTCTCACTTGGTGCACATTTACTTATTAAAGTGGTTTTCCTTGGCCCATTAACATGCCCTCAGTGCATGAGATGATAAACAGCACCCTCAGGCTCATTCTGACAATGAATGAATCAAAGTGAGTAAGAACCGGTGTTTGAACACTTCCTGAAGCTGAGGCACCGACTGACAAGAAATCATTCTGAAGGCAACATGGCCTAAATGCCACTTGGAGTAGAAATTCTCCTGTGGAATTGTTTCTTATTAATCATGTAAAAAAGTGGCTAGATGAGGCGGTGAACTAAGGCACCAAAAATAAAATTGAATGAGTGTGTATCTGCACCATAAAAATATGATTAACATCAATAAATCCTCTTCTCGCTAAATTATTTGGAAAAGAGGCCATGGCTGCTGCTGTTCAGTGGGCCGAGGGCCAGCCGTGCTTCTTCCTTCAAATGACAACAAAACACTGGCTCCTTAAAAGGTGTCAGCGACAAGCAGCCCTGGCTAACGCTGCATGATCAAAACTCATTCATTCATCTGGGGGGGACTGACTTGTCTTTGGACTCCACCCAGAAAGGCCCTGCTGGCTCGGCCCCGGGAATCTTTTAGCATGATGTGGGACATGCGTGTGAACAGCTTTGCGTGCGTGCACACACACATGATGTAACTGAGCTGAACTGCTCAAACCATCTTGTGTTGTGTGAAGGAATGATAGACGAGAGGCCTGCTGCTATTAATGTGCTGCTATTTATTGACTCAGGCATTTCTCTCCTGAACTGACCAAGTTACACAGTAAAGTGATCCAACGGAACATGGGACACGTGTGCATGTGACACGGCTTGTCACGCAACTCGCACCCAGCACACTGCCTCCACGTCCAGAGGGTCACGACACGAACATGCGTGTAAGGTAAATTATAATCTGAGACTGCATCAATCATTCAAATCTGATTTGAAAAACCCAGATTCATAAATCACAATCTGTCTCGCAGGACTTAACAAGGTGTGACGCTCTAATGTCCTTAACCCTCAACAACAGTGAGTTATTGCCAGTAATACGTCGAATACGTGAGTGGGTATATTGTATATTTAAAGCAATCTTGTTGTAATCAGTCCACAATCTGCTGCCATCACAATCTCAATCCATCACGGCGATGAACAATCCACCTTCATGATCCATCACCACTGTCCGTGATCAGAATCCTCCATCACGCCCACAATGGGTTCATCACTTACTGAATGAAGGATTCATTATTTAGTCTCTTAAACCTTGGGTGGATCATCTTGGAAAAGTGGGCGAAATTTGCGCATTTTCAATTTTTAAAAACATGCAACCAGCACGTCCCACACTCTCCCCTCAGCCACAAAAAAAACCACGAGCGTGCACGGACTGAGCAGCTCACTGACCTCTGACTGTGGACTCTGAGGTGTAATTCTCTCTGGCTGAAGACTCAGGTCATGTGCAGTGAGAGTGTGATGGAGATGTACACCAGGCCCACAGACGCTGGCTTATTTTAACACAATACTTCATTTATTGACGGGTGTTTGGACGCGAAGAGGATTCCGGCCAATAATAAAAGTGCTTACCGACAAAGATATAAGCCAATTTATGCATTAGTCGATCGGCAGAAAATGAATTGGAATCTGATCGCTGAGGAGAACTGAAGTGTGGGGAGCACGGTGACCACTGCTACCTCACAGCAAGAAGGTCCTGGGGTCGATTCCCGGGCCGTGCTTGCGTGGGTTTCCTCCTACAGTCCAAAAACTTGCACGTCAGGTTAATCTACCTCAGCATAGGTACACATGACCTCCAGAGAGTGTAGATAATTTACACACACTGGGACAAGACACTGTGAGTCACAACACCAGCACTGAGTTCCTGGTGGGTGGCAGCACACACTACACAGACTCTGTGAACAATACAGCCTCAGTTCTGCTCAGCATTTACAAGCCATAAATCCTAATAAGTACATTTCACATTGTCGACCCACAGCTGGAATCCCCCCCCCCTCCCTCCTGGGCTCCAAGCAGCACAATATGTCAGAGGGCTGACTTCGGCTTTGCAACACCATGAAACGCCTCTAAATCGAATCCAATGACGACTGAATGGTATAGATTCATAAATGATATTTAACAAGTTGCTTCCTCCAAGTTCTGCTCGTCATCAGGAGAGCAGTTAATATTGGTCCACGCTACACGTGCAGCCAGTGACAGTCATAATTGGCCTCCTGCCACCGGATTCCTTTGTGTTTCCACACTGTTAAAATGGTCTTTTCTCAGCGAGGCTCCAGAGACTTAATTAAACCGATACCATTTTGGGTTTTGTGGGATTTGAGGATAAAATAACCTTGGTGTGAGAAGCGCTGCTGCTGGGTGGGTAACTGCTGCGTCCTCATGTCAGCGCACTTAACCTGCCCTGACCAGCACTTACCGAGTCTGAACCTGTGTAACCCTCAAGATTTCTGCAGGGGCACTAAAGGGTGATTTTACATATTTGTGCTGAAGCAGCTTCGAGAGTTTTTACAGAGAAAAGTCACAATGAACGGCGCATTGTGTGGGTTCTACTCAGCGACAGCTGAATGCAGAGAGCCGCGGCGCGTCTGCAGCTTGGAACAAAACAAGGAGGCAAAAGATTTGTGAGGAGCGATGCATTTGTTTGCTGTTGCTATGCAACTGTAACCTGAAGTCACAGAGGGGAATATGCTGCCAAAATTAAATGAATTGAAATTAAAAAATGTTACTGTGCTGCATGATCTTTAGAAGTAAAAGGGATGAGGACACTGATCAATTGTATAAGGGGCACTAACCTTAAAATAAAACCTTGTTGAAATTCAGTCAGGTTCACTAGTCTTCCCTTGTTTGATGTGGTAAAGCCGCACAACTATGAATATATTGTCAAATTTGTTGAACCACATTGTGTCTCAGTGGATATCATCAGATATCTGAGGCCAGGCTGCAAACACACAACTCTGGTGATGAACCGGTTCCTCGAAAACTGCCAGCGCAGTAGCTCACTCCCCATAAAGAGAAAGGACAAGACCATGACACAAACAAAACCCGACCTGGAGTCTGGATCAACTTTTTGTTCCTAGTCACGTCATCCCAGCCGCTTTGAGCTGCCAGGAGCAAGATTAAGATTTTCTCCGCCGAAAGAAGGAACGGCACACTGTAGCGGCTTCTTCTAAATCAACGACTAAAGAGAGTCCTTTTGTCACAGCGACGAAAGAAAAGGCTGACCACTTTGCTGAACTTTCTTTTTCTGCGATTCTTCCACAGAGAGGTTCAACTTCAGTTTACAGCTCCCAGGCAACCGAGCGACACCAAGACCTGAATTGTTTGTCAGGTGGCAACAAAACATGATTCTGCCTTCTTTGAAATAAGAACATCAGTACTTTAGAAAACAGTGAAAGCAAGGGCAGCCCGAGAAAGTCACCGAAAAGAAATTGGGTACATACAGTACAGCAGTTATTCAGGGCCTATGTGAACAACCCAGAACAAGATGCAACAGTAAAGGTCGTTTCTACCTATGAATGTAAATGGGTTTTCAGCTACCTAAATAACCCCAGTCGGCAGCTTCAGCATCACCTTTTTAAATTCTTTAATAAACCTATAACAATAATGACTTGAATTTCTATAGCACCTTTCATATAAAACATGACACTGGGGTCATTAAATCTTCAACCTGGAGAAATCAGGTAAGACTCTGTGTGTTGAAACACAGTCGACCACTGCACAGCTGTTGGACTCACCTTTGTGTGAGGAGGACGACCCATGCAAAAACCAGGCACGGTTAACATTAATCACCTCAGAGCCTGAAAAACAGAGAAAAAACAAATGCATTTTGGGAAACAGTTGAACATAAAATGCTTGAGTGTGGATTGTACACATGCACGGCTCTTGAACATATCCATCTGACAAACTGTGAGAAATAATTTTGAATCAATGTCCCCCACCTTTCATTGTGAAGTCAAACCAATGCAGGTGATTCATTATGGCCCGTTAAGACAACGGCTTTATGACGAGTCCAATTCCAAAATGATCACTCAGAGAGACAGAAAGGCCTGACCTCCACCCTCCAGAATCTGAACACCAGAGTAAACGTCCACACATTAAGTGCCCGAGGAGAGAAACTACAAGATTGTTTGTCTTTGCCAGTGAGTTGATAAACTACCCCAAAAAAAACAGGCAGTGATGAGGTCTGACAGGTCAGTAAATCTAGCAGCAGGCACTAAGTTGGCAGAGCTGCCTGTAAACGCCCCCTGACCACATAATAGACACCGTTGGTGCTAATTAATTTTGAAAGAGCCAACGAGGATATGTCCGACACCCTGGTAGCCAACTAACAGTGTCCTGTTGTTGTGTCCAGCCTGGCTTCAGTGCACAGCTTAGACATGACATTAATACCATTGACATCAGAAGACCGACTTCCTACATTAACTACGTGAGTAAAAGGATGCGAGGGCTGCTCGAGGACAGCAGCAGCAGCGTAGAGGCGGGGCGGCTGGTGTCCAGTTTGGTTGGGGGGGGGGCGAGACGGAGAGAGAGAATACAGGACCTCCAGCTGAGGCACTGACCTCCCTCTCCATCATCCCTCCCTCCTCTGTCCTCTCTGCACGGTCAGCTGAGCACTGCCGCTACACGAGGAGGAAGCACATTTCCAGATAGATGGGCAACGGTGCTCTCAAGTAAAAGAACCACACGTCTACTTGAGAAAGAAGCACTTGGTTTTAAATATATTTAAGATATCAAAAATAACAACTTGAGCGGATGGCCGATTCCCTCTCGCCTGCTGCATCATTAACTCTGTTTACTGTATATATTTAGTTTGATACTAGAATAGTTCTGGTATATTAATAAAGAATGCTGCTGAAAATACTTGTGTTGTTCTATTAATTAATTCTCCTCTGAATCCATTCTAGGTGCAACAATAATTGCATTGCTGAAATGTAGAAAGTAGAAATATTCGCTGAAACGTGTACTCTAGGTTACTCCAGGTTAAAGTTTCTTTGTGGACAAATTTTAACAAAAACATCGAGGCACAGCCAGCTTCCACAACAAATGTTCAAAATAAATAAAACATGTCCTCAGAGGAGTAGGAGGAAGTGAGTACTGGTCCTTCATCAAAACATTTGTGCCTCTTGATTCAAACTCTGCTCCATCATAAACTGGTGAATGAGAATCAGTAAACACAAACATTCAGCATCAGTGAGAGCAGCTAAAACCAGCCAACCATTTCCTTTGGGCTTCTTCACCTCCACCAGCATCCATGGTTTTAAACATCAGCAGTTGTTTGTTTGTTCAACAATTATAACAATCCTCACTCACTGTTTCTTGAACATTTACATCAATATTTTTATTACTTTTTTTATTTTTATACAAGGTGATTGTATGTAAGAGTAAGACCTGATCTTGACTAGTCTGTGTCTGTGCCTGTGGAACCACGACGCACTGCAACTAAGTGAAGCACAAGCAAATAAATCAAACACAATTAAATGAAGCCATCAAGCGCAAACACTGATTCCACTGCACGTCCTATTTGCTTGCACTGACTCAGTTTTCCTGTGAAACGTTCAGCCCTCTGGGGAAGATGTTTTCTTCATTTGGTTGTGTGTGTGTGTGTGTGTGTGTGTGTGTGTGCGCGCACCGAGCTCCCAGAGCTGCCGCGCACGAAACAGATGAAGTCCCTAATAATCGTGACAGAGATTTTCTAAACTAATTTAGGTTCTTCCCTTGTAACTTCTACAAAGTCATATTAAACATTCTCTGGTGCACTGCCGGGAAAGAAAAGCTCACCCAGATTTTCAGCAAAAAGCATTAAAAAAGCCACTGCCTTGTTGAGAATGGGACGACATTTGCAATTCCTGGGAGGCCAGCGAAGGAACAGTGACAGGAGTGCTCGCACGCGGCCGCCTCGTTCGCTGGTGCTGCTCTTTTTGCCGGATCTTTTATGTGACACCATTACAGCTGAAGGGTTTTTACTCTGCTGTTGTATTTTATTTATTTTTTTTTTTTTTTTACAAAAGGGGTGATTCAATGCTTTATGAAAAGAACAAAAAAAAAAAAAAAAGATGGATCCTACAGAGCAAGCGAACACAGACTTAAACTTCCTTTTCAACAGCCCCCGGGGGCAGATTAGTTTGAAACAAAAGCATCTTAGAAAACAACAATCAGCGGCGGCGTTGGGCTGAGTCTTGATTTATTAGGGTGCACGCTGCACGGTAGCGCCTGTCGGTGTCAGACTCAACACTGGGCATCCGCCTCGAAATAGTTCCAAGAAGCCGGAGCTGCGAAAATGATCACATTACAGCGATGTTGGGCTTCTATTAAGGCACATGACATGTTTTGAGTGGAGCTCTGTGGTGGTTAATAGTGGGGAGGGTTTTTCCTTTTGTTGTCTGCCGAGCACTGTCTAATGCTCGTGTTTCATTGCCCTGGAATCACTGTCTGCTGCAGATACAAAGGAACAGTTTGCTATCACACAGCTTGTTATCGGCCTTCATGTCATCTGCAGCCACACGACTATTACAAGGTCCTCGTCGGCTCTGGTTTGGATGAGAACACACATCCCACGCAGTTTCTGACGTGAGACGAGGGGGGAAGGAAAGAAAAAACATTATTCTGTTTTCACTGACTTGAAGTGGTCAGTGAAGCTCATTGCCATCGTCTTCTCTTCCTCTGCTTTCCCTCACTCACTCACTCACTCAGACACAGCAGTCAGAGGTGGTCAGCGTCCATAAATAGAATGGAAAGTAGGCAAGTGGCAGCTGGGAGTGGCTTTGACTGGGAATATGATCGATTAAAAAGCAATTTGCTCCTCTGCTCTGGCCCTGCATTCCTAAATGACACCCCCCCCTACACACACACACACACACTGTCCAGATGGAGCTTTGACGGGTCGGAGGAGCCGGCCCGCCCCACCTGCTCCTCCATCTATAGCTGCCAGACCCCGTGCCCCCCCCCCCCACACACACACACCCAGACTCCACTCCCCACGCCCGAGCCTCGGTCACAGTCTGCTGGGCACTCGCAGAGCCAGGCAGAAACATCCAGGCAGCCCTGGCTGGTCTGGCAGAAGAGCTAGACTTTGTTCCAACATACAGAGGATATGAGCGAGCTTAAATAAAGGCACGATGCCAGGTTAAGACAAACAGGGCACACACACGGCAAACGCAGACAAGGCCCGAATTTGATTCAGTAAATTCTGCCAGAGAGACCAAAGTTCAATGGTTTAAAAGGAACCGAATACTCAACTGAGATGGAGTTTTTTTTTTTTTTTCAGAATGATAAATGAAGTGAAAAAAATCAAAGTGACATCAAAGTTCGTAGATTTGACGTGTTCTAGTTTCACTACACACCTGCGGTTTCAAAGAGCGAGCCCAGAGAAGTAGCAGACAGACGAGCAGGGCCGTGGATGCATGGAGAATCCCTTATAACCACAGAGAGGTCACAGTTTTCCTTGGGAGCAGGTTCACCACATGCAGACCAGAACACCCACTCTGCAGCTCCTGACTGGAATTAAACACTGAAATCAGAAGTGACCTGACTTCTTCTGACCTTGATCAAATCCAACTGAAAGTTTATTCCAAATTTTAATTAATATTTACTAAAAACATCTTTTAGAATTCACAGTGACCGTGACCTTGACCGCAAATCAAAGCACTTAAGAGAGCACTGGATCAACGTTTGAAAATGTCCTGTTAAGACATCATGTTTGAAAGACTGGGGCAGAGGACGGTCGGCTGGACAACCCAAAACAAAAAGCTTTTGGAAAAAGTCAGACTGGCAGAATCAAAGCAAAGTTCCCTTCTGAAAAACACTTAACCCGAGACGAAAGGGAGCATCAGAAGGAGCAGTCAATCATGGCGGTCAGTCTGTTAGCGCTCAGGCATGTAGGACTCCGATGGAACAGACACACTGGCTTTTACTGACGGATGAGTTCACCGCTGACAGAAACAACAAGATGAATGCAGCGGGGCACGGGAGCACGCTCCGTGCTCACACTCAGCCACACGCATTAAAACTCAATGGACGACGTCTCATCACTCAGCAGGACAAGGACAAGGATGAGCAACGTGCTGTCAGAGCGACCACAGAGCTGGTCAAGGTGAGGAAGAGGGATTTCCTCCGCTGGTCGAGTCAATGGCCTGGTCTCTGTGGGACTGGGCAGCTCTGGGGTGACAGGAGGTGTTTCAAGACAAACTCATACCAGCAGAGGACATGTGGACGATGGCACGACTCTATCCACTGTGTCATTATGCAAATATTAGGAGGGAGCATGTTGGGATAAACAGCTGGTGGCGCCTCTCCTGTAGGGTTCCACAAAGATGTCAAAAAACATTAATATGAGAAAAGGAATAGGGTCACTGTGGCTCCATTGGCCACTGCAACTTTTCTGGTGTTGTTAAATATAAGAGCTAACATCTGGTTCCAGCTCAGCACACGGTTCTCAAGTTGTTGTGTGATCATTACATCAACCAGTTCCACAATTAAATCCAAAAAAGGTTCTAAATTGTACAACTTTAATCTGATGCATGACGGCACCAAGAGTAAGACCTAAAATGATCAATGCATCGCTCATCTGACGCGTCCAGGATACACTGCTTCTGCTCTCGCAGCCATTAGATACGGAAAAGAATCAATAGCTGCAGTCATACTGCAAATTCCTGCACACACTCCACGTGACGTACAGAGACAGAGTTAATAGAGGCAGCGTAACCCCTGGCCCAGAACACGCTGCGAGCGTGTCTGATCACCTGCTGGGTGATCAGAGGCTGCAGTGCAGATCAAATGGGAGGTGGGGGGGAGGCAGGACCATATGGCCCCAGGCTGCACAGCTAGGCTGCATGTGTGGGGGGTGTACTGTACTCTACTGTCACTGATGCTCAGAAGCTTAATTTTAACTCCATTCAAGGCAAATATGACTTACATACATTTATATCGTTACTCTGTGAAACTACAGAACAAAGACAATTATTAATCAGCTTCAGCTTTTGGATGTGAAACACATTGGATATTAAGTTTCAGATCATGTCAGATCAGTCTGGCTTTTAAAAACATAGAATAGACAGAGTTAAAGGATATTTGAAGTACTAGGGACAAATTTGATCATTTGGGAGAAACAAACTATTTCAGTGAGCTGCTCATTTATCAGACACTGTGTGTCAACCGTCTGAGCCCTTCCTCCCATCCTCAGTGTCTGCGGCTCTTGGCTCGAGCAGAGTTTGGCTGCAGACCTCTGCCGACTGTGGCTGGAGGTTAATTGATGCTGACATATGACGCAGAGTGGAAGTCGTTTGCAGGAAGATCCTGCTTCTTTGTCAGTGACACCACACACACACACGGAGACAGGAGGGCCGCAGTTCACTGGTATGAGTTTGTCCAGGGGGTTAACTCCCACATTTACTGAAAGTCGGATTATAACTAAATGGAATCTTGAATTATAAATTATGGAAATAATCTTCAGTAAGTATTTGTGAATAATACTTTCAAACTACTCCAATCATTAATCATCATGTGAATTCAAGTTGTAATGAGACACTCTGAACGCCAAACCTGATTTGTTTCCAAGACTGAGGCGAGAAAATGATCATGACAACCAGATTCCAAGAGTTATCAAGAGAGTTGGCCATTTGTTCCTAAAACAATTTGACATATCATATGGAAGAAAAAACTGTAAGGCATCAATAAATATGTTTAAATGGAGGTGTTTATGGTCCTGGAGGATCTCTGATAAACATTTGTCCTGAAAGAAATGGCTGGTTGGCGTTCCTGTCCATCCGTGACCGACCTGCCTGGCAGCGTGCACCCTGGGCTCTCACTGCGCATGACCGGACCCGTCAGCTGGGCCTCTGGAGCGCAGACAGCAGCCAGAACTGAGCAACATAGCCACAGAAACCTGGCACCTGTCGTGATGGGAGGGGGACGGATGTATCAGTGTCATTATTTGTCAAAGAGTAAATTGCTGTTGCTCGCTTTGCCTGGATCAGCAAGCCTGCCTTAAACCACGTATGAGAGAGTATGTGTAGGGGGAGAAGCCATCTTAAATCTCATAATCTAAAGTGCATCATATTCTGCACACATCAGAATCTGTGGAACTCTCTTCTCAGCCTGGTTCCTTAAACTCTGCAGTATGTGGCTGCCAACGAGGCCACAGATTGAACTTCATTCACGCGATCGTTTATTTAAAGGCTGCTGGACCTTTACGGCCATAATCGAATGCTTTAGCTGGCGTCTTTTGTCGATGGCTCAGTGACCTTGTGTGGTTGATCAGAGGTCCCAAGAGTTTGCTGCTAATGGGATCAGGAGACAGTGGGGGAGGGGAGGCGGCGCAGGATCTCACTGGATTTGCAAAAAGAAAGAACCAAAATTAAAGCCCCACAGCAGAAAGAGAAAACCCATCAGGACTTTTTTTTCTCCCTCGTCTCTTCCCTCATTCAGAGTGGCTGGCCGATTGATTCATTCTTCTGAATGTTAATCGCACAGCACCTCTTCCAAAGCTCACCTTGACAGAATAAGTTTTCTTGAAGAAAATAACTCTGCCAAGGAATAATGGGAACGATTAAAAAGTGCCTCAAAGGCTGGATTCAATGGTTGTGAAGTTTCGGATGTGTTTCCCTTTGGTGTAAAGATGACTCCCTGCAGACAGCCGATCTAATCTTCAATCTATGGAACAGACTTAATACGGCTGTGTTTGACTTTATGACCTATTGTCTCTCTGCTCCATCTTCACTCATAAAATATTCAGCTGTCTTGGGCACGTGGATTCATAAAAAGGTTATTGCTGCTGTTGCAGAAAATCCACAGAGCACAACTCTCTTTTTTTGTGTTTGAATATTAACAGATAATATTAATAGATAATTTCTCACTCTCAAGCCTCACAAAGCCAGGCACGTAATAAAAAATCCCAAAATATATAGCTGTCAATCTGAATGATGTGTTTCCTATTGTGAAACAATCAAACATCGATTATAGAAGCAGCAACTCCCACTCTCACCTCTGAGTTTGTAAATCAGATGTTCACTTAATATGGCACTCACACAGCTATAGTCTCCTATTACCGTTTATGGATTAGCCAGTAATGTTTGTAAATCTATCCTAGTGAGGACATTCCCTAGTCCCTTACAATCACAGCTCAGTGTTTGACCCCAGAAACAAGTCTTCTGTTCTGTTGGTTTACTTTATTCATTCTTATAATAACATGGTTATATGCTCCATGCATGCCGATGCATATCCTCTATGCATCAACACAGCTTCAAGTGGGTCAGGAACGGAGGACCGGCCAAAAAAATCAAAATGATCCCCACAAAGATACACATGTACAGAGGCACGCACACAAAGCTGTCTCTGGCACAGGCAATGTGTCAGACAATAGTTGGCAAGTCTGCTGCCTCTAACAAAAGATAGAAAGAATAAGAGAAACAGAAATGGTGATTTGATGCCGTTATGAAAACTGTAGCACAGCAGGCAGAGTGGAATCCCATTCACACGGACTTAGCACGCTGCCGAGTGTCTCACCCCAACAGCCTCTCGTTAGCAAACATGTGTCCCAGAGGTTTGAATCTATTTCCATTTATTGTAGTCAGGTCAACCAAAAACGTATCCCCAAACAACCACAACCAAATCACGCCCCACCCTGAACTAAACCTGACCACAATGACATGTTATTCCTAACCTTAACCAAGCTCTCCATCAAGTCAGTAGAAATGTCCTTCAGAAGAAAACAGAGATGGGTGCAGACCTCCTTTTGCTCTCCGTCTGCCTGGCCTCCGATATGAAGATTCAATATTTAATTGCCCTGTCACTACGAAGTCCAAGTCTGGATCAGACATCAAAACGTGGAGAGCAGCAGCAGAGGGATGAGGTGAATCCAGGTAAAAGCCATTATTCCCTCCTGAATTCCCGCCAGAAAGAGAAGCAGACAGGCTGGTTTTCTGAATTCCACAAAAAGGGGCAGCAACTCAATGTAATGTCCCAAATATTTTGCACATTCAGTGCATTTCAGTCCATTTATACCCTCGGACCTAGCTCAGCTCTGCTTTCACGCCCAACAAAGTTACAGTATATTAAATTCTCCTGATAGAAAGTGCAAGTGCAGGCCTTTCTGACATCTATTTAAAGCCTTCAGCCATATATCTTAGTCTGGCGCCCGTCCAGCAGCGGTAAATACGCGCACAGCGGCAGCAGCGGCGTTGGACCACTACAGAGCAGATTGGTATTCCGAGTGGCAGCTCCCAAAAGTTAAAGCTGCATAAACAGTCCAAACTATTACATAAAGGTAAACAAACAACATCATGCCGCTCGCATCACGTCTGAGCTGCAGCAGGTGGAGGAGCAAAAAGGGGCTCAGCTCATCAGACGGCGTAATAATGTGAGTCATGTGATCGAGCTCGGTGGTGGCGGAGGACGGAACAAAAGGTGCTGAGATGGAGGCAGAAAGTGAGAGCGGGAAGATAAGACGGCGGCGGTAGATGGAAAGTGGGCCACGCAGCTCAACGTGAGCTCTAAAGTTTTTCGTCTTTCAGCAGGAACCGTCACCGTGGCAGCAACAGACCGAACCGTTGCTTAATGTGCGGTAGATGCCAGAAGATGTTCCCTCCAGAAATCATAGCGCACAGATAATGAGACCACACACACACACACACTGGAGGCCCTATTCATTACACTAACAGCCTGCACGTCTCCAGCCACCATGTGACACTCTTGTCTGTTTGTAGGTGGAGAAATAAATATCCCGTCTTTCACATTTTTCGTTGGTGTCACATCAGCCAACGCGATCTAATTTGGATCTCGTCTGCAGTCAGCCAGGTGAAGGAATCCAAGATGAGAGAAAGCAGAAAGAGCAAAAAAGCACAAGAAGGATTTGAAATAAGGATGATGGAGGATGAAGAGCAGAGGTGGACTTCCTCATCCCGGGGTTCTCCCTCACGAGGGGGTTTGTGGCTGTCACACAGCATCAGCATCATCTCCTTCTGCACCTCGTAAATCCATAAAATCCTGCGGAACCGCTCCCTCGCTGTCGGGCCACATGAAGCGCGGTCAAAAGAAAACATCTTGGACTGTTAACCAGTCTGTAACTGAGACGCTGACAGTGCAGTTTGATACCATAGGCATGGCGATATACATGGGTAAAAATGGTTCTGTTCACACCTGAGCAGGCCCCAGCCTCACATAAAGGTCCTTGCATATGTTTTAATGACTGATCCCTGACCTTCCTGCTGCAGGTGAAGGGAAACCTGAAACTGCCGTTCATTGTCTGAAATATTTTAGAATTACCAACCTGCCTAACCCTGACCCGTCCTCCAGCGTGAGGCTGTAATACACTCAACACACACATGGAAACTTTTGCCCAATTCATGAGGTTAAAAAAGGCCACTATTGTCTTGCGCTCCCCATCGGAGACATTCTGCCTTGACAGGAAGTAGGCATTAGAATTTTGATTGACAGCCACTCCAGGAGGACGGATGTGGACGCACAATGAAGCCCCTGAGTAGTAAGTTGTGTTTTTCTACCCTGCTGGGGACCACACGGCTCTGCTGCCGTTCACCGGCCGATCAGAGGCGCATCATCCATTCACAGCCAGTGTACCAATCATGTCACAGCAGCAGGCGGGACATACGGCTGCTGATGAGCGCCACGTGTAGCTGGGATTTGGACAACACTGCTTCTGCTCCAGCAGTCGGTTAAAAGGCTTTGGAATAGATCACATAAACTGACATTTTCCAGGACGTATATCGTAAAGCAGCCCTGCAGCTATGGGTCTCTCTCTCCGGAGTTATACGGTTACAAAGTGAATAGTTCATTTGCATGTAAACCCACAGCCTGGGCCGGGGTGACACGTCCCCATTCCAGTGAAAGTGCACACGTTCGACTGTGGCTAATTTATCCCCGACTCATTTTCTCCAGGCTTTTAAACAAGCGGCGAGCAGAACAAAAGTCTGTCATGTGTGACGTACAGTACAGCGCGGCAGACTTTGCCTCCATTTACTCCAGAAAGACGAGGATAAAACGCAGCCCGCACCACTTAATTTATGATACAGAGCAAATTAATGGGCACTGACAAGCTCAATAATTTTTCAGAGGCAACAGATAACAATTATAATCATCAGGCACAGAATTAAATAGTCGGTGGAGACATTGGAAATGTGCACTTGTGTGTGTGTTTTCACTCTTTGTCTGCAGCGAGGTCAAAGCCCCATTAAAGGCGGAGTGTCAGTGTTAATGCGATATTGTTTGGTTTATTACAGTCCAGCGTCTGCCAGGGCCCCGACCACAGAGAGCTGACTTCCTGCCAGCGCTCGCTCCGCCTCTCCCTATTTATTCCTTCACTGATTGACAAATTCATACCCCTATTTTTTCCTTTTGTGTGATACGGCGACCACGCACTGTGTTATGATTCATTACCCCCCCCCTCCCAAGTCAGTGAAGGCGGTGGCTTGTCCTCTGTGTTACGATAATGGCTTTTAACAAGCTTTTAAGTTGGAGAGAATCAGATGAAGGGAGTCGTGGAAGAGAAAAAAGTAAGTATAAGAAAGCTCAGCATCAAAACCTGCACTCGTATTGTCTCTGGCAGATGCCTGACTTCATTAGGGACTAGCGCACACACACACACACACACACACAGGAGAAAGTGACGATATGAGCGTGCCAGGGCAGCCACACAGGAACGCCCAAGAACTCTTTAGAAAAGTTATGTTATATCTCTCTAGCTCAGAGTGTGAGTGTGTGAGTGTGTGAGTGTGTGTGGGAGAGAAACCCTATTAGTGAGGGAGGAACTTGTGGAGAGCACAGCTGCCCCCTATGGGTGTGAAAACAATGCAGCAGCCGGAGCTGCCTGGCAGAGAGGCAGCTCTGGTTTCCGCTGCTGCTTCATTAAGGCTGGAAGACACAGAGAGGTGCTATTGTTGGAGCACAGGTGTTTAACACTAATTAGACGGCTTATCCTCCTAATGTTGCAGAGACATCAGACGCCGCTCCGGCAGCGTGGAAGGAAAATAAAGAGGATTTCTCAGTGCAGTGCAATCTATTTCTGCCAGCTTAGAACGTGAGGCACCTGATGTGTGTACACATCATCTCTTGTACTAATGGACACTACTGCATGCCAAGTTTGTCCCTGTGTTTGTCTTTGTCCTCGCGGTGACAAGTGCTGACGACACAGAATGAAGAACCAGGTGCAAACGGCTGTTGTGATTTTACAGAGCAGTTCTGTGAGTACACTGAGCTCTGAGAGTCAGTGAAGGCCACACTTCATATTTATAAGTCAAGTGGTGTCTCCAATGGGGATCCAGGAGGGGCTGTGTACAAATCCTCCTTCACGCAGAGGCAGGGACCCCAGATCATCACCTGCTCTCTGTGACGTGTGATCGGGCAAAGACCTGAGAGGATGTAAGCAACGCAGCCTGAGGTGCATGATACAAAAACACTGATTACCAGTATCAATGCTACGACGGTCAAGTTGTACTTCTCAGAGAAACTGTGTGTTTGGAAAAGCAAGGAGAGGAATCAGATGATAAATGAGTGGATGTATAAGGGCCTGGGTGCACGCAGGCCGATAAAAAACTACAATGCAAACATTTGTTTCTATAGGAGATTATGTGAGAGGGTCTTAGTGGGTCATTGCTGCAGGAAGAAAATAAAGAAGGACACAGAAATATGAACGTGTGTGTGAGTTAAAACTGCAACCAATTGGATTAAACTATTAGTTAAATTATAAAGACCAACAATACTAAATTGATTTAATTCCAGCAAACAATACAAAACTGGAATAAAAATGAACATTGCTAGAGTGATGGGGTAACCTCAGTGAGATGAGCAGTGAGCCATACATCATTGGTTTTCATAATATGTCACATTGGTAAAATGTTTGTAAACATGAGGTGCTATAGGTGTAAACTAGATGTGCCCATGTGGTAATATGAGCCAAATAAAACAACTAATTCAAGCCATCTTTAGTCCCTTTGGTTAACGTGCACTGCTGCGATGGCTGACTTGTCCCGGTCTGGAGGACAGTAGTGGATCGATCCATGCGAGGGGTGGACTGTGTGGGATACAGGCCAAATCTGAGCTAAATGTGAAACCTTCAGTTCACATTGAAAAACGCACGGGACCAAAGTGGATTACATGAGGGGAGTCGCCACAGTCCAGGCCTCGGTTTATTGGGAACCTACAAGATTAATTTTTGCACTTTGACATTTCATCTCAAAGAGAGTGAAGATTAAGCTGATTGCCTTTGCCAGTGTGAGGAAGTGTGCATACCCTCCCATATTAGAGTTGAAGGAGTCAGGTAATGGAACAAGGGCCTTTGCTGGCTGCTGCTGCTGCTGCTCCGTCATCCATGGCAAACATCTACCAGAGGCCAGAGAGGAGCAGAGTACCTCTGAAGTGCGAGGAGGAAAAGTGAGGAGGGATCACTGCAGCGTGGAGCGAGGCGAAGAGCTGAGGGCTGAGCAGCCGCTCCGACCATTACTGCACCAACATGCTCTGTTATTATGGCGGAATGTGGACCTTTGGCTGCCAGACAACACGAAACACGCTGCAGCAGAGAGCAAC
Organism: Pseudorhombus dupliciocellatus; assembly: GCA_016785235.1. NCBI lineage: Eukaryota > Metazoa > Chordata > Actinopteri > Pleuronectiformes > Paralichthyidae > Pseudorhombus > Pseudorhombus dupliciocellatus. The sequence goes on from JAFBJW010000052.1 coordinate 2,295,808, forward strand.
ACGGAGAGAAAACACGCCGTGACAACGACGACGATGAATCACACACTCATTCAAACACTCGTTTTCTGGTTTGCTCAGTCGCTCACTCACACACGCGTGCGAGTCCCTTGCTCGCTCGTTTGCTCATTCACAGGCTCACGCAGCCGTGCACTTGTTCGACATTTCTCTCATTCGCTCGCCCACAAACACAGCGCACATCCTAAGTCTGCATCCCTTTTTGATAAATCGAGAAAAACAAGCATGCACAGCATGTGCAATGGCATAAACGTACAATATCTGACTAAAAACATGCAGGAGTACTACTCATGTTGTTCTAGGAGCATTTACATCCACTGTGGAACGAGTACTGCAGACTGGTGCTCTTACAGTGCTTGCTTCCTGACTTTTAAAGACCAGACTGGAGATTTGCTATTGCTTTTGTCAAGAATTACAAAATTTCCTCTTTTTGTGTTCTCTGAAGCTGGAATCCAACGATAAATCACCATGGGCAGAATTAAACTGTATTGATGAAGAGGAATTTGCTAAGAAGACAAGTTTGGTGCAGAGGTTCTTTTTTCCAGCACAGTATTATTGTAACGTATGTCCCTTGGAACCGTTTGACATTTAACCCTGTTTTACAGTCCGACTGAGTTATGTGAAACGAGAACGTCAAAATCTTTTCACCGTGTCAACAAAGCAAACCCATGGATAATGGATGATTGTGGAAACTTTCCACAGACCACCTGGCAGTGCGCCCTGGACCCCTGAGAGTCCACAGACCCCCATTTTAGAATCAATGCTCCAGTGAGTCGAGCATACAGCACTGGAACAATACTGTTGAGTTGCACAAAGTTAAATCTCAGTGCGGTGGCTGAGTTCATTTTAAAGAAGGGACAACAGTGCAGCAGGGTGTGTGTGTAGTTCCTGGCAAAAGGTGAATACGATATATGTCAGAAATGTGCTCCGAAATTGATATTTCGTTTTTGCTCTCGACAATTTTTGTTGACAACAAGACAAATACAGAATATTCCATTATTCTTTAAGGTGACGTTAATGGCGACTGCATAGGCAGTGATGAAAATACAGAAAGGAGAATTTGAAAACACAAGGAGCGTTGATTTATTTGTTTTCAGTGCAGTTTCGGTGCTGGCTTCGGTGCCTGTTGTTTATCCAGGTTACCTCAGCCCCTGGCGACGCACTGCTGCAATATACAACTCATCAAGATGAGTGACAAGCACGTGGACGGGAACGTGGCCCGCAGAGGCAGAGGGGGGAGTAACAGTGGGCTTCACTTTGCACAGGCCAGTTGGATGAAAACATAATAATTGTAAAAAATGTCCGCAGCCTTGCGATGAGCCCATTTAATATATTTATGGTCCTTCTCTTACTGTTGTATCGCATTACCGCTGAGGCTGGAAAGTACTACCTTCCATGCAAGGATCATTAATGTTTCATGTTTTATCGTCATCATATACTATAAGACTGTCTCCGTCCCTGTATTGAAACAGACATCCAAGCACAGGAAGAATAAAATAGTATTTCCCTTGTGTGAGTAAACGTCTCTTTAACATGCAGAAAATATGGGGAGTCACAAATAACTAAATTATGATACAACCAGATGCACGAGGCTTTCCCCAAAAATACACACAATGGGTTTAAGGTGTTTATAGTGCATCAATTATATTTATATGTATTTCAACTTGGACAGTTTAAATGGCATTTCATTTGTTTCAACAACACCACTGCAGTTATTACAAGTCCCAGCCCCAGAGTTCCTCAAAAAACAGCCAAGCATGTGGTTGATGACATGTTTATTGCTGCCTTCTTTCCATCATCAACATCCAGTATGAAACGACAAAAATATTCAAAATATGTAGAAACAAACTACAACATTGCTTTATAAATAGCCAACATATCATCAGTGTGTAAACACAGTGTCAGAGCCAGGGTCTCACATGAAAAAAAAATCCACTGATCCAATGTTTGACTTCAGAGCGCTGTGGCCTACTCTGCATTATGTCTGAGAAAACACCTCCATCTAATGTCCTGTATTTTTCCTACAGAAATATGCAGAGGCCTGCTCCAAGTTCAACAGCGAGTACGTCCTCAGAGGAAACCAGTGGCTGCAACAACAACAGCTCCAGTATCTGGTTTGAAGGGGTCAGGGCAGTCATCCTGCAAATATTTTGCCTCTTCTTCGCCACTGAAACCACATGTTTATTTTACATTCTCATGTTTCATAACTTGTGGACACCAATTTTAAGACAAATAAACCTAAAACAAACTGCAGCGTTCAACAGAGCTGCAACATCTCACATTTTAACATTAAATATCTGGACATGTTTCAGTCCTTGCCATGGATTCTGTGTGTGTTTATCTGTAACCTGGTGTTTTTCTTAGTTACTACATTGAACAGCTGTGTGCAGAGCTAACTCCAACATGCTTTCATCCATAAAGTTGTTCCTGTCCATGCAGACATTCAGACAGACCCATAGTTTCAGCTGCGTCATGCGATGCAGTCGCTCCTCTCACGCAAGAATGAATCTCTGCTCTGTGTACCTGTCACTCTGAATCTGTTTTACTCGAGAGCAGCCTTTGTGCACGTGCATTCACCTCTATGGCCATAACTTCATTTCATTCTGTGGGAGACACTGTGGATGTGCATTTTTGCATGTTGGATTTTATGCAAACAATATTTAAAATAATATTCTAGATTACCTTTTATATCAACTAGTTATTGACCAAGCCCCAAATATCAGGGTTAATGCAGTTAATAACAACCTCACTCGCTGTCTGTCCACTGCATCTGTTACCTCAGCTACAATACTGCACATCCTCTATCACATTTTTACAACCGATGATCCTTGATGATCCGTGATTTCACAACACTAATGCTGAAAATGGGAATGATTTGCAACCTGTTCCCCCGTCCTTCCCCGACACGTGAAGAAAATGCATCTGGAAATAAAAACGCATGAGTGGAAATTCACGGAACAATCACTATAAAAAAAAGGAAATGCAGCTTCACGTGCAACACGGTGGATGTGCGTTCAAACGTGTTGTGCTGCCAGATGTCTCGGGCATCGGGAGCAGGATCGCAGTGCCCTGCTGTTTATCAGAATACACAGGAGCATGTGGGCCAGGCAGATCGGAGGAGAAGAATAAATACTAACTACTCTCATTCGGATTCAATAAGAATGAGTCAGCATGGTATGAATCAGCCTGTTCCGGCTTCCCAAATGATTGCTTGTAAACCATGAGGTCTTTTCAATCAAGAAGGTAATGGGACGGGCAGCTTTGGCTTAGATGTTGACTCTAATTGGGATGGCACCTCTGGTTCTTCATTTGATGCCGACTGTAAAATTTAATTCATCACTGTTGATGTGAAAGCCTGTAATCTGAAAAGTGCACTGATAAATATTTTACGCTATAAGGAATGAACAGTTGAATTGTATCATTTGTGGTCTAATTCTGCGTTCTCTATAGCTCTGGTTTAATTCATGTCTTTCAGCCCATTGTTTTTGCTACGCCAGGTAATTGCCTCTCAAGTAATCTGAAGGAAAGCTTTGTTCCTAGACTGTTTCAGACTGTACGAGGAAACAGACGTTTTGTCTATGAATGTGTTTGGTCCATGTCCCTTTCATTAACATAGAGGAGACTCTGCAGCCAGCCACCAGCAAGTGATCAGGACACGTTGGCTTCACCTGTGGGGTATGTCATGTCCTCCATCTTTATATGCAGTCTGTGGTAGAGACATGAGCACTAAGTTAGCAAGCAGCTTAGCCTCAGTTCTTCCTGCTTTATTCTCTCATCTTAGTAGATTTAAGATTTATTTAGATTTGTAAACTGACAATATTTTAAAATATCTATCTTGTCTTTACAGCTACTAATTACAAAAGTTAGTTCAGAGTCAAAGGAGGGCAGCGATGAGTGCCTTTTAGACTAGAACAAGCAGGTGAACAAGCTCTGCGACAACCAGCAATTTCGACATGCAATCCTAGGCTTCCTGTCACGTTTCTGTTGAACACAGCAAAGCACTGGACACATCCACATCCAGAATCACTGTCAGGAGATAACAAGGACCAAAATCCAAAGTGTCATAAGTATATTCCTTGCATTGCCAGACGCACACGCTCCAAATGAATGCTAATGATGCTGCGTGTATCCTGGATGTGTAAATAGGCAGCGCATCCACCATGACAAGTTTGTCGGGTAATAGATTCATCTTGTTCCATTTCTCCCTAGAGGCTAAAAAGTCATGCATATGGATGCAGCTTTAACTGATTGTAAAGTGGCATTTTCAACAGCATGAAGCTGAACTTCCGCACTGATCCAGAAAGACGAATTCAGGGAGGCACCTCCGAAAATAGCGTCCCATAAACAACCCCCGTGCATCACCATATTCAAACCGGCACGCGGCCAACAGGACTGCAGGTGGAAGCAACTGCGAGCAGTGGATACAAGTGAAGTGAGTCAGACGCTGCTGCGACTGCAAGCCTCGCTCACTCTACCTCATTAGCTATGGATGGGTGGAGGTTCAGGGCCGAGGAGCTGCTGGGACTTCACATGGTCCCATGCAGACGGAGAAAAAAAAAAAAAAAAAACCCTTCATTATTCTGCATGAGTGTGGGGATTTGTAGATTTGTTGGCAAGTAAAGTTTATTTGTTCATGGACAGTTTGAGAAAATGCAAACAGAAATGACTCCCCCCCCCATCAGTGACCTTACTACCATCATAGCTGCACAACACCAAGCCTCAGCTCATGCCAGAGGTGTCAGAGGTGCAAGAAGCAGCGGAGGCAAGAGATGTCTGATGCCTCAGATACACGAGGGAAGCCCGGATCCTGCGTGAAGGTCTCGGCTGAAGATAAAGTTCTCTGTGAAAACGGCTCCTGTTCGGTGCCAAGGCAGTTAATCCAAATTAACTCCACAAAGGCTCTCAGAACAATCCCACACCTGTCTGTGTGGCCCGGGCTCTGAGCCGAGCAGCAACGCAGTAATCGTCAGACTTCCCCAAGAAAGGCAATTACTGAAGAATATGTGAAAGACTAAAGATTAAAAATAAACTGGAAAACTAATGACTTAAATAAAACGTGTGTCCAAACTAAGCCCCACACATTTTAAAAGAATGTTTCTTTTTTTTTGTTAGAGATATCTGTGCCTACTTTTTGCTGAGTATATATCCTTACATCAAAACACTGTCCAGAAAATCGTTATCGTCTCTGCAAGAGGAAATATGGAGCTCAACACAGCGGAATGGAAATACTATCTTTTATAAAGGCCATGAAAGCTTTGCACTGTGTTGAGAGGAAAATACTTGTGCAGCAAGATTTCATCTATGGGCGGATATTTAATTTTAAACATGATCACCCTCCCTGACTCATGAAAGCTCCTGCATAGTTAATAGTGTGGCTATGGCAACACGAGGCTGAGAGGAAAAGTGCGCAAGAGGGACGACAAAATGAAGGTGAGATGACAGACGCTGGAGCGGTGAGAGGCTCAGGAGTGAACTTGTCATCAGAGAGCAATCTGAGCACATATCAGAGCAAGTGGAAAAAGATTCTTCTGGCAGATGATTGGCTTCCTGTGACGGTGTTCTCATTCTGGAAGTCGACAAAAGTGAACATGAAATGAGTCGGACACAGTATGGGAGGAACAAAAACCACGACAAATGATGTAACAGAGGAAACTAATGGAGATAAGAAGAGTAAAAGCATGCCCAGGAATTAACAGCAACAAGAACCCATTACTTAACTTCCAATGCTTTTCAATCCAAATTCTTGACCACCATAAAAACATTACTTCAATAACTGATTCATCTTTTAAGCAGAATGATATGTATTTGGGGGTTTGACACTTGGTCACACAAAACAAGGAACGTGAAGATGATCTAGTGCTTTAGTGACGGACATTTTTCACTGTTAACTGACAATTTACAAATGAAATGATTAAATATAGAAACACAGCCCTAATATGATCTGAATGGAGCAGAGCTTACCATAGCAAAGAAAACCCCTCAGAGAAATATTTATACTCATAACTCAGACTGTCCTTCCTAATTAAAATCTGTAAAACATGTTTATTAAATGATCAGTGTCCAAAGCGTATCCAGCACTGAATGTTAATGCAGCTGCCACAACCCCCTGAATACTGACAAATAAAGGCTCCAGACTGTAGTTCTATCACAAGCTCAAAGAAGGGAGAAATAACAGCCAGACCCCAGGTCAGCTGATTGTGTTATTATTATAAGCAATGAAGAGGAGGAGGAGGAGCAGAGCTGTGCTGAAATAAGAACTTTATAATGACTAGTATTGATTCGTGACAGGGTGATAACAACCTTTAGCAGGAGGAAGTGTGTTAGCCACTCTCACCTGTGGCTCGCAGGAACATTTCATTTCTCATAAAAAAAGAGTCCAGTTCCTTAGATGACACATTTTGTAGAAAACTAGAAAAGGGCTGACAATAGTGAGAGCTGAGCTACTGAGAAAATAGGCAGATCTTGTGTTAAATAAAAATCAAAGTCTTGGAGGATAAAAATGTGGGCCGGGACATCAGGAGCTTTAATCAGTGGCTAATGCTCAGAGATATGCCACAATTTGTCCACATGTGGCTCTGAGGAGGGTTTGGCCCGGCTGCTTGCTTTTATGTCCTTACACTCATTCGTAGGTGCTGTCCAAAAAACACGGTGTTCAGGTTCAGCCCCACCACAGTACTTCTTCACCACCCAGCCACGTAAACTGCGCACACGTCGGTGCAGGTCAAACCGACAGGTACGTCCGAGGAAACGACCTGTTCACTTCATATTTGGGGAGCTTGGCTGGCGTCACGTGCCTCCCCTGCCACCCCCAGCTGCTGTTTGAGCCAGATTTCAACTCCAGCACAGTTCTGATATGTGTTGTGCCCTAGAAACAGCTGCAGACTGGCTTAGTCTGACCTCAATATTTCCAGACAGGCCACATCGACGGCTGCTGGGCCAACAGGGGACTGTGGTCAGAGTCAGAGTTGTTAAATGACTTGGCACCAGGGGCCTGGGAGAAGAAGAGGGGTTTAAGCCTTGCTGGAGATTGATCAACAGCTTTAGGATTACAGAGGTCAGAAAGATGGAGTCCAGCCGTGATAAAAAGAAAGGAGTATTTGCACACACTGAGTCCGGCTCTCAGAGCTACTTTTAAAATAAAATATCTAGCCTAGCATACATATTTCTAACATTTATTCCCCACTGGGAGTGACTTCTAATGTAACCCACATGTTCTATGAACTGCAACACGTCATCAGTGTGTTTTATCACAGAGCCTGTTACATCATTTTGTTGTGTGACTCAGTTGAGGTCAGACGGGCCATCACAGCAGACCAAACAAGCAAATGCAGCAAACGAAAGTACGAGTCCACAAGGAATAAATTGCTGTTCAATGGAAGAACCCATCACTAATTGTCAAATGCCTTGGAAACATTTTCTTCAGAAATCGACGTTTTAGCAGAGGTTTTTCGATGGGAGAGTGGAATCAGACGACGTCTTGCTTTGTGAATATGACTTTTCTTCCAATTTGGGATCCAACAGTTGGCGTGTCACACAAGAACAAGTTGCACAACCCTCTGAGTTAGTTATTTAATTTAATCTGTATCTACCACAATATGCATGACCCGGAGTGTGTGTGTGTGTGTGTGTGTGTGTGTGTGGGCTGCTGTTCAAGTGTAACAGATTAATCGGTTTAATGAAAAGAGAGCTAATTATAGCAGACTGGGACCTGCACTCAATGTCCAGATCAGTCTCTCACACATAACCACCCGCCCACCCGCCCACCCACACACACATGCACACACACACACACACACACACACACACACACACACACACACGCACACACACACAGGAAACATTTTCTTCAGAAATCGACGTTTTAGCAGAGGTTTTTCGATGGGAGAGTGGAATCAGACGACGTCTTGCTTTGTGAATATGACTTTTCTTCCAATTTGGGATCCAACAGTTGGCGTGTCACACAAGAACAAGTTGCACAACCCTCTGAGTTAGTTATTTAATTTAATCTGTATCTACCACAATATGCATGACCCGGAGTGTGTGTGTGTGTGGGCTGCTGTTCAAGCGTAACAGATTAATCGGTTTAATGAAAAGAGAGCTAATTATAGCAGACTGGGACCTGCACTCAATGTCCAGATCAGTCTCTCACACATAACCACCCGCCCACCCGCCCACCCACACACACATGCAGATACGCAATGATGCTGCGCATGTGTCCAACACAACAAGCATTTTAACAACTTTACGTACGACATGATTTCGTCCAAAGTTTCTTTAATATAAAAAGATAAACCCCTGAAAGTCAAAATGTCCATGTGCAAACAAGCTTTCACCACCTCTCTAGAACCACACCAGCTCCTCCTCTGTCCTCAGATAGACATGTTCCACTCCACCTTCCCCTGGCAGTGACTGACTCTGAGCCACTGTAAGACGGTGGATTCATGTGCAGTTCCTGCGTCACGGAGCTTCCTTCACAGGAAGAAACACTATAAAGAAAATGGTCTCAAAATGAATCCATTTAATGAAGGTACATGAAATAAAATCAATCAGTGGAGCCACCCGTCCATAAGTGAATTTGTGCATCTTCTGAGGACTCCAGCAGCAGAAAGCACCCTTTGGCTAAATGGCAGCTCAGTAACATGGCCACTGAGGAGAAGTGGGATTCCAAACGAATGCAAATCAAATTAACTCTGAATTAGAATTGCACGCTTGCATTCTGATTCAGTGGATCTAAACACTGAGCTCCATCGCTGTAAAATTGTCCTCTGCACTCCTCAAAGCACAGCCCCCCAGAAGAGCACTGCTTCCCCTTTGGTCGGACCATTTAAATGCAAAAGAAATGATGTGCTCTGAAATAAAACCATTATGTTCTACAGGACTGAAGCCAATCCACTTTCCAACCCTTGCGCTTGAGGAACACCCACAATCTTGGAGAGTGAAGCAAATATAATACGGGCCTCGTCTCTGGAATCGTCTTCATTCTGACCCAATGACTGCAGTCACAAAGGGCAATTATCTGATCACACGGGTTCAACAGGAGGGCTCTGCTAATTGACAAGCCTTTGAGTTCTCTGAGCATCAGACTGCACATTTGAATGATGCTGTACCCCAGGTGATCTGGGTCCGATTCCCCAGGGTCCCCTCTGTCCTGTGTGATGATCACCATCAGCCGTCCTGTTTCACCCCTGCAGCCTCGTGTCTTTATGGCGTTGAAGCTGCAGGGACACGTGCTCTGAGGAAGCTTCTCATGTCTGTCCTTCAGTGTAAAGATGTGAACGTTTCAGTGATGAATAAAATGTCCTGACTGTCCTCACTCTGCATTCACGACAAGGCACTTAGACAGAGCCAGGTGAGCGGCTGCCTCCGTTTTCATCTGTGTATGCTAAGCTAACCAGCTCCAGGCTTCGATTTTCTAAGAGGTGCCATCTCTCGACCAAACAAAAAAACGGTTTATTTCTGAAAATTAGCATGACCTTTCCTCATAAGCTCTGCCTGTAATTGTGCTGCGCCAAACCTTAGAACCTTAGAATAAACACTGCGTACACTTGCTGAGGACAATCTACAGAGCAGGAAACAAGCCCCGGTGCTGGGGTAATGCAATCTTGGTTGAGCACATCATGGCTGGTGCATATAATGACTGATTGCATCTCTTCCAATGTGATTTCCACAAAGCACAGAGCACACAGAGACAACATGGAGCCTGTAATGTACTCACATATAAAAGCATGATTGTTACTGACTTCCATAATGTCTCTGTCATAACAGTAAATCATAACAAATGGCTGCCCCTTGTAAATCACACTGGATCATGTAGTAATGGCTTCCTATGTGCCTTGTATTCATTGTTCAGGCTCTCGGAAGCTAAAACGGGCTATGACTGTTTAACTGTGGCTCCTCGGAGGTACTGGCAACCTACAGCCACCCTGATATAAGCTGTCCTCGGCAAACAAATGACAAAAGATATAACGAGTTAATAGGGCGGGCAGAATCATTTAATTAATCCCTTGCTAGCAGCAGATGGGTACGAGCTTAGTGGCTCCTAGTAAGAGCTCATGTATTTTTGCACTCAGTGTAATGATGGTGACGATGGCTCAGGCCAACGGGGCTGTGTTGTCCAAAGGCAGATGTAGGGAGTCATAAAATGGAAAGGCCCTGAAGGTCAGGGGTTTGTGCGACACACTAACTCAAGGGATAAAGTGACAAAGAGATTGCAGACAGATGAAGGGAAGCTTTACCTCCGTTTAATCCTCTAGAGAAGGAAATCCTGCGAGCGACAATGCAGAAAACACTCCTTGTTGGAGTACTTCACACTGCCCAGGGCATGTAAAGTTCACTACTTATACGCATTGTTTCAATTTGAATAAATACGCAGATGTACAGTGAATGGTGACACCCTCTTCTTCCAAAACAAATCAGTAATTACTACAATACTCTGTGTACGTGGAAAATAAGGTAAACTTCAAACCCAGTTGCTGCTGAGCTGGTTACATTACAAGCAAATCCATGATACTATTATTAGGCAGGTTAATGGGGGGGGGGTATAGTCATGGAGTACTGCACGTATGCAGTATTTTTACTCATTGTCTCACTTCATGAGTTCAAAACACAGATTCAATAAATGAGGAACTGCCATTGTTGTTATTGACTGAGTGTGCCCTTCAAAATGGTGCTTGATGCAAGAGGGTACGGTCAATGCAAGAGCCTGAGCCGACTTAAAAAAAAAAAAGACAAATGGAAATAGACAAAGGAAAGCTAAAAAGAGAAGCAATGCAATAGATGGGTGACACGACAAGGACTTGCTTATTATAACCATAACCATGTTGTGTGGTCACAAACACAAGGACGAGCAGAATTCAACTACATGCAGGAAAGACTTACTCAGAAATTAAAGATTGAAAACACACACAGGAGATCACAACAGGCCTACCCTGCAATATATTTTGCAACACACCCACTAGTGAATGGCTCAGTCTTTCCAGGCACACTTCAGTAGTGAAATTAAAAGCCACAGGAGGCTTGTGCAGGGACCGCGTGTGAGAACTGCACACACTTGAGGAATAGACTGTATTAGCTCAGTGGATGCTTACTGAGAATAATCCATCCCATCCTCTGAATTCCCTCTGAACGTTACCAGGGTTACGGCTGCCCTGAGATATTACATATGCAGCGCTCCCATTGTCATTGTGTGCCGGTGAGGCTTTGCTCTGCGTAAATGTAGAAGACATTCGTTCCCTAGTGTGATTTAAACACCGTCTGCACAAAACAGAGAGCGTACAATATTACCTGCTAGCTAAAGCTCATCAACACATCCAGAAACACAAGTGTAGAAGTAGGCTTCACTTTTGTTTGGCGTCATTAAAGCTCATTTCCAGGCTTATAGGAGTCAGGTTTCCAACTCGTCCTCATCCATGCACGGACAGCAGTGAATGAAGAGGTCGGATTAAAGGCAGGAGGGAAGCCACAGGAATGAGAGTGCTGAATTATCTCTGCTCTGTTAACAGGTCTGTGGTTTCCCCTTGTACGACAAGGTGACGCACCAGACTGCCACACTCATTTATTTGGCTGTGCATCATCCAGGACCATCGCAGCCATTAATTACAACTGACTAATAGGAAGTGGCTGGAAGTCCCTAGAGGTTGGTCATCATTTCGGATCCATCCCGGACGACACGGGGTCTCACTTAATTTCTTCTGCTTCACACACATCTGTCACCGAGGCTGCAGGAAAAGCTATGTATGAAAGAAAATAAGGTACAGGTTCCATCCATGAGTGGCACATCTAAAACATCTAAAACCACCAGCGTGCACTGCTGCCGTGTAGAAGGAGGAGAAAAAACACACTCCTCCATTTGGAGCCCAAGTGAGAAGCTCTCGGTGCACTGGTTTCTACCAGCAGTAGTTTTACAGCTGAGCCTTTTATCTGCCTTGAACTAAACAACACTGATAAGCTCAGCAACCACCACAGAGTCTAAAGAGGTCTGTATACAGGCTGGCATGTGGAGGAACCCTCCTGCACCCGATGGGACTCGACTGGGGTTGGAAAACACAGCGGATCAAAGACACTGGCAGGGGCTGGAGGCAGAGAGGCATGTGGGAGTCCTTCAGGGGGCTGCAAAGACTCATTTAATCTCTCTATACCTCCCTGTCCTCAGCAGCTGTTGGAGACGGAGGGGTTTAAGACGCCACGGGCTGAGACCCATAAGAGCAGATTAGGATGGAACAGGAAGGAGGAGGAGAGGACGACAGGGGTGATTTTTTTTTTCTTTTTAAACACAAATATGCAACCTTGTAAAGCGAGTAGAGAGATGAAGCCTGGTCAGTCATCCACGCACAGAGACACGGTCCCTGGTTGGGGATTCGACATGGGTATGCAGTGCCGGCTCTGACGACTTGGCTGCCTCTCGGCATGTTTTAGCAAATGCCACGATTTACAAAAAAAATCTTTCGGGGAGGGGAGGGGGACCTGGTTTCCTCGGCTCTGCTGTGTATGCAAAAGACCCGCTCAGAATATTCACATCCTGTCCCAAACAGCTGAATGCCGACTGCACGCCCGGCGGGAACAGTTACAAAAAGGGGAGAGGCGCGCGAGGAGATGGCATGGCATTTGGAATCGGTGTCAAACTGCACTTGGATGTCTGTGTTGCCTGCGGACACTCAATTGATTTGCAGTGCTGTGAGATCCCTCAGGGGAAACCAGAGTTGGTTATTTGGGAGCTGTTTGATAAACACAGAGAGGGGTTGGGAAACAACAGATTAGCATGCGCCATTATATTTAGTTCGGGAGATTATTTGAGGCCACTTCAAGCTGTGACCTTTATTGCCTGAAACCTTTTCACACAGACATAGTCTACAGGATTACTCTGCATTTAGAAACTATTTTCAACAGTTGACTGCACTGTAATTTCAGAGAATTAACTTAATCTACACCATCTTGCACTCCAGATACAATCTCTGCAGGCCAATCAGAGGTGGGCACACAGCAGTGCATCCCCAGACAAAACTCACTGTCTTTTATCTAAATGGGCTGTTTACACCTTGTGTGCCCAAATGCATTTAACCCTCACAAGAGAAAACATGCTGTGGTTCTGCAAGCATGACGTCCGCAGTGCTCGTGTTCAAGCTGCTAACTACAGTTAGGGCCAGATAATTGAGGTCATGCCACTTGTCGTCGCATTTAATTATTTTCAGATTCTTTCAGCATATCAAGCAGAGCTGGGAGAGCAACATCTGGGGGTTTAATCGTGACGAGGTGAAGTGTATGTTTGTGCTAGGGGTTGGTATGATCTCAGCATATTGAGAAGGCTTATTACATTTATGCCAGGGAGTAAATTAATTGGGCCGGCAAGGTCAATCTAGGGTGCATTCACGATACTGACAAGGAAGTCATCATGTCTTCATGTAATAACCACACTCAAGTACTGAAAGGGTCAGGGGTCAGAATCTCAGTGACGATAACGCTCTTACAGGGAGTAAAATGAAAGGGATGAATTACCGTTAGGTGTATATTATTAGTGGCAATTTAAAATTGTGTTTGTGGCCCCCAGGTATATTAGAGTGGAAGAATCACTCGCCAAAACTCTTTCAACTCCAGAGGGTGTTATTTTTTAAACTGCTCCTGCTTAAAAAAATAAAAAGAATTCCTTTGTACTCTTCTATATTCTCTCTTCATGCTACTTCTAAACATAAGGAGGCGTTAGTTTTGACGCAGCTCAAAATTCACAGCTATAACCCGTCTCCTTTTTTCTGTCCTGTCACATTCCTTTAACTGAAACCTGAGGCCTAAACACGATGTAATTTCTACCAGCTACTGGCAAACGTTTCCAGGCTGCTGTTTAATGCTGAGCAGGTAGCACACATCAGAGCTTTTTTTCCACTCACTTTCCTCACAACTCCAACAGCTGCCTGCAACAGCTGGAAACCGTGTTTATTAGAGCAGTGAGAGCGAACCAAAACAGTAAAGTTACAATTTGCAAATGTAAAACAATGAGCCGAAAGAGCTAATGAGCCTATTTGTTAAACACTTAATTGGCTTTTGATGACCGTACAAAGTTTTTTTTATGGCTAATGTGTGAGCAAACAGTCTATTTACACATCGGGCAGACAAAGTGCAACATTAATATTCATTTGGAGTCTGCGTCTGTTTCTGCTCAACTGATGAATGGAAATATACCAGAACAGTTCAGTTGGACGAAATTAAACCAGAGCCATTTGCCAAAGGTGAGAAAAACACTCGATGTGAGATGAGGAGAGCTGAGTCTGGTCTGGGGGATAACTACGCCTTTCACATTACACTTCAGCTGGAAAACAACAATGGTTTAGTTGCAGGTAAATTAAAACAGGCGCCGGCCTTTAATGCCAAAAGCTCTAGACTCTTGCTGGTTGGTGTTTTTTGCTTATTCATCTACTTCTATGGCTCAATTTATGCATAATAGGATATTTGTATTCTCACAGTTTTGCATCCTCATTCTGCTAGAAACACCATTAACATGCCCACTTGCTTGCCATGAATGTTAAGGACATTTTCCTTCTCCTATTCTCACATGGGACTCAGAGGCTTGCATTCTCACTTACACCCCCTCCGCAAAATGTCAGGAAAGCATCATCTGAAAACAGCTTTCGTGTTTTGCACCAGTGCTAATTCAGTAATATTGGACTATTGGGAGGAAACTCAGCTGCTTTGTTTTATTTTGAAGCCTGAAAATATGGTGGGTTCCCCACACAGAATTTGTGGCCACACATGGCTCAACGCAGAGAAAAAGAGGGAGTAAAAACTCATTAAAATCACTGAATATGAGGAAAAGCATTTTCTCATGATGGAATGTAATCTTTAAAAGCTGACAAAGCTGCACACTCTCTGTCCAGGTCATGCTAATGTGAATGACAGGTCTCAACAGATTTTGATGACTTCTCAAAGAGCAGACATGCAGATCTGTCTCGTGCCGTGATAAGCAACGCAAAGACACAGAAGCAAGAGTGTAGATACAGCAAGATATATTATTAATCCAGCCAGAGGCTGCACGCACAGCGATGTGATCTTATATTCCAAAGGAGAGGCGCTTGGGCATACGCTGTATGCCGGGGCACACTCGCAAATAAATCAACACGCTCAATCCTTTAACAAAGCTCATTACATCATTCACCGTGACAAATGCTTTGGGCTCACTGGGTCCCTGTGAGAGATGGCTTCGTCCTCAGCAGTGCCATGCCAGCAACACCCAGGGATCAGTTACCATTCAATCCCATCAGCCTCTCTATCCATCCCTCCCCCACATCTGCCTCCACTCCCTCCTTTACTCGCCGCACTGCCATCCACAGTTGCATGCATGCGTTTGAAGTGATTCAGTGATGGAGGTGGGGGGTGGGGGGGGGGCGGGTGTTTGTGGCAGAGTGACATTGTGCACTGATATCAGTGTATAGAGGATGAGTACGTCAGTGCTGTGAAATCAATCTCATTACTAGGCACGATTATCTTCATACAGCCTCATGTGCTGAAATATTCATTTCAGCACATGAGCACGAACTGGGTAAATATTTGCAGTATTACAGACATGAGGTCTGTGATGACACTCAGAGAAATATTCATTTCAGCTACACAGTTTCATTTTTTTTAATCATAAAACCACAGTTGTATGAGACACAAACTTCAGTAAGCCACGTCTTTAAATCAACACTAAATCAATAAGTCTGCATTAACAATGCATCAGAGCAGAGCTTATTTATGATTAATTTGTGATGATCTACAGAACAAACCAATCAATAAGTTGAGGAGCAGCGTCGGTCAAGATTTTCTTTACTACAGCACGAACTGGGTAAATATTTGCAGTATTACAGACATGAGGTCTGTGATGAAGCTGCATCTCTTGATTCAAAGTTGTTTCTGCTAATGACAATCAAACATTTTCTATGGCTGCGACTTCACGTTAAAAGTAGAATTGTATGTTATGGCCATAGGAAATGGGCTTGGTCATCGCAGAAACGTGATCATTTGCATAATTTAAGAACAAAAAATGGGACTGAACCAACTTCTGGTCACTGGGGTTTGACAATTAAAGTATATGAGAACCGTAAGTTACAACTTAGGAAGAGCACAGCACCAACTCTGCCAAGGTTATAGGTTTTATTAGCACAGAGGCAGAGGCTGTCATTATTATTAGTGAAGCTAGATTTCCCAAAGCTAGCTCTCCCACCTGTGCCCCCTCTTCAACACACACACACACACACACACACACTGCAATGACTGCTCTGAATGATTAAATCAATGCCAGCTCCAGTCATGCCAAGTATTCTCTCCACTCGTCTCCATTCCCGCTCCCCACCTCTTTCCCTCCATCTCTACGGGCTGGATGTGGCTGAGGTCTCCTGCTGAGTGTGTATGCAGCCGGCTTGGAGCTGCAGAGTGATCACCCATCACCCATACAGCAGCAGCCACCCGCGGGCCCGCAGCACTATCAAAGGCCTCCGCTGAAACAGAGGAGGAGGCTGTCTGCGCGGACAGCTCAGTTGCTGGCGCTCCGATTTCCATGCAGGCATGAAGGATGCACATTTGGCTTGCGCTGATCGATCCGCATCATTTCACGCCACGGCGCTTGCCCGCGGCCTCCCGTGATGCCGCGTGGTAGCGCTGCCTCGGGATGACTTCTGTGAGGCAATGCAAGCCTAACACCTTCACACGAACAGAGGCTGCAGCAGCAGGAGCGCGGGCGCAGTCTGACAGAATTCCAGTTTAGCGAAGGGGGCAACGCACTGTTTCCCTCCTATATGATGATGGCAAGTTAGTGTAGACACCACAACAACAACAGGACATACGAGGAGGTTGGGTTTACTTCACTTGTCAAAGTAGGTCACAAAAATGCTTGGCTAAGCTCTTCCTGTTGAAGCATTATCAACCATTGAATTTAGGCCAATGGTGTGGATTCTAGTGCTGAGTTGGCTTGTTTGGTCCAGTACTCACACATATACTTTGCATGGTGCATGTAGCTGTATGTGTAGATTGCAGCGCATCCAGTATGAATCCCATGGTTGAGAGAGCGGCGTACACACTGCAGCACTGCCGTCTCTGCTGCAAAGCTCTGCAGCATCCACAATTGATTTCATCACCACCACAGCATTGGGTGGCATAGAGTCTCAGTTGCAGCGCTCCTCCGCGATACACAGAGACATGAGAAGAGAAAACATGCTTTATTAATGAGCCAGCACCCCAAAAGCACTTAAGAGAGGATCCCAATCCAGCTGTCATCAACTCAAGACGAGTCAATTCCAATAACCAGCGTTCGTCATCACAGGATGGCATGCTTCTACTCTTCACGCCAGTCCTGGAGAACTGCTCCGCTTTAGGAGGCAGGAAAGAGGAAAGCTTGCCTCCACCATCGTGCCGTCCCAGCTGGGCAAGGCTCCTGGCTTCCACCCTGCACAGAGGACAGCACGAGCCCTGCACATCAAAAACCCTCCCACACATAAAGCCTGGTATTGATGAATGCGTTGGCATCTCCTCGGCTACATTCACGTTCTGACAGTGTCTCTTTATATTGGCTGCCAGCTCTTAAGTAGGGGAGGAAAACATCTCCCTGTCTTTATATGACAGCCTCTTCATGGGGCCATCTCACATCACCTCCACATGAATTAGCTGCTGCTCGGCCAGAGCAACAAACATGGTGAAGGACATGAGACACGTCTTTCTAAAAAACTGGTTCCCCCATTTATCCAAAGATAGTTTTCTTCAAAATGCCATAGGCAAATGTGCAAACTTAAATTAAATTACACTTTTAGGTAGTCTGATTTGAGGCTCTATTCATAAATGTATCTGGATCTGAACCAAATAGCACAAACACAGGAATATCAGTTCCATTTGTTTGAATCATATAAATATTTTAATCTGACTCTGGAACAGTGAGTGAATTAATTAATTAACCAAAACCATGCACTAATTTGTTTTATCAAAGAGTTTGAATTGATATCTTTCACTGTGTACTGGTATGAAAATCAACGTGATCAACTGTCATCGTGTGAACGTTGAGATAATCAGTGAGAAAACAAGGGTGTTTAATGAATGAATGTAGCTCATTACAAGCAAGACATTACTCAATAATCCTCTGAAATTGGAATTTTCAACGTGAATAATAACTTTGTTGAAGCTTTGTTAAAACTCATTACTTTGTTCAATCTGTCCTCGTATTCTTGATATGATTTTCAATTACTTCCCTCCACATGCACATCCTCGAACCTTCCACAGCACAATTAAGTGGCGTGTGAATGCTCAGGAAAGCTGAGCAGTTAAGCAGCGCAGCAGGAGAGCAAACATCACTGCAGTCAGAGCAAAGAACTACATCTAAATCTCTAATGAGGTTTCTGCATATCTGCATACATTTACACCCTCAGGATTTACTCTCGCTCTTCAGACTCAGAGTGTTCCCGACTGCTTCTCCGAGTCCTTCCTATCTAGTCACAGGAATCCCATGTTGTCAGTGGGCTTTGTGCCTCTGTTACACAACAGACCATATTCATAATGTTCAGATTAATGACACTGGTGGTGAAAGTTGTGTTGTCGGCCATTTCTTTTTCGTTTAAAACTGCAAGTAACTCTCTGGGATTTAGTGCCTCCAACACTCACAGGCTTCTCTTCTAGTTTTTCCAAAATGATGAACAACACAGTGTAAATACATATCATATTCTAGCCATTGAAGCCTCTTTCCACCATTAACACACACACACACTGTGGATGGATTATGGGACAAAGTGTTTTCAACAGGGATTGTGTGAGGGCAGTAATTGGCTCTGATGCTGTCATTGCAGCGAGGACAGGTCGCCTGAGATCTGACCTCAGCTCTGACATGAGTCCAGTGCCAGATGGCCACCTATTCCTCTGGAGCCCCTCTAGCACGAGACTTTCCTCTATTTAAATGTTGGCATTTGGAGGCATATTTGGCATAAAGATGTCCTTGTCGGTGAACAGACATTAAAGCCACAGTCTCCAGTGGATTGGGCCTTTGCTCAGTGGAGAGTTCAATAGGACAGCGTTTTCCCACACTGCATCTGACACAGACCAACCCTATCAGGTCTAATGCAGCCGACAGGAGAATAAGTAAAGTTAAGGCACATTTAAAGAATATCTCTGTTATCATAGAGGTTTTACAACATTAGGAATATTAATGTGTGGTGTTTGTTCAGTTTATTAAGTTGCTCTTAAGTAAACTTTGTTTAAAAATGTACTTAATGCATGAATTGTGACTCTTTGTCACGCTGACATCGTTGTACCTATATCAATAACAGCATCTATAATAAAGTTCAAAGTGATGAATTTATTTCCATATCTTTAGACGTGCAATTTTCATCTTTACTGACAACAAAGAGACGACTGAGACTGTAAACACGGCCTCCTCTGCAGGGACAGTCAATTAGTTAGAAAGCATGGTGCTGTTGGAATACGTCGAGCAGGTATGTTAATGTCAGCACGGCGTGCTGTGTACCCAGCCTCAATGTGTGGTGTGAGCCGCTCCGTGTACTCTTGTGTTTACGCTGCTCAGGGCGGCTCAGTGATTACAATTAAGCAGCTCTTATCCCTGGACATAATCAAGGCAGGCCAGAATGTGGAGGGTGGAGTTAATCCTCCTCGACTCAAGTCTGGGAATGAGGCAGAGAGGAGGGGGTGCAGAGTAAAGATAAACATGCAGGTTCTGTTTGGTCGCCATCTCAAGTCACCATGAATACCACATTACACAACTCGGCACGGGTGAACAGGCGTCTATGCAAATATGGTCGTATGAGGACAAAGACTGACCTAACTATGCATAAAGACAGTTTGCGAGGAATAAAGCTATTGCATGTATTTATTTATTTCTACATGTATGCATTTATCTCATTATGCATGCCTACATACACACAACACTTTTTCATCACCAACTGAATTCATCTACGTGTGTGTGTGGAGGGAAAATAAAGATGTATGGCTAAGTTAATCCACTGAGAGCGGAGGAGAGGTTGGAATAAAGGAGGTGGGCAGGGTTGGGGAAGGAGGAATTCAATCAGAGCGCTATGTTAATGCAGAGCCCACGACACAGCGACGGCGTGAGGCTGGGGAGTGGATTATCAGTGAGTCAACAGAGCACAGGCCGGCTGACGCTCTAATAACAATGTCAACCGAGGTCCCAACAATCGGGTGGAAAGACGATGCCACAGAAATCTGATTTAAAACCAATTTTGACACGCGCGTCATCGTGTCTGGCAGCACTGAGCTACCTGCGCTGACCGCGACATTTAAGGACAGAGCACAGCAGCGGAAGCATAAAACCTGAGGATAGTGTGACTCATAATGATATCTCTGTTGTCTGAAATTACTACTGCTGGGGTTTAAAAAGGTTGTGACTCGGAAGAACTGATGTTTTATATATATAACAAAGCATCCCAGTTGTATCTACCTTCCTCAGCTGGAAATGATTATTTGAGCTCTTAGTTCAAATCAGAAAGCAGGAATGTGGTGAAAAAAGACAGAAGAATTAACAAAAAAATGACACACTCAAACTCGCTTGAGTAGAATTAAAGTAATGTCTCCCTTGTTGGAAAAGCTTAAATATATCGAAGAAACTCTAAATACTCAAAATTAAAAAATAATAATAATAATAACATGGTGTCAGCATGTCACCTACATGTCTCTTATTGAATCACTCTCTGATGCTCATGATGAACTTCAGGATTTTTGACTTAGCCGCATTTTTTTAACCTGGTGATAACAAACCGCTGCACATGCTCTTTGTCATATTTGAAAGCCCCACTGTGAATAACCTGATGCGGACCTTTGATTGGGAGTCACAGCACGTCTCATGTAAATCCCCTGCTCCAACAGAGCTACACTGTCTAACCTCACACAAAGTTGAACATTTTAACCCATGGACAGAGGCGAGTGGTAATCCAAACACAATTCCGTAGTCACGCTGTGCATCTCAGCCCAGACAAAGACAAGAATTATAGCCTGTGCAGGATGGGCCGTGTAGAACAGGTGCCAAGACAACAGAGCAGTGCCAGGGTGGGTGGGCAGGGAGGGAGCGGGCAGCGGGAAGGCCGGGGAGGTTGGAGGTGCATGTTAATGGCTTCAGGAGCAGGAGGCAGAACCCTGCAGGTGTCTGTCCCACAAAGGACCATTCACTTCAGGTCCAGACTGGCTCGCTGTTAGAGGGCGCTTCAGCTCACAGCGACGCAAAACACAGACAGACACTATGAGGAGACAAACACGTTACACCTCTGCAATCCCCTTTGCTTTTGGTTCTGAAGCGGAAGTAGAAAGAGGACGTACTCGGGAACGAAATGCCTCTAAACTCCTTGAAAATCTATAAAGTCTCCTTGTTATTTAGCTGCTGTGTGAAATACGGATCGCCCCACAGGTGTTTTCTCTCCCTACGCTGCTGATTAGATCTCTTCTGAACACTGTGAGGCCAGTGTAACCTCAACAGAGCTACAGCCCGACTTCAGCTGGAGCAGAGGTTTAATCAGCTGGGATGAGTGTTAACATGTGTAAACGCATGTTAACACGCGTGTGTGTGCTCCATGAATATGAACTGTGAAAACCTTTTTCACAGCACACATTTTGAAGTGATAACAGGAAGTGGACAGGTGTGATTAATAATATATTACTGAACTCTCCCCGTACTTGGAACCAATTACGTGGGTGCACTGTGATGATGTACTGAGAGGCAGGGCCACTGAATCTGGATGTTTCTACCCTCCATGTAAATATTTATCAAAAAAAAAAAAAAAAAACAAGTTCTGCCAAGCCCAACATCTAAACATTTTTTTTCCTTGGAAAATGTTGAAAAATCTTCTCTCAAAATGTCAAAGAAAGTGAAAATATCCCTGAAATCTGTCCAGTGATTGTTGCATTATCTCAGTAACGACTAAAAACGGGTAAAAACATAGCTTCTGTTTCTAGGAAAAGACCAAATTACTTGAGACGCCATGTCACTGAGCTACATATTTGTCTTTAACATGCTTCAAAATAAAATGAAAACTGACAACACATATATTACATTTCATGATCTGGAGGCTAAAATAATGTGGGGGAAAAACCAAAATAATAACACATCCCTGGAAGTTTCTGCCTTTAAACGCCCTGTTGCACTATATTGCAACAAATATTACAGAGTATTGCAAATGCAATTAATGCATGCAGACATTTTCCCTCTTTTTACCCTACGTCTGAAATAAATTATAACATAGCTACTGGTGGATTAGGCAGACATATACAGTAGATCTCAGCCTTCAGACAGTAAACTGTAAAAACTGTACAATTCTCAAACTGACAGTAACCACCATCTCCGTATTTACATCCAAATTGCCAACGTGCTGCAGGGCAGGCAGTGAGGAATATGCCTTCCTCAGACATCATACTTCCTCATAAATTAGTGCATCAGAGCATGAAATGTTCCTGAGACCAAAGTTGACCTCAGATCTTGTCAAATCCATTAGCAAAATTTCATTTTAACCTTTAAGATCTTCAGGTGGTGCTACAAGGATTGGTTCTCTTTTACAGCCAGGGTCAAAACTGCGGGAGGCTTTGCTCCCTCAGCCTATAAATAAATGCCAAATCCTCCAGGATAAAAAAAAAGTTATCATTCATTTGCTTGTGCGCTGATGATTATGATCATTACACAAAAGTGACAAGAAAATCCTTTGTTAGTGCAACAGCTGAAGCGTTAATTTGTTGTATTACAGCAACAAAGCGCAAAGCTCAAAAGCAGACATCAGTAAAGTGCAAAGATTTGTTTTGAATTTTTAAAGAAAGAATCTATAGGAGACAACAGCCGGCCTTTTGTATTTTGTCAGTATACTTTAGTGTATCTGACAAGCTATGCATTAATTAATTGTTTTTGTTTACAAACTACATAGTACACCATGATGAAAGCTGCAGGCAGACTGAAGTACTCATTCTGCAGCAACTGTCCATTTTGAGCAGTTCACCATTCACACCTGGAAACATGCATTAAACATCTCATCAGCTTCTGAAGGTGATTTCATTGCAACACCTCCAAGGCTATTGATAACACAAGTGCTGTGGATTCATGATGATGATTTTCTCTGACAATGTCTAAAGTACACGAATAGCTGAAATTCTTCTGTGTGGCCCCGAGTGTAAATCCTTTGCACATATCTAGAGATCTTGGCATCAGAACCATTTCCTCATTAAACAGCCACATTATATTATGCATATGTGAGTCATGGAGTCCCCTCATTTGATTGGCCGACAAATCCAGAGCGCCTGACCTAAACGTTCACGACCACATGCCCCCCAGTGACTCACATGGATCTCTGCCTTTTTCTGCACCTGCACCATTTTTTCGAGGTTTGCTTAGCTTGCACACACAGATACACTGGAGCAAGTTCATGTATAAATGACATGCAAAAAAAAAAAATCACACAATACAAGGCTTCACAAGCATGACTGTGATAGTATATGAATATACTACAAAGCATAGTGACAGCTACTGTGGGCTAACCTTTGACGCAAGTCAATCTGTTTTGTCTCACTCATTCATATGTTTACTGCCGTGTTAATGTGGAAAAACTGTGCCGTGGTGCTGATGGCTAATTTTGCTCAAAATGATTTCACAAGACAGATGGTACCAGATTCAGAAAAAAAAACATTAAATGCAGTACTGTGTTAAATACATATTATGTCATTAATGTCAAAGACGTTGTTCACTGCCCAGTTGGGTTATTGCCCACAGCATTGGCCACATAAACTAAATCAAATGTACTGTAATGAGGAGCCTCTGAAAACAAGGGATTCAGTGGCTTTGAATCGTTCGAGGGCACCTTGCAAGAAAATGCTAATTATCGGTAAAAGCTGGCAGTTAATTGCTTTAATTGCGTGCAGCCACGTCCAGAGACCCTAACAGAGGCAGCTGGGTGTGAAAACGCTGAGCAGCCAGATAACTTCATCTGAGGCCTCTTTAACGGCCTGAGCTCAGGCACTCAGTCATTCTGCTTGCTGCTCATCTCATGGGACGTGAAACATGGACACCATTAACCAGGCCCGGATCTAGACAGATTGGGGGGTTGGCAATAAGACATTTTTGAACGGGCACTTTTTAAACACAGCGGACTAGAGCGTTTGTTCCAAGTTTTAAAAAGCACATCGCTAAAAGGAAATGCAACCAAGCTGTAGCCTAATAATCACACTACTGACCCAAACAATCAGTCCAGATCCCTGACGCACAGACGAACCCCCTTCCCCTGATAACCAGAGAAACCGGAAGACTCTCCATGGCAACTCGCTCACAAACAGGCGGGGCAAAGACAATGGCCGTGAAGGATGGACATGATTGACAGGTCGTTGTTGCTCGCTCGCCTCTGACCGTCCCTGAGCAACGAGCGCTTCCGACAACACGGCCGCGCACGCGTGCATGCGCTGGTTGACGAACGCAGCTGGTGCTACACGCCTCGTGCCCGGCAGAACCCCCCCCCCCCCCCCCCCCCCCCCCCCCACATCCACTGATCCTCAGGATACACCTGCGCGCTCCGGGTGCGAGTAAAGAGCGCGCTTTAATTCATCAGCTCCTCAGGAACAACAATGGAGGGGCACTGTTGTTGTTGTTGTTGTTATTGTAATTATTATCATTGTCATAATAAAGATGCACTGTTGTTCGGCTATTACATTACTGCCCCCCCCCGAGCTGTGATGGCACAGGCTAAAACTTGGCGTAGATAATCGCCGCGTGGATTCCCGCTGCAAACCAAAGCGCTGCCGTGATGTTTACCTTAGTCTCTCCGGTTCATCCTTGTTCCCGCAGACGAGGATTCTCCCCTGGTGTGCGTGCGTGCGTGTATGCGTGTGCGCGCTAGGTGCCGTGGCCGTAGTCCGGTCCAACGTTACTGTGTGTGTGCGTAAGTTGGCTGCCGCGGGGACACAGGACTGTTCCACGAGCTCACGCCGGAGAGTAGTTCAGGGCTCGCGGTCCCTCCGGTCCACGCCACCTGCCAAAAACCCAAAGTATCCTGAAGTGATTTGATGAAGAAAAAAAAAGTTAGCGTGCGCACTGAGAGCTGCAGCGGCTGGTGGGTTGGTTAGTGGTGGGTACTAGTTAGTGAGTGCTGCTGTGTGAGGTGCAGAGCTGCCTTTATCCCTCTCATCCACCACCACAGTGCTGCTGGATGCTGTCCGTCACACACAAGCGTCTCCGCCCCATCATCGCCACACACAGCACCGGAAGAAACCGGTCCAGGATTATATGATTGTTTATCTCGACTATTATTACATAGAACAGTATATATATAAGTATTTCAATTAGTTTTGTTGTAATGTTATTAATATTTAATCTCTGAATTCTAAGTATGCTAATTAAATGCCATTAACCTGGGATATTATTGTTATTCATATTAATGCGTCACATTTATTTTATTGAATTAATTTTAATTCGCTGTCTTCCCTCCCTTTATTTGTTTATTTTTGAAATATCTTGTTATAATCATTTGCCGGTAAGGTGCATTTTCAAGTCACCATAAACATAAGCGGAAACTATGGATTTTCAAAGTAAAACGTTTCAAAAGCTACACCAACACCAGCAGACCACACAGAAAATAAAATATGCATGATGTCGTAAAACATAAATGAAGCTCGCTGTGTGGACTTACTCAGTGGTGCGATCGTCACTTGTCATCCAGGCCCTGAATAAGTACTGTGATAATCATACAACATTTGAA
Source organism: Pseudorhombus dupliciocellatus (assembly GCA_016785235.1). Lineage (NCBI taxonomy): Eukaryota > Metazoa > Chordata > Actinopteri > Pleuronectiformes > Paralichthyidae > Pseudorhombus > Pseudorhombus dupliciocellatus. The sequence continues at coordinate 2,321,508 of JAFBJW010000052.1, forward strand.
CCCGGTGCTTGAACCTTGAATACTACTCGTAAAAGGCGGAAGTCAATGCAGCCACAATAAGTGAAACAACGCTGACTTGGACACTGAGATCATCATCTAGCCTCAGCTCACCAGCGAGTTGAAATATATATATATATATATATATATATATATTAAAAAAAAAACACGATGTATTGCCGCTTTTGTGTGAAAGCAAACAACCAACCGGAAGTTAAGGGGTTCTCCCTTACTATCAGTGCCACCAAACCGACCAATCACAGCGGACCTCAGAGCTCTGTCGGAAGTGCACTCGGTTTATTCATTCGCTGTGCCAGAGTGGGCGGGGCTCAGGGCAACGCAATGAAAATAAACCCCTCACGCTCCGCGGAGGCGTGACCGGAGACACAAATCGAGAGGACTCAGGAGTTTAAACGCTTCCTTTGTCAACAACAGTGCAGAGAGACAGGAAGTCCAGCCAGTGAGAGAACAGCTGAGCCAGCAGCTCACCTCTCAGCATCTACAGTTTGATGTGGCGGCACAGCTGGAGCTAGGTAAGAGTCTTCACGTGTCTGTCCTCGTCTCTCTCTCTCACCTTTGCCTGACTGCCATGCTAACGTGAGCTAGTTGTGGAGCAGGCGATCCGGGTTTGCTGACACAACTTTGCTGGTAGAGTTAGGAAGCAGTTGTCGTTGAACCTGATTTTGTATCTGACGTGGATCAGCAGGTCGATTCCCATCTCTGTCATTCTCAGACATAACAGCGGTTTCGCTCTTTAGCTAGCAACTAATAATAGCCGATGTCAGAGCTGCTCACTTGTGTAAGTCAGTGTTATAACAGTTCTAATCGAGCAGTGTGCGACCACCACATGATGACTGTCATCGTGGATGATCAATGATCAGCTGCTGGTTCTTTATTTCTGTATTTATTTGGCGAGTCTACACAGTAATTTAGCAGACGCTTTCATCCAAAGCCACTAACAAGTGATAGGTACAAGCATAAGCAAAGAACTTTAGTTTTAACAATCACCAGGGTAACAAATAATCTACTAATACTATGTTTAAGACCTGTCTCTCTGAGCCTGCTATCAAACAACACACACCCTGATGATGCATGTGCTTGACCTACAGCCAAGTACATACAGTAACATGCATGTTTGTAATCCCCAAGTTTTTTTTTTCCACCTCAGACTTCATAGCCACGATGATCCACAATCTGAATTTAAAGCAAATGTGAAACTGCACAAAATTATGTTGTAACTATTACAAATATTTCAACAGCTATTGGCACGTCATCTGCACATTACACAACCCATTTGTTCTCATGATAATGTTTAACATCTTATGGAAACAGCACCAGTGAACTCGTAACTCTTCTTTTTCTTTTTCTGATCACTTCTCTTTAGCAGATGTGACTGAGATCTGGAGGCAAATGCAGACAAACTGAAAACCCTGTTGGCAATACCCCGCTACATCCATGTGTATAATTTTCTTCAAGTTTGACCCCCGGCCAGCTTCCAAAAATGCCTACAGGTAGGACAATTAACCCTTTAATCATATGTTGACAGTGCCCATTCATTAAGTGCACACTATCACACAGAAAAATCATCAGGAAAAGTGCAGTCATAAAAAGCTATTGACTTTTCACTGCAGAGGTATACAGGCCAAAAGTGTCAGGTCTTATTTATTTTCCTGTTGAATCAGGGCTGGGTTTGAATGTTTCTCTCACATAGCTTTAATGAGGTGCTGGGACATGCAGCTGACGTGTGGCTACAGAAGGTTTTGAAACCTAAATTAATAAATAGAGAATAATTATACATGGGAAGGCTGCTCAATGTGGTCAAGTCAAGTCTTGACCTCAGTGCAGTCATTCCCTGACAATGCTGCAATGCTGCATCCCATGGTTGTTAGGTAACAGCAAGAGTCACAGTTGATTTAAGGGGAAAAAAATGTAGTTTTATCAGTTGGCTTTTAGATATGATTGTTTAATATTCATGCTTTTATCTATGTTAATCGGTGTGATTTAACTTGTCATAAATGTTGCGGAAATGTAACATTTGAACATTCTGAATGAATCTTTCTACAATCTCCACGTGCTCCTGACGATGTAAAGGCTGACATCTTTCAGCGGATCACACAGACCATCTCACTATGAACCGAGGTTTACAGAGTGAAGTCTAGCTTATTATAAATCTCCCAAGCTCTCTACCTGGTCGTACTCCACCTCTGTCTTTCCCTCTGGGAGTCCGACCCTGCCTGAGGATATCACAGCAGAATTGTGTTATGAGACCTGACTCAGGCCTGAACCTGGGGAAAGGTGAAACATGCTGTGTCCTCATGCGATTACATCAGCGTTTTATATAAACCACGACCATGGAATAGGTTCCTTGGGCTATGTTGTTGTTTTAATCAGAGGCAATGTGTAGGACACTTGGACAGAATTGAACTGAAGCAAGTTTCATTAAGTTCAATTGTTATTATCCCACAGCACAAAATGACAAGAGTCTATTTTCAGCAGTGAAACAGCTGCATGTGAATCAGTGATTAGCCACATGCTGAGAATTCCAAACTCAACTTTACAGAACTATTCAGAATGTCAAATAAGAGCTCTGCTGCAATCAACCAGCCAGTTTTATGGTATTATTATAGCCCTTAGTCACATCAGTGTCATTTAGATATGCTCCACATGCACTAAATAGCTGCATGATCAAGTAGAAATTTAAGATGATGTCACTGTGACCTGTTGGCCAAGAAATATTCTCATGGAAATCATGAATATTCTTGAACACATGAACCCAAAACAAACAGTTATAGCTGCTTTGTCTACAAGCCACTCTGTTTGTTTGATTGGAAAATAATGGAGTATTTTAATGTGCAGCTTTGATATCTCCACGCTGCTTACCATCCTCCTGACATTATGCAGCTGGCTGACTGTCACTGTGATCCCAGCTGCGTATGTGATTTCCCCCTCAGGATCCATTTGCAGATGCTCTCTCTTGTGCGGCATCATTAGCGTTAGCTTTGTTTGCAGGAGCAGCAGTGGCCCTCAGTGCCGGGGGAGCAGGCTGCCATTATCCTTCGATGCACAGGGGTCGACCCCTATTAGGTCAGTTTAGTTTGTCTGTTTGCGCTTACAGGATCCACACTCCCATCCCAAAAGATTAACATGGGGACCATTGCCAAGCTCAGAGGAAACATGCAGTGATTGTAGAGGTCAATAAATTCCATTTGCCCTCTTTCTGCCCTGTGGACTTTTCTGGAAGGGTCTTTTAAGTGCCTCTCTGCAGTGTTTTAATCCCCAGTGACCTTAACTCTTCTTCCATATAAGTGAATCAGTTAGCTCTATCAATGGACAATCACTGTTTGGTAATAAAAATGATTTAGAGTTGTTTATCGCACCTGTGGGGGATGCTGCTGCAGTGCCTCACAAAATGAGGTGAAAATGAGCTGATTTGATCTGTCACAGATTTCAAATGGTTTTAATCTTCTTTTTCATAAATTCAGTGTGATGTATTTGATGTTTTTGTAGCATTGAATGAGTATATTGACTGTTATCCTTTAGACAAGAGATTGATTTAAAGCTTTTTTTGGTGGCACTGAGTGTACGTGTGAACGGGGCAGAGAGAAAAGGGAACAACCTGCTCTATGGTACACCTACTAAATTTAATAAACCTGCTAGACAATGGGGTTTAACGGATTAGAAAATAATACCAAAAAATAATTTCAATGTGAGAGTTGACACAATTTTTTTGGTTTATATCATGACATCCGAACTGATGCTGTGATAGTCACAGTATCATGTGCTTAACCATTTCACACACTTTTCATAATACACTTCACTGAAATGAACATCACAAAGAAAAGGCATTCACTGAACTCAACATGTGACATGACCAGTACACCAAAGTTACTTGGCTCAAGTACTTTTTTATTTTATTTCCATCGTTTTCTTTTTGATCCTCTTTCCTTTGGGTCATCTTCAAAAGTACACCCTGCTCCATCTCATCTGTCCTTTCATCTGCATCCCACTCAGTCAATTTATAATGTAAAACCACAGGTGGAAAGCGAAAAAAAATGATTTAACCCCTGTTTGTAGTATGTTGTTTGATTTATTTCATTTGATCTAAGGGTTAAGTTAAATCTTTTTTTTAGAGTTTTTTACTTTCATTTTTACTTTTATACTTTCCAGCATGTACTTATAGAAAGGATAATTAATTCCGCCACATTTTAAAATGACACTCAAGTGCTTAATTAGAACATAGAATACAACAGCCACAAATGATTGCTGATGATTTTCATGGGTCAGAGATAAAAAAGATGGAAGAATAATGTTCCCACGACCCCTGAATAATCCTTAAAGAGAGAGAGAAACATGTTACAAATCTATGATAAATTGTCAGCTAGGAAGGAAGATGTAGTAAAGGACAGGACGTATTTGTTCATGATGAATGAGTCGTTGGTGATGGATCTCCTGTCCTGTTCTTGAAGAGCAGAGGAAACAAATGGTAAAAACAGATCCCCTGACCGCTGCTTCATCTCCACAGGCTGATTTTGGCTGCAAACAGAGATGAGTTTTACAACAGGCCATCGAAAGCTGCAGACTACTGGGGAACCAACAGTGAGATCCTCAGCGGTGAGTCGATTCCATCTCGCTGCAGTGAAGTGACACTGAATGAATAATTTAATCTGTCTTCTGTAACAAGAGATAAATAAACATGAAAGAAAGTTAGATCTGTTAGTGTGGCTTGTGCAGGATTCTTATCTATTTAAAGGAGACATGTTTTGCTCCTATTCAGGTCCAAATTTCAATTTAGGGTTAGTAATCAAACAATAATTATACATGCTGTAATGTTTGAAAATGGCACCACGCCATTGCTAGAGATCCTCTTTTTAGCTTCTCTTTCTGAAGCATTCAAGCTCCGAGAGCTTTCAGACGGACTGACGGCAGGAAATGTTCCCAAAGTTTTCCAGGACTCGCTGTATGTGAGAATGCACATTTCTGAGTCAGTTGCTGTGGCTACTTTCTGAAACTTTTCCTTCCAGCTCCCTGGTGAAATGTATGACTTGGCCCATGTGAGATTACAGCAGGAAAATGGTTATCTTTGTCTGTGGTGTTTCAGAGCACATTCAAACAACAAATATCTCAGGGTGAAAAATGGGATCCATGCATGTCGCTGCTGGGAAAGATCTTGAAAATGGAAAAGACCATGAGATTTGAGAGCTAATGGCCATTTGTATTCATTCTTAAAGCACTTATCCAAGAGAAGGCAAATTGAGAACTACACACATGACAAATGATCTGACCAAAGCAGTAGTGCTATGCATATAAAACACTACAAAATCAACACACGTCTAAGCAGTTTAATTGATTTAGATGGATTTGTGTCTTAAGCTTGATGAGCCTTTTTGGCTCAGTGATAATATGACAAAGCTGCAGATATGGCCACTGAATACAGCTTGATTCAAGGCTCAATACCTTTCAGCACATCAAGAAAGAAAATCTCTGCCCAGCACCTCAGAATCCAGCACCCCCCGGCTGTGTCACCGGACATCTCCACCCTCACTAAACTATACTTCATTGATTGATGGCCAATACACATTATTGCCAAAACGGTGGGAAATCAATCATCCCTTTTTTCTGCTGAAGGAGGAAAAGCAGTGACGGGCTCGTTGTTCATCAGTGTCCTCTCCCCTCTATAACACAGGGGTCAGGACGCTAGTGGGCCTTTATTTGATGGCTGCTTTTATGCAATGTGACAGGAATAAATGGCTCTGCCTTATATGTGGGGCGGGGGGTGGGTGGCGGAGGTGGACAGAGGAGACATAGCATGATGAGGAGGGAAGGAAGCTATAGCTCCCAGTGGAATCAGGCTGGCCTTCTATCCAGCCCCTTGAGGAATACGATCGTTTGGCTCTCTTGGTCACTGTCAGTGTAAGTGGACCCGTCTCTATTGATCAGAGGGAAGTGCATCAGATGAGCAGGGCTATTATTTTTCTGTGTCAAATGAGGAAGAGGAAAGTGGGAAGAAAACAATTGATTTACTGACTTAAGATACATCTCTATTTCATTACTGCCAAAGCTACACATGATGCTACTCCAATCAAAGGATATTTTACATGATTTAATCCTCATATATGTCAATCTGAGTGACAGTCCAGGAGTCATCTGTTGATGTCTTTATTTTATTTTATTTTATTTTTTTCTTTATTTTATCAAATTTATCTTAATGTAGGATAGTTCAAACTGCCTTTTAATGAAGGACGATTTAAAGCCTGCTGGCTGAGGGTTCGCCTCACTGAAGCCATGGCATTGAAATAGCAGTTGGAAACAAAAACACATTTAACAGTTTCAGTTTAAGTGATTGGGCTAATTAGGTTTGAATCATCACAAGTTTAATGGAGGAAGTATAGCATCAAGTATAGAGGAAACATTTATCCTTGTAGCACATTACAATCTTTTTCATTTAATATATGGTTTTCACTTTATTTTCATCAATACAATTACTACCATAACGCAGGCCTGGACCTGGAGTATGGCAAGGAGGGAGGATCATGGCTGGGGATCAACAAGAAGGGCAAGCTGGCTGCAATCACCAACTACCTGGAAGGACATCCCAACCCGGACGCACAGGGACGAGGTGAGCAGCTAGGAGCGTCCAGTCTTAACTCACTGAGCTCAAGTTTCCTTTCACACTTACACTCACACTGGTTTACTTGATAATTTGACTGTTCCCAGTGTATTGAGTATACATGTGCAGTTTGCTGAAAAAGATACTACTACACTATACATCTAAAACCCATTTGGATTCATTGCACAAAGGCAATAATGTCATTATTTTGCATCTCAGATATTGCAGTACTGGTTGTATTGAGACTGACAACAGCTTCAAGCTCTCAGTTGACTCACTGTGACTCACTGTGAGTTGTATGTGCTGCAGGGCTGACATGGTCATGCTCTTTTCTAAGCTGCATTTTCCAGTTTAAAGGGTGGTGGTTGCACTTTGAGGCCAATTCCAGACTGCATCTTTTCCTTCAATAGTGTAATACCTTTTTTTACAACTCAAAAATGTACTTGTATTTTAGAATTTAAAATGTCCCATAATTAATCACTTAGGTAATTTATATTTTGTGGCTCAAACAATAGTATTTAATTTAAAAGCAATATAGGTCAGGGGGCCCTCACCATTACATGTGTCCCCTCCACCTTCCCCTCGTCTTGCAGTCTGAGTGGCTGTAGGTGCTTCTCATTGGATTGGAGTTCAGTACCTGTCCCTAACTTTTAAGGATCCCATGGAATTATTGTTCTTCAAATTGAATAAATTGATCATATTTATTTTTAAACACAGGAGTGCTTTGAGTGAATGAATTACAAACCATTTTTCTTTTCCTTTCCTTCTGGTGCTCTGCAGGGTTTTTAGTGTCTAACTACCTTATGGACAAAGATGCCGACACTTACTCCTACCTGAGGAAGGTGTCATCAGAAGGCCACCTGTACAATGGCTTTAACCTCATCACAGCAGAGTTCAAGTGAGTGAAGGATATTTGAATGGACTTTTCACTGATGAAATCCATTCACCATGTTCTGTGTATGAAATAGTCCATTTTCCTCATAGTAAATGTCCCAGAAGTTATTCCAGATAGTTGGGGAAAACATGTAATACAGTCATGCGAGGTGACTTCAAATGGTGGACACACCAGAGACAGTGGCACGCTGTCTGTCTTTAACTCAAAAGTTTTTCAGCTTGTCGAGAATACGTCTTCTCTGTTCAGCTGAGTTCGGGCCCACTCTTCATCCGTTGAAAAGCTACGTGAGAGCCGACATTAAAGTTCTAAAGAAACACCTGCTCATATTTCAGTGTCTCAGAAAAAGAAAACCCAGACATCATTAACAATAAAAAAGTATTTTCCCAGCCTATGCTTCACTGGTCTGAAATAACTGAATTTGGTGACTTGAGTAAAGAGTGAAAAATCAAAGTAGGATCAGCGCCCTCTGAGATAGGACCCTCGAACAGCAAGAGTTTGGCTCTTCAGCGCCAACACGCATGCCTATTAAACTATATCCCTGCTTGGGGAGGAAAAAATATTCCACAGAGTTTAGTTTCATGATATGTGTACCCTGTTAACATGGCTTCAAGCAGGATCCCTATCAGAGGGGATTTACATATGCTTCTATGGCTCTTCTTCTCCTACAGGATTAGCAGCTTTGTTAGTTAGAAGGTATCAGGTTCCTTTGGTTTGTCATTTCTTATAACCAGTTTCAGGGTATTTCAAAAAACAAACAAATAAAATAAGTAAGTAGTAAGTAAACAAGTAAGCATTGGTAGCTTTAACGTTCATTTAAGGTAACTTGCAGATTTAGTATAAAACTGCAGCCAGTCTTTCTGTTGGGGTTTGGGTCTGACTCAGATGTGCAGAAACCAGACACAGGCACAAATGAAAAACAAAACGACAACAACGATAAGTGCTGACAACTAGTATACAGCTGGTTAGGTGTGGCAGGGTGAGCCTGAAGACAAGGGACAAAGTGTAATGTCTGACTGGGCTGCTCAGTGAGCTGGCTGAGCACAGTAGACATCATGGAGAGAAATACTAAGAACAGGAGGTCACACAGGAGCAGGACTCAATCTGAGGGCAAAGTAGAAACACATATTCTGGCAAAGCATATATAATAAAACTTGCTACCAAAGTTCATTGTTTCCAAATAACTGTTAACTGTTATCCCAGTAAAGGAGGTCTTAAATATGGACTTGATAGCTGCATAGCTACAATAAATATGAAGCCGAATGTCCCAACAGAAAAGTAGTCGACTTTAGGTATATGAATTCATATTTGCATGATTTATGTGTGACTTATTCTTGGTATTTATCTTTGATCACCTTGATAAATAATCAATGATCGTGTTGAACTGAATGGCTGGTCAGTGGCAGCGATACATTTTCCAAACATCCCACTGAGCCTTCCCTCAGCGGAGCTGATAGCATATATATGTATTTACATTTTGATCTCTTCCTTGCTTGATGCTCTCAAGACTCCATATGAGACATTTCTTCCGCTATAGCGTCGGGTTTTGATCCCACTTTATGTCATTCCTGCTTTTAAGTCAGTGCCCAGAGATTCATTTTAATGAATATCTCCTCTGATGATTGCCTACAAAGAAATGCCTTCCTTGATGCATTTTCAGTCAAGCTGAGAGTGGCTATTTTATAAAAAACAACTCTGGCTGGGAAAAAAAAAAACAGTGGTTCAATCCCACCATCTGCAACCGTGCGGTGTGAACTTGTTTGAGCTGAAAAGGAAAAACAGCAGTGCAGCAGATGGACATGTTCCTGGTATCAGGGATGGATGAACTCTCAACATTTTGATTAATATTCATGTTGGAGACGCTTGTAAGACCACCAGCTGAGAAACATTCACCGTCTGCAGAATGGAGCATAATTTCTACTTGTCAGGCGCTCACTGTAATCAGCTCAAATTTAGCCTTTATTGTCATTGAGTGAATCCAGGTGCCCTAAAACTGCCTCCCAAAAAACTGTTGATTTGGGGTTTTCTACTTGTTGGCATGGGATCGTTTTTTTTAATCAGAGAGGAGATCTGAATTTTCACTCCATTAGAAAACCTTTTAATTCTGTTTCTATCATACAGTTACTCAAAAAACGGTTTGGACCATATTCCCTTCAATTCAACAAGTTGGCACATAACTGAGATGCTTTTTCAACACGGTTGACATCAGGGTCACAGGGGCAATGCCGTTTATTAGCATGATACATCAGCCCATTTGGACTAAACACAAAGCACAACTGGGAGTGATGCATTTTCCCCCCCCGGTGGCTGGCTGCAACAGAGCTCAGGAATCCTGCCTCCTCAATGTTAGCAGATGGGGCATGGGTCACGATTGACAGCTGAGATTGGCTCATGATGATGTCATGGGAGCACACCCAGTTGGTCTAGAGATCTTCAGTCCACAACAGACTAACTCACAGAGCAAGTCCATGTGGCCATATTCATTATGGAGAGAAACGGACACGCCTCGCTTTCCATTTCAATTCCCTTCCTGTAATGCCCACATACGCGGGTCTACATGCACAGATGTGCGTGTTTGGAGAGGCTTATACATGTTGCCATTACCCAGAAGCCCCCCATCAACATGCCCATCTACATTCTGAGCTGATAAAGTTGAATGCTCTTCCAGCCATCTCCAGGCAACTCTTCCACAGCTGGTGAGGGGGAAACTGCTCGGCCGCCTCGGCATAGAGGACTCTTCATTAGAATGTCTCCCAGGCAGCATACTGATTATGGCTCTGGCTGAGATCTGAAAAAGGCATTTTTCTATCCTACCCTCCTCGTTCTCTCTCTCTGCCCACTGGCCCTGACCTCCTGCTGTTCCCTCATCTCAGCTCACATCACCACACAGCGCACCTGATGGGACTTCCGATATTGTTGCCAGTTTGAAAAGGAAGAAACGGTCTCTTCTGAACTCCTCCACCTGCCTCCACTGTGGTCAATTGGATGCACATTCAGGAGAAAGTGTGTTTACATAGATAGGCACCCATTCTTTCTGATCATGCGTTCAGGTCACAGTGTCAATATAGTGTTTCAGGCTGAGTGGTAGAAACGAGTAGAAATCTTTTCAGACACCTCCATTTCCTTTTAAATTACGGTGCCATCTGGTTCCCACTGAGCAACGGCTGTGTACACGCCAACATGAAGGGAGACTGTTATCACCGAAGTCAACACCGACCAGTTCTGCTGTGTCCATAGGAACCGTAAGAACACAGAAAAAGCAGCTTTTCATTCTGACTGTTCAGCTGGCAACAGCATTAAGGTTTTTGTAATTTGTTTTGAGAGAGACTGTGTAACGCTGACTTTCAGCTCCGAGGATTCTCTCACAGCTTCTTGGACAAATATTGCCCTGCCTTTACAAAACACCCCCTCCTAAGACCTTTACATAAGACAGATGGCATTTTGTTTAAACAGTTAAGCATGAAACAGAACGGTGTTTGGAGAGCGTGTTAATCCCTAGTAATTTGCGTGGCCACATTATGAAAGTAAGAGTGTTTGTGAGGTTTGCTTATGTATGTCTTGTCGTCATGTTATCCCACAGTCAGAAATATCAATGTCCCCATTTAGATAACAAACCAACAAATCACACGAGATCAGGTGATTTCATTTTAAAAGCTAAATTCAAGCATATTTATTGTGAGGGCACTTCTCTTCTTACATGAGACATTATCTGTGAGGTCTTGTGCAAAATAGATCATGAGGAAAAAAGGGATGATCCCTTTACTGCCGAGTCACAGTGAGGCGAAGATATAAGAAAAGTTGCATATTTATACATTTGCAAATCACATTCATAGAATGCATTTGAAACTGAAGCACCACACACAATATTGGATATAAACATTACAGAGACTGCAGCTGACTTCAACATTGATCAATATGCAAAATATGTTTTAAACAGTTGTTTGAGCTTTGAAACAGAACATGGTATGTCTGAATGTGTTGTCTTCAGAATATTTTACCTTTACTACTGTAAAGCTGAGCAAAGCATTACATTACATCTTTAAATTTGAGAAATAGAGCTGGGCAATATGACTTAAATTATATCAAGATAGAAATTTCAATCGGTATCATCACAATAAATGTCACAGTTTTAGTTCCTTTAAGTTTAAAGACATTATACATGTATTATACAAGGATTATATCAAATGTGGATTGAACCTTTTTTGATATTGCCATTGAGTAAAAGTATACTGTGATACCTATTGATATTGATTCATTGCCAACTGTCCGCTTATCATTGGATTAGTTGTTTCCACTCTTTACATCACATATGAAATCTTTGTTCATGGGTTTTATATTGAATATTTTCCACTTGTGTTGATATATGTTATCGACCACAGCTTTACCCCAGTTGCCTGATTTGTGTTTTAGCTTTTAAAAACCATCAAATGAAACTTATTGCAGATCAACAGGGTCGGCAGCACATTCTGCTCCTGTCCTGCCAGCAGTCGACCGGGAAACTGTCCAAGTCAGTTGACTGATGTGACTGGGATGGATGTCATAAAATTGGCATCAGAAAATATATTCTCCCTGCTACTCAAAGGATCGCAACGTTTGCAACTTGTTATTCACTCCCCTGTAGCAGAGCTGCCATCTTTTTCAGACTGAATACATTCTAACGTGATCTTAACTAAATGGTTGTGGTGCTAAAAGGTGTTTTCTCAGTGCTTGCTTTTTTGCAATTTTACCCTGTTGTTCCTTTGAATAAGACTCAAAGGCTGTTTGTAATTTCCTGAAGCAACATCCTCAATTCTTATTTTTCCAGGACTGCACAGGAAAGCAGTCATTAAAGAATCACACCCAGAGAACGCATTTCACATCATTCCCTCATAAGTGCACATCATATTTGTGGTACTTGCAGTTTTTAGACACATTATGCCACAGCTTTCATAATGGGAAATGAGCAGGTTTAATCATCACTAAATGCAATCTCTAATTTTCTGTCTTCCTGTGTCCCATGCAGAGCAAAACAAGACATTGTGTGTTACTATGGAAACAGAGGCAGCCCTGAACCCATCCATCTAAAAGCAGGTCTGTTTTTAATATGGTTGCTGTAGAAACTGTTCCTTTCACATTAATCCTCCTCTCTCAGCCTATGGCTCGTTCGCACTGGTCATTGCTGACATTTCCCTCAGATTGTGTATTTATTGGCTGACGTGTCACGAGGTCACAGAGCCACTAGACATTTGTCTGTGTCTTTCATTTGCTCCTCAGCAGGAATCTATGGCTTGAGTAATTCACTGCTGGACACTCCGTGGAGGAAAATGCTGCAAGGCAAGCGCCATTTCACCAGTGTTGTCAACGACCAGTCCCTGTCCGGTGATGGGCTGGTGCAAGAGCTGTTCAATGTCCTCAGTAATGAAGAACTGTGAGTGATGAACACCATTCCGTGCTGTGGAGTCGTCTTCATTTGTATATGTTTAGGAATTGAATGATAACATAGTAAGAAAATCATTTGTTTTAAAATAGAAATATTTACCCTCATCCTAAGGATTAAGATAACATAAATGCATTTAACTTCTTCCAAATCAACTAGCTTAGTTGAGCACAGCTTAAAGCTACACAATGTACACTTTCACTGAGCAACAGCACCCCCTGCAGCCCCTTCACTTGTGTGTTTTTCACGTGTTGAGCGTTGCGCTGACCACGTGGGACAACACGGGGCTGAAACACAACTGAATGGCTAAAATGAACCATTATCCAGATTCCTGAACCTGAAGAGCGGCTGCTTTTACAAATACACCAAGCATTGTTTAGAATTCTTTATATTTGAAAGATTTCTTGAGTAAATATCAGAGATAAACGCTAGTTTTTAATTTCATTCTGACTTCTCTACACTTCGGCACCACTCTTGGTCTCGTTAAAGGTCCTCTACATCTTTCAAAGTCTGAAAAAAATCTGAACAAGTTGTGATTCAATAGGTTATTAAGTGCTGGGCTATTGCCCATGCTTTACTTCACATAAAAAACAAAAAACGGATCACTGATATTTGTCTGGCATTATGTTCCCCTGTTATTAATCTGTCTCCCTGCTAGAGGTTTCTTCTTACATATAAAGTGCCTTAAAATAAATTATGACTTGGTTATACAAATAAAATGGGGGTGAGCTGTGGGCAGAAGCAGGGATTAATGAAATCATCAGAAATCATGTGATTCTGAGATGAAAGAGGTGTGTTGTGTTTGTTTCCCAGGAACACACCTGATCCCGCTCAGGAGAGCCAGGGGGGGGGCTACAGTAAGCCCATGCTCCAGGCTCTGTCAGCTGTGTTTGTTCGCTCGCCTGATTACGGCACAAGGTCAGTGTCTTCCAGCCACTCTACCACTACACTACACCCACCCCCCCACCCCCTGCGGGATCATAGACTGAAGAGAAGAGTGTTGGTACATAAAATCCTCCAGTGTAATCAATCCTGCACAGCCAGGAAATGAAAGGGGATTGTCTGTGCTGTGATGTCACAGTGGATTAGAGGCTACAGAGTCTGTCCTGTAGCCAAAAGGTCGGCTGGTCAGTCTTTGCCAGAGCTGTCAGAGTGTCACTCTCTCAGAGCACTGCCTGCTGCCTCCACCCCCGTCTTAAAAACGCCATCTGGCAAAGAACCTCAAGGTTGAAAATGGGATTGTTAATGGAACTTAAAATGTTATGATCCTACTTAAACAAAAAGAATCAAAAGCTGTAACCCTAACTCGACTGGATTTTCTCAAACAACGTTTCACTTGACAGCAGGAAGTGATTTAATTTAATCTGTAATTTCCATTGTGTGACCATTGTAGTTAATTTGTCACTACATACCTATTGTAGCTTTTGCATCTGTGTCATAAATGCACCTGCTGTCTACTTGTCTGATGAGATTTGTTTTCCAAACATTTTACATTGCTTTAATATTTGTATGTGATTGCTTGTTTTCATGTGTCCCTGCCCATTCAGGACCAATACAATAATCCTGATTGATGCTGACGGGAACGTGACCTTCACAGAACGCACCATGCTCAACTGCGATACTAGCAACTGGAGCACTAACACTTTCCAATTCAAGCTGGAGGGATGAAGATGTAGTGAAGGAGATCCACTGTGTGCCTTTTGCATTACCCCGACTTTCCTCGCCCTCAGTCCACGTTACCTCCAGTTGTAAATCACATTTAAAAGACCTTGCAACTGCACTGTATGTACATGAAGTCTTATCTGCACTTTTTTCTTCAGCTGGTCAGCAATATCCACCTCATTAACAATACTGGCATGTGTTTCTCATCCGTAATTTAATATCTTCTGAATCATATGTCCAAATTCGCAAAATCACCAAAGAACAATTCTAATTTTTAAAAAATGCATCTCAATACAGGAGGGTGGGGTTGCTTGAAAATTCCAGTTTCTATCTGTTTATCATTTAAACGGCAGTCAATGCTCTTGTTGACAAGAGTATCTGAATTCAATATAATTTATTATTAATAGGTTCAAGTTCAAGGTTCAAGGTGTATCAGAATTTTACTTTTACATCAATGATGTCTCTGGACTGCAATCTCAAGTTTTAGCTTTAAGCTAGAGCAGTAAAAACATATATGCATATAAGTTATGCATATTATTTTCCATACTCTTTCACAGGGTTGTCATTTATTCCAGCGAATATTTATTCTGGTCAAAATTTCCATCAATTAGAATCACTGCTAACTTTTTTCTGCCTTATACCTGGACAATTGTCTCAGCATTGATTAAAGCATTGATTCATTGTGAAATGCAAATAGTTTCAAGGTAAAGTGTGACATTTTGCAGCCGTTTGACAATAAAAGACCCTTAAAATCTCATGTTGTGTTGTAAAATAATTGTACAATTGAATTTGAGAAACCTAAAATGTTTTAGTAACTACATGTGTTCATGGCCCTTCTGCAGATGACTGCATTTAAAACAGCTGGCTATTATTTTACTAATAATGTTTTACTTTTGCTTCCTGTTTCTTATCCAAATGTGTGACTCAGAACTGCTCAACATTGTGAAGAAACAATACAAGTGAGGTGAAGCTACTCTGAGTAATTTTGGACTAAAGACTATTACTGACCCCAGCTGGTAAATTGAGATATTGTGATTCACTTGATCCAGCATTGATCTGCTGCACAAATACCTCAGTACTTTACCATCACTCTGCAAATGCACAAGTGACTCTGGCTAATGGCAGGTTCATGAGCAACTCAGGTTAATGAACAAGTCAACCATGAAACAGGCTATGTTCATGATCAAAGCACTGATAGTAATTTAACTCCAGGGATGAGGAAGTGTGCCTAGGTCACAGTCGACCCTGAAGTCTGTCCTGGAAATCAGGCATCAGGAAGAGCAGCAAGGTGCAACGGCTGTCACTCAAGCAAGACATCGGTAGTGATGAAATGGAAGAGCGTAGTGAAAACTGCTGTTGCTGAACTAAGATCCATCCTACCCACTATGTTCAGATCCAGTTACCCTTAGGCATTTTCTCACTGGTTTCAAAACAAGTGTCTCCCAAGGTAGGCATACTGATGTACACGCAACCAGGTACTAAAATGCCTCTCAGCAACAATTGAAACAACCAATACCTTGCCATGGAAAACTTCAACGGCAGCTCAAAGGACAACATCTGTCCAGCATCTACAGACAAGGCTGACTAATACAATTATTTAAGATTTAATCATTTCACATGCAGTGTGTAATCAAGACAATACATAAACAGAATTATAATAACTTCATGTCATGTGGTTTTTATTTGGTGTACAATGTTAGGGATAATAAATAATGACATGCAGTAAATTCAAAATACATGTGAATATATATTTCCTGTAGCTCTTGAATAATAATTCTGGCGCTTAACACGTTGCTCGTCTCAGAAAACGTCAAACACCTGATTGGTTGAATCGCTAGAGCCATACCGGTCGCTGCCGCGGCGAGGTGCTGTGATTGGACCGCTGGCCCATCAGTCATTAAAAAAAGCCGGTAGTGGAAGGCGGGCTCCGTGTCGGTTTTCTGCTGTGTTTTTTTCTCCAAGATGGCGGCGCTACCGTCGAGTCCTTATGGCGGCTCGTCGCAAATACAATAATTTAGAAAGGTAGTCAGGCGCCCAGCAGAAGACAGTCGTGCCATATTTATCGGTGAGTACTTATCTAACGCCTTACCTATCTGAGTTTAGCCTAGCTTAGCGTTCCAGCGGACGTAGACATCCCGGTGTTTGCTTGCTAGCATATCATCGTGGATGTGAACGTCACCAGGGCCCCGCTGTGCATCTGCAGTGTGGACAGATGCTAAGACAAGCGGCTGTGTCGTGTCTATTAAACATAAACATAGCTTTGGCTTTGGATCAGGGTAAACATTGATTGTATATCCGGGCTAAACGACTCAGACTAACGTCGTCTGTCAGCAGCTCCACGTTAAAGCCAGGAATAGCGATAGGTACTATACACTGTCTTATAAGGCCATTGGTCTCAAAGTTGGACTGACATGCCCTCTCTCTGGCCCTCTCCTCCAGCCCCTAGAAGATCCCAGTGGAGGATGATCAGTGCCTAAATCCATATTAAGCTGAATGCATTGTGATTTCCAATAATTGAGACAGTGATTCTGAAAGCTGTCTACATTAATGAAAAGAACAATGTAGTCAGCTTAGCATTTTCTCCTCTGGTACGTGGTCTTTACAGGGATGTGCTTCTGCATGAATTGTGGCATTAGCTAAGAAGGACGTTTCTCTACAGGTCAGATTTTGTTCCACGATATCATTAGTCAGTGTATGTGTCAGTGGCTAAGATGGAGATAGATGATGTTCTACCCCCTCTCCCCTTGGAGCCACCTGATGATTTTGGCCGAGATGAGGGCAGAGCACCTCCACCACCTCCCCTGCAAACGTCCAGTGACGCAGAGGTAATGGACGTTAGCTCTGGTGGTGATGGATACATATACACCCCAGGGGACGGGGAAGCCCAGCCACAGCAGCCCCTCAGCATGGGCTCAGTCACTTTCTGTAGGCACCTCTCAGATGAGGCCAGTGCCAACCCACCGTGCCCAAGAACAGCCCGTCACGCTCCCCCGGTCACCAAGTTTCTACCCGACCTCAAGCTGCTCAGAGATGTTAAGATCCGTGTGAGCTTCACTGAAAGCAGCGGCAGCAGCAACAGTAAAGATAGGAAGGTTCTGTACACAGGTGAAGGGCAGGAGAAAGGGAGCAATAATGGCTTAGACGGCCTGAACGGTGAGTTGCATGACTCGACTAGTGAGCAGGAGGCAGCAGAGGGGAGCTCTGGAGCAGGAAACGTATGCATGAGGTCAGAGGAGGCTGAGGTAGATCTGGAAAACAAGGTAGAGTATGCTGTCCTGGATGAGTTGGAGGACTTCTACGAGAACTTCCTGGATCACGATGATGGGGAGCATGGAGGCTTTAAGTCCGAGATCATAGCTCAGCAGGAGCAAGCAGGTGACGAGGCCGTGGCTTTCTCATATGAGGTACGTCTGTTCTTGTGTCTGCAGTATCCTATGCTGCACTTCCAATTTATTTATCGTTATAATTCATTAACATTTTAATGATACTGTTTTCTATTACAGCGCTATTGTCTCAAATATCAGGACTGTGTGGGTACATGGGGGGCAGACACGTTTCATCTCACCAACACCGTGCAACATTATGTCACAGTTGCAATAAAACTCATTGAGATTGAGGCCTTCCAAGAAATAAAATACATCGGGAAAAAAACCCAACTAGCTATTTTCTTGTTT
Organism: Pseudorhombus dupliciocellatus; assembly: GCA_016785235.1. Taxonomy (NCBI): domain Eukaryota; kingdom Metazoa; phylum Chordata; class Actinopteri; order Pleuronectiformes; family Paralichthyidae; genus Pseudorhombus; species Pseudorhombus dupliciocellatus. The sequence goes on from JAFBJW010000052.1 coordinate 2,339,756, forward strand.
TCAGAGTTGTGGTATCTATAAACAAAAAACACATCTCACTGTAATGCTTGGTGTTCACACAGAACTATTTTGCGATCCCATCAGCTATCATCTGACGGAATTAGCCTCTGGAGCCAACATCCAATATTTTGGGGCCTCTGGTGTAGGCAACAGTTAAAAGACTATCAAAGACTCTTTCATTTAACGCACTGGTTGACTGTTTCTCCACGCAAAACCGAAATACTTTTTGTAGATGTTATTGGGTTGGATGACATTTTGGCAGATCTCTTTTAACAACTTTCAACTACAGACTGCTGCTTTTCCTCTCCACATGGTTTATCTGCAGGGAACCACAGCCTGCTCAAACATGATTAGCTGAATTCGAAACTGCAAAATCTGTTTTTAGAGATTAAACGTAGTTCTACCAAATTGTTCCTAATATTAAGTGCAGAATAACATTTTGATAACCAAAATGTTTGCTGTAGTTGAACTGTAGTTGTGTTTTTTCTTTCTCCAATGCTCAGTTCATTCATCACATCAGGTGAAGTCTCTTCTCAGGAGAAAAATAAATAAATAATCTAAACGTGTGACCCATCCTTCTCTCCCATCCTTAACCACTTACTCTTCTAGGAGGAGTTTGACAACGATGTTGACGCTCTGCTTGAGGAGGGCATGCCAGTGCCAAAAAAGATGCGTCTAGCTGAGGACAAATACGATGGGGACAGTGATCATCAGTCAGATGGTGAAGAAGGAGGTGTTCAGCCTATGATGACCAAAATTAAGACGGTCCTGAAGAGTGAGTGGAGCATCTGTTTGTTTTAGGGTTGGGCTCTATTAATTAATTTGCTGGAAAAAGTAGTTTCAGTTCAGAGGGGCAGAACACATCACAACACCCACAGTGCTGTAACCTGTCCCTACATCTGCATTTATCCATTTGCCAGGTCGAGGGCGCCCACCCACTGAGCCTCTACCTGATGGATGGATCATGACATTCCATAACTCAGGCATTCCAGTCTACCTGCACAGAGAAACCAGAGTGGTCACGTGGTCCAGACCATATTTCCTCGGGACTGGCAGTATTAGGGTAAGATGTGATGCAAATCTGTTTGTTAATACCACATCACCCTGATGTGAACAGTGCTGTGTTATTCTGCACAGTAATTGTGTGTAATATAACATTGTGTTCATGTGTATTTTCTTTAATCTTTTTCCTATGGCTTTGTGGAGGCCAACCAACTCTTTCCAAAATAACACCACAATGTAATACATCATGTTAGAACAAAAAATGACCCATTCTAAAGTACATAAAGATATAAGTTCCATAAATATGCCTAATATTTTTCATTAGTCCTTCAGAAATGTGCGTGCCGATCAGATTCTGGTAAGAAAGAACTTGTGATCAGCAGAGCAGCAAGTCCTCACTCTGGAAACATCAATTTCTAAGCATTGCTTCATGCAGGAACTGCAGTCGAACTGTTGCCATACTCTCTCCCTCTCACTCTTCATTCTTTTTGATACAGAAACATGACCCTCCCACTAGCAGTATCCCTTGCCTACATTACAAGAAAATGAAGGAACATGAGGAAAGGGAGCTGAACGGGGAGATGACACTTAATGCAGTGGAGTCTCCAGTAAAGCCCAGGCACGAGGCCAATGGTGAAGAGGAAGCAGGCAAGTCGGATGCGGCAGCCGAGGAGCAGGAAGACATCCCTCCCTCCATTGTGACTGACGGTGGCCCAAATGGAGAGGGTAGCACTGATAAAGTGAATCATGCTTTTGACACTGCACAAGGAGCCTTAGGCCAAGTCAAGGCCAAGGTGGAAGTGTGCAAGGACGAGTCAGTAGGTAAGAGCTTGCCATGGTGTATTGTCGGTGAAAGACTTGTGTTCTTATTCTTTTGTTCCTTTCTGGCACTAAGTGAACTTGCATGATAAAAACCTCTTCACAGAACTTGAAGAGTTTCGTCTGTATCTGGAAAAATGCTTCGACTTTGAACAAGTTACTGTCAAGAAGTTCCGTACATGGGCTGAGCGAAGGCAGTTCAACAGAGACATGAAGAGGAAGCAGGCAGAGTCAGAGAGGCCCATCCTGCCCGCCAACCAGAAACTCATCACACTGTCAGTCCAAGATGCCCCTACTAAGAAAGGTAAAGACACAATTTGTGTGTTTTTTTTTTTTTTTTAATCACTGTCATTGTTCTGTTGCACACAGTATCTAATACAATGACTAATGAACAGCTGACTTCTCTTTATACCTTTCTGAAGAAACGGTGGAGTCAAGTCTCTGATATGTGTAAAGCTAATTAAGTATTCTGACACATTTTCTTTCAACAGAATTTGTCATCAACCCCAATGGAAAATCTGAAGTTTGCATCTTGCACGAATATATGCAACGTGTCCTCAAGGTTCGACCTGTTTACAACTTTTTTGAATGTGGTAAGTATCTGAGTCTGAGATGTTGAACATCATCTGACACACGTCTGTCTGTTGTTTCTTATAAATTACTTTTCACCTGTTTATTTTTTATGTGCTGTTCAAATCAAATGAACCAGATTTTTGTTCCTCACAGAGAACCCAAGTGAACCCTTTGGAGCGTCCGTCATTATAGATGGAGTGACGTACGGCACAGGAACAGCAAGCAGTAAAAAACTTGCCAAGAATAAAGCTGGTAATCTCTTTTTACTGACAGTATTTAACAATATGGTCAGTGTCAAACATGTATAATACCAATGTGTAAGAATATTTCTCTCCCCTTGCAGCTACGTTGTGATACTTTCCAGTTGTTCTATAAACTCTAGATGGTTGCACGGTTGGCTTGTTATAATACTACTCCTGTTCTTTCTGGTGTAATGATGTACGCTTGCAGCTCGAGCCACACTGGAAATCCTCATCCCTGACTTTGTGAAGCAGACTTCAGAGGAGAAGCCTGTGGAGGGCGATGAACTGGAGGTACTTTTCTTTTTCCTGCATTTCATATTCAGTGAAATGGAACAATGAACACAATGTGTGTTGCCAAGCTATTGTACATTGTTATTCATTAAAGTGAATGTGTTTTTAAAATCACTGGTAACTCACCAATAATTCTGTGCTCTGTCCCACAGTATTTTAATCATATCAGTATAGAAGACTCAAGGGTGTATGAGCTGACCAACAAAGCAGGACTACTTTCGCCATATCAGATTCTTCATGAGTGCCTTAAAAGGTAACAGCTGAAATGCACCAACCAAAAAAACCTAAATATTGACCCAGTTTAATCATCTACCAATTTCCTAGTTGCCACTAAGAGCCGTTCTCTGTCAGGTTGCAAATATTGATTTAATTGTCCTCGTTTTTTCCTGAAGAAACCATGGAATGGGAGACACTAGCATTAAGTTTGAGGTGATCCCAGGAAAAAACCAGAAGAGTGAATATGTGATGACATGTGGGAAACACACTGTGCGTGGCTGGTGTAAGTAAAAGCTGATTTCATACGAGAGCTGGCAGCGAAGTGTACAGTGCACATTTTAATATTATTACATACATGCAGGTCTTAGTTCAAGCAGTATTTTTAAAACATCGATTTTGAAGAAGCCATTTCATTTAGTTCAAGTTTTCTCTTTTTATTTGAATTATCGCAACTGACCATTTGAGCCTTTCCAGTCTATTGCAGTCCAATGCTAATTTTCTTTTCCAACAGGCAAGAACAAGAGGGTTGGCAAACAACTAGCGTCTCAGAAGATCTTGCAGATGCTTCATCCCCATGTCAAGAACTGGGGCTCACTGCTGCGCATGTATGGCCGAGAGAGCAATAAGATGGTCAAGAAGGTAAGGACTGTCATCAGCACTGGATGTAAAACCTGAGGTCATTAGAAAATGTTAACTTTCTGTTTACATTATTGGTTTCTTAAGCAGATGATGATGGTGATCTCCAGCTTTATTTGCCAACTCAAGATGTCTTGTCAACATAAAACCCTCTCACTCAAGTCACCTGTCTCTATGAAATAACATCTGTATGCCATCAATCACTGAGATATGTTATTTATAACTGGCATGTTGATTCCACGTTGCCTTGTGAACATGGCTAACTCCAGACCAGCCAGTGAAATATGAGCGATGAGCCGATAGAATTCTTGAAGATTGAAGTCATTTGTTTGCAGGAGAGCTCTGACAAGAGTGTGATCGAGCTGCAGCAGTTTGCCAAAAAGAACAAGCCAAACCTTCACATCTTGAACAAACTGCAAGAAGAAATGACGAAACTGGCCACGCAGAGGGTGAGCACAGTTCTGTAGAAAATCAAATGTATTGTTATTCTGCCAAGCGTAAAACTTAAATCCTTTTGTTGTTGTGAATGTTTACCCCGTATAAAGTCAACGGCTGTTTTGTTTCTGACACGTTAATCTTTTCCTCCATTACTAAGAACATGAAGGGTTTACTTTGTGCACATCAATGGAAATGTTCTCACCAGAGGGCTCATTGAAGGGAAGACGAGGTGGTAGTTTCAATCCTAATGAAGCCCTGAACTCTATCAGAGGGAATTGTAACTCTGAAGGGTCTCAATTAGTGGGACTCTCTCTTATTGCGGCTTTACTTAATGCCTGAGGTGAAGAAGACGAATGCATTACTATAAACATCTTGACTGGTGTTGCTGTCAGTCCCAGCTTTAAAAAATGACATTGGCAACAGCAGCAAAATTTGTAATGGTGATTTTATTGTAATTAAATTCCAGGAGGAGACGAGGAAGAAACCGAAGATGACAATAATGGAGTCCGCCCAGCCAGGGAGCGAACCTCTCTGCACGGTGGACGTCTGAGTCTCGCACTCACTGAGCCACAGCAATGGAAACCCTGGTCACTGTCAGACTTACAAAACACCAACATCACCACCACCACCACCCATCACTTAATTATGCATCACTGAGATCTAATGGCAATATAGTTCCACATAGAGCAGGCTGGTAGAACTGCTTCGCTTCCTTTGTTGACGTTGTTTTGGATCAGCTGGTAGAGGTAAGGTTAGGACTTAATGCACACAACAGACCGTAGAGCAAATATCATCTACCTCTTTAGATGCACCCCTGTTATGGCATTAGGAGAAAAAGAAAAACCGCCCAGGGTGCAAAGACGTTAACACGACTTGACAACAAATGAAACGCATCAAAATGAAACTGCATGCTTCTCTGACTGCAAAAACCACTACTCCGTTGGTTTTGTTTTTGAAGTGTTGATTTTTAAACAGTCGGCAAACCTTATCGTACCAGCATCTCTTATCACTTTTGTTTGTGCTTCAAGTATTTGAAAAGGACTACTAATATTAGTGTATTTATACCATTCATTTAATTGGGAAACAAAGTTACTTGTTTATACTGTATTTTAACTCTAGGTGTTCTGGATAGTTTTTGCTGAATTGGATTGAAATAGTTTCTTCTCAGAACGGACAGTTGCTGTCTTGGTTTGCACGATTTTAAAAAAACAAACTTGTTGAAGTGATCACTTTTCAGAGCTATTGTCACGCACTCTTTTCCTGTCGGATATTTTCGTCGATCATGCTGTCGGTACAGAAATAACTGCGTCTTGGAATGTCTGGAGATGACTCCTTGTATTTGTTGCCTTTTTTTTTTTGCTTTGGTAATGCAACAAACTGACGTCCTGCTACCCAGGCTAAGGCTCTGTCACACATACAGGAAGGTTTCAGTGCTCGGCGCTTCCTGTTTATGTCTGATCTATAAGAGCGAGGGCGCAAACGAAACACCCGCTACTTGTGATGAGTCAAATTGCAGCAAGGAAACGTGTGATATTTGCTTAGCTTTCATGTTGTGTGACGGTGCCCTATAACTGCAGTAAATCCAGGTACACAGTCACAGCGTTGTTACTGAAAAGGTGAAAGATCTTTGTTGCTCTTTCAGTTCTTGCAAGCTTTTCCTTGAACTAATGCCATGCACATACTATAACCACAATGCTGTTGCTTTTCATTCAAAAGAAACTCCAGTTGGCTTCATGTTGCCTTAGTTAATCCATTTCATGAAGGGTTTAGAGTATAAACAGAACATTGGACCTAAAACACCCTTCAACAGGGAGTGGAAAGACCAAGCCCCCCCTTAACTTGATGAAGCATTTATTGTTTAGCCAGGTAGTATTTTTAAAGCAGACAGTCTCTATGATTATGTGCAGATTATTTTAAAGACTCATTTCAATGGATTGTCTTCTTTTGTTTGTCTACGTCTGCCATCATCATGAGAACGGATCATGCTTTTCTAACCATAAGAGGTTAGAAGCCTCGTAAAATGTAGTCGGCACATTGACGTGAACAAAATGCCATCAAGTCGTCGAGTCCAACTGAGGCTGATGAGAACTGTGTATACCAAAGCTTACATGCTGTCTTATGCAGTTTATAGTTCATGTGGCTGCAGACTACATCAGAGTCATTTATACACACGCACTTAAGTTGCTGGATCAAAATGGAAACTGCTGTTTATTAAAAAAAAAAAGGGTCAGTGCTTTGAGGACACATCAGTTTAAAAACAAGGCTGTTGTGATATTGTAGTTTGCTTTAAGAATGTGCTTTCTCCTCTGTGCGTTTGTAGTCTTGCCATGTGTACGTCAGTGTGAGAAGACAGGGAAAAAAAAATGCTTTTATGTGTGTTGCCGTTGAATTGTACCAATGAATCGTTTGAGATGTTGCCTAGAAGAATGAAGTATGTATTGCAATCTGAGCTCCATGACTTCAGTGATATTTGTTATGCAACAATAAAATATCTTGACTAATGATTAAAGAGGCTTTTTATTCACTTGATGAGAAGGACGTTCACCAAGATAAAGCTGTTTGTGACGGAGAACAGGCTTGTACACTGTAGTCTTTGATTTCAGTTGAACACAGCTTAAGGGACTTAAAAGTCTTAAAATTAAAAGTAATTTTGTATGCAAGCAATTTAATGAGTCCTGCTATTAAGAAACAAGAAATGTCCATGCTCTGTGAAGCTGTTCTTTCTTCAGAATAGACTGTTTCCTTCTTAAGCTTTTCAAAGTCCTGGTGCTAATGAGAATGCGTGTGTGTGTGACCACGATACTCATTTACTGCAGGCGACTGATCTGATATTTCCCAAATTAAATGTTGCCTAATCAAAATTGCTACCCCCCCCCTTAAATGGCACTATAACTTCAAAATAAAAATAAGTTCTTAGACTGAAATGCAGGCAAAGAGTGTCATGAAATTCAAGAAAGCAAATACAGTACAATTCATACTATAATAAAACAAAGTGTTTATTTGAAGCACTAAACAATTCCTTATTGTAACATACGTAGACTGCTGTATGACACACGGGTGTTAAATGATGGATGGATTGACGGGAAGAATGAATGGAAGAATTAGGCCTTAGACATTGAAACAATAATGATGTTAGCATCAATTTTGAAGGGCCGCCTGTGCTACCCGTAAGACTAAGACGCAGTCTGTTCCTGGTTGTTGCTGCTGCTGCTCTGCTGCGTCTGGGACTCGTAGTCCACTCTCTCCAGCAGCAGAATCATCTCCACATGCATGGTCTGAGGGAACAGGTCCACAGCCAGAGCTCGCACCGGACGGAACGGAGCTCCATGAACTCTGTTTGACGGAGCTCTGCACAAACTAAAAAGAGGAGGAAGTTCCAACATAAGAGTCAGTACATTAGAACTCGTCACCGTCTGAGTGATGACAACAATATTACAACTCACTCGATGAAGTTCGTCATGGCTGCCTTCGCGTTGCATGCCACGTAAATCAGCCTCTTCAGGTGCTGTGCTCGCCGGATGGCGAGTATCACCTTGGAATCTGTGTTTGGTCAAAACAATTGTTTTTTTTGTTTTTTTACATGGGACAGGCTAAGAGTGAGTGGAATCCATTTTGAACGTGTGGTCGTTCACTCACGTAGCCCCGCCCTGGGTGGATCCACGATGGCCGTGACACCGGGTGAGACGAGAGCGCTGAGAATGTTGGGGAACACGTCCTCAGCTTTACCACAGTGGAATTCAACATTACTTAGTCCTGGAAATGCAAACAGGTCATGAGTTACTCGCTTGAGTTAGGTCAGTGATTCATTTGATAAATATATATGATTAAACTTCTGTTTGTATATATTGTTAGGACAATATTGTCTCACCTACGACATCTACCAGGTACCATAAAATAGAATCTATCCATCAGTGGTGTCCTACCATTGAGCTTTGCATTAACTTTAGCATCCTCCACTGCTTCCTGGCACAGCTCGATCCCAATCACCTTCTTCACCCTCTGCAGACACACGTTTATATTCACGAACATTAAAAGAGTCCCTCATCTTTCATCATCTCAACCTTCAGAGAAGAGCTTCACCAAGCTTTGGGTTTCATGGCGTATTCTCATGTGAGCTTTACCCTGGCCAGAGAGATGCCAATGGTTCCTGTGCCACAGCACACGTCCAGGACTGTGCTGTCCTGGTCCAGCTGGGCCCACTCCCCCACGGCCGAGTACAGCAGCTCTGCAGCTGCTGTGTTCACCTGCCAGGTCACACACACACACACTGATCGCCTGTCCCCACTTGAACATGCAGCGTGAGGTTGAGAACATCTTTGAGGTGAGTCTTACCTGGAAGAAGGAGTGAGGGGATATTCTGAATCTGAGACCCAGCAGCTCTTCGTGTATGCAGCTCTCTCCAGCTACCAGCTCACAGGGCAGGTCCTCCGGGTTAGGGGACTTCCTTCACAGCCAAAAACACAACAGGTTCAGCAGAATGGATCTTATTCTTTGTATGTCAGCAAGTCTTTCAATGCTTGCTCACCTCTGGCCCTCTCTCACAAAGTAAAGGGAGGTCACACCGCTGGCCTTCCCCTCTCCCTCTGTGAAGTGCTCCTTCATGGAGCTCTTCAGAGCATTGAGCTCCTCTTCTTCAAGTTTCTAGGAATCGTTGTTAAGTTAAAGAGGTCAAGGGTGAAATCTAGCAACCTGTCTGATATTAAATTTACAGCTGAGAACATGTGACCACCTGTGGGTTGAAGAACACTACAGCCATGGCTTGTTTGGTCCTTGTCGTCCGTACGGTCAGCTGCTTCCAGTGTCCTTCATAGGTCTCAGGACTGTACACAGAGTACGGGGTTGTCCTGTTGGTAAAACAATATCAATATCTGATGCAGAGGAAGCATTTTGTAAAGATTTAGTGTTCCTAATACACATTTCTAACTACCTAATAAACTTTTGAAACTCGCAGACCACTCTCTTGGCCTCTGCAGAGACATGACACGTCTCCGCCGGCCCCACCACAGCACACGAGCCTCCTTTGTATTTCCCCAGCCGGAAACCGATGGTCTTGTCTTCACCGTCTGCCCCGACTGAGATCAGGAACTCACACTTGTTTCTGTACTCGGTCTGCCACCACATGTCAGGGGAATGTGGACGGGATGAGAAGTGTTAGAATACTCACACTTAGTAAGGTAAGAGTGAACAAAGCCACTGACAGCACTTTGGCTTTGGGTCACGTTTGAAAACATCAAGTGTTCCAAAAATTTGAAAACGTCTGTATGCTCTCCATGTCAACAACACGGGAAGTAAAAATGAGCATTTGAAATGTTGAAATTCTGTTCAAAAGATACTTATTCCATCAAAGTAGCTGAGATAATGTGCTGCTTTTAAGTGTTATTATTACAACTGAACAATATTTATTATTGTTTATTTGGAAATGTCACCTTGGAAATATTTAGACATGTTCTTCTATTTTGCTGATTGTGGTTTTCTATGAGACCATGGAGGGAGTGTGTGAGTGCACCTGTGTAGGAGATGATTTAATGTCTTCCAGGGGACAACACATTTTGTTGTATTTCCCTTTCTGTGCAAACAGCCAGGGCAGCATGGCTTTGTTGGTGTTTCCGATCTCTCTGAAAGAGACACAGTGGGACAAACATAGGGCTTTTTCACCTCTATCAAGTTTTTGCAGTATCAACTTGTGCACTAGATAACAGACACTTACCTTGCCAGCCTCTGCAAAACCCCCACCACCTCCTGCTCTTTCCTCCTCAGCTGCTCCTCATAAGGCACATTCCACAGCGGAGTGACCACGTTGGCGATCTGGACGCTGAGCGGCTCCTCTTCCTGGTCCCCCTCTACCCGCTTGGATGGGGGCTGCCCCCCTGCACCCTCTCCCTCCTCCTCCTGCCTCCTCTTCCTCTGGATGGGGTCGGCTTTGGGTTTTGCCAGCCTGACGCTCAGGACCTGGCCCTTCCACTGCATGCCGTGCACCATTTTCATGGCCTTGTCACGCTCCTCCTCATTCTTAAAGGTGACGAAGGCAAACAGGTGCTTGCCAAACAGCTTGATCTTGTGCGGGTTGAGGCCGTGCTTGGCTAGGAACTTCTTCAGGTCGTTGAAGCCAATGAACTTGGGCAGATTCCTGATCTCCACTTTGTAGATCTCGGACGTGAAGAGGTCCTCTTTGATGTAGCGGTACACATTCTGGTCAGAGGCCACCTCGCTCTCATCTTCTCCAGCTTTCACGTCAGACTTTACATCATCAGAGCTGGAGCCCTGGGGGAGGTCTTCAGGTGTCTCCTCCTTTGAGGAAGGCGTATCAGCCAGTGGGCTGTCACTAACATCTGCCATCACTCTGCTGGGTGGACACATAAACAATACGGTGTTTTTAGCTCTGGGTTGTATTAAAGTCCCTGTACAAGTACCACCTACCTCTGTGTATGAAGTGTGCTCTACAAAAATAATAACGTATCAGTAAGTTTATCACACATCACTTTTGAGGGGGTTTATTAATATTCAACGGTTTTTCACAATAAAACGGCTTGATATCGGCTCTATTTCTCAAACGTCATGGTTCAGGTGACGTCACCACTGCAAACCCCTGATACGTTTAGAAGCGACGTTGAAAAGAAGAAGTCGCATATTAAAACAGGGGCACGCACATGCAGCCTTTAAGGAGGTGCATTTTGTGTGCATGTCACAATAAAAGCCTGCACGCAGGAATACATCGTTAGCTTCAGGCTAAAGTGCTAAGTCACTGTTTGTTTGTTTTTTGTATTTAAAACCAACGTCTCTCCTGTATTTAATGTTAATATGTGACACATGACAGTGTCCTCTGCTGACAGACATCAGCCGCAGCCTACACGTGTCTTACCTCCTGTCAGTAACATGCAGCTGCACTGCTCACTGAAATACACAGGACGCCGCCATGTTGTTTCACCACGTGCTGCATGACCTTTCAACTTTCTTAAAGTGGTAGTGGTCACTTTCTGGGACTCGTTTCATTTAGTTGGAGTCACTTTGTCTTCAACCGTGTTATTACAGATAAATATGCGACTGCCTCATTTCATACAGCATTAAATATGGATTATAATATTATATGTATTATGTTATTTGCAAAACCAACTCTATGACTAAAGTCATAAAACTAAACTAAATGAAGTGGAATCAACTAATGAAATTGTCCTTTAAATAAAATAAATACAAGTTTGGTGGAAAACTGTTTTTTAATGTCATACATAAATTTGTTAAATAACATTTCCAACGTATTTAGATGTAAAATAATTATTTATGTGAGGTTGATCAATATATATTGTTTATGCAAAGTCATAATAAAGGCAGAGTAATGGCTACGACTTTAATCTCGTCTGTAATTTTTTTTTAGTGTGGCCCTAATACTCCGTCGTAAACCTCTGCCTCCATTTGGTGTGTTTTAACTCTCGTGTATGTGACGCAGTCCCACTGAGGAGAGAGAGGCGGCGCGCGCTCCGTCCGTCCGCACACGTAGGAAAATCGGCGCGCGAAAGCTCCAGCAGGAAGTGAGAGTATCTGAGGGGGAAGCGGCGGACAGTTTAGGATTTGAATCAAGCTCAACTTCTTCCACAATCTACGAACATCTACATTAATATGGCGGACCCGAAGGTGAGCGCTCGCATGCCGGCTCATCTGATGCACTGTGTTCGCTGTGCACTCTGATTTTTGTGGCAAACGTTGTATTTGACGCGACATGATTGCTCTAAGTTTGCTGTGGACGGAACTGCCGACAATGCTGCGGTGTGTCGTGATGCTACAGAAGCTAACGTGCGTGTCCCCGGCTCTGTGGGCTGTGAGGTGCCCCGACCCTGTGACCGGCAGCCGGGGGTTTATACTTCATACATGATTTGGTTCAGGAGTTTAACAGAGACCCGCTCGGACATGGTGCAGCCGGGCAGCATGTTAGCATTAGCCCCCTGGCCCCCGTAGCTGGAGTGGGTCCCTAACAACACAGAGATGGTTAGTCGGAACTCTGGTGGTGTTCTAACCTAGCGGGTCACCGTGTCCGTGGTACCGACAGGCCGAACACAACGAGGTTAGCGAGCTCCTCCGCCTTTGTCTGCTAAGCACAACAGTTGCTAAACGAGTTGGCTAATGCTAGCTGTGTCAATAGGGCGCCAGGCGCACTGGCTGTGTGTCCGGGCAGCGAGGCTAACACCGAATGAAGTGCCACGCTCAACAAACACCGGGTTACAGAATGTCACGGTGAAATTAAACGGTTTCATTCAGCGACGCGCAGCGTTGCGCTAACCGCCTCACCGTTAGCTTCCGGCTAGCCCGCTAACGAGAGGCCGCGCTCACGAGCTGTGCAACTTCAGTGAGTTTTCTCGGCAAAACCCAAAGTTGAATAACTATTCGTGAACAGCACCGAAGTAAATTCTAACAGATCCGAGGCCTAAGTTGTCGCAAATGCTTTTGCTCCTTCAAGTCAGAACTGTAGAAACCTACCGTGCGGCGATAGCGTTGTGTTAAAAGCAGCTAGCATCAGAAACCTGAGCTGGGGAACCGTTAAGTCGCTGTAAGCCACCAACCGACACCGTGCTGGAAGAAAATCTCCCTCAAACACTCTCTGTTTTAATTTTAATGACCGATTCAATCCAATCACACATACGTCTTTATGCTTTGACCGCTGGAGCTGCTCTCTCTTCTCTAATGAAAGCTGCCTGTGTGTGTCACCATTGTTAGAAGAATACATGTCCTATAGATGCATGAAGTGTTACAGATACATGTCAGAACTCTAAACAACATTAAAGATGCTTGGCTCAGCAGCTTTGCTCAAACAAAGGGTTTGCCCCGGCCCCCCCTTTACAAAAGCTATACTTCACCGATGAGCTCTTAAATCCCTCTATTGAAGCGTGGCTGCTCAGTCACTTTGTTCTTTTAAAGGATCGCCCTGACCTCATGCCATGCAGCACGTCTAATGATTTTAACCACATGTACGGGGATTTCATCTTTCTTGAGTTGACTCATTCCCTGCTTTTCCTTTTAGGACCAGGAGGAGCATGATACCACCACAGAAACTGCAGAGGATACCAACCATGACCCCCACTTTGAGCCCATCGTTTCCCTTCCCGAGCAGGATGTGAAGACATTAGAAGAGGACGAGGAGGAACTCTTCAAAATGTATGCTGCCTCAATCGTTTGCATGTCATTTGTTACACTTAACTGTCTAGCATGTGGATGCCATACTGGTGTGTTCTCTTCAAGTGCCACACTGATAGGTATGTTTCTTTTACCCAGGCGGGCCAAACTATATCGTTTTGCCTCAGAGAACGACCCTCCGGAGTGGAAGGAGAGAGGAACAGGTGACGTCAAGCTGCTGAAACACAAAGAAAAGGGCACAATCCGCCTCCTGATGAGGAGAGACCGGACCTTGAAGATTTGTGCCAATCATCAGAGTGAGTCCAGTCTGCAATCTCATACAATGGTTCTTAAATTCCATCATACAGCATGGTATTTGATTTATAAAAAAGAAACTGCAGACGTGATGTATGTACAAGGACATTTAGGTCATACCTATATTCTTGTGTTTGTTTACTAGTAGGCATACTTAAATGGCAAAGCCTCACATGTATATATTTGCACTTCAAACTAAGTATTTTGTTAATGCCAATGACTTTGGACTGTTCAATGGTTCAACCAAACCAAAGACCAATGTATAAAACTTATGGCAAATCGTATTTTCCCTGTGAACTGCAGTTATACCTGCGATGGATCTGAAGCCCAATGCTGGCAGTGACAGGGCATGGGTGTGGAACACACCAGCAGACTATGCTGATGAATGCCCCAAACCTGAACTCCTGGCAATACGCTTTTTAAATGCAGAAAGTAAGTATGATACAATTAATCCAATAGTACAGTCAGCGGATTTCTCTAATTGTTTATAATTTAGATTCTTTCTTGATCACACTACAGAGACAGACATGGAAACAGCAGGGCTGCTTTTTAATACCATTAATTAACTCTCTAATCTCCTTCTTAGATGCCCAGAAGTTCAAGGTGAAGTTCGATGAGTGCACGGAGGAGGTCAGAAAAAATGTAGATGGATCAGGTAAGTCAAACTCAAATGATAGTATTTGTCCAACAGTGAGCCGTCTAATGACAGATGAACAGTTTTTTATGAATTTACTAAATAATACACCTTTAACATACAGATCAAATGTTTTTAACATTCAATCATATAGACCAGGTTTGGTTAAATCTGATGTGGCAAGAGACTTTGAGAGAGGATTGTGACCCAGATGACTGAAGATTTACTGGCCTCTGTTTCCATAGAAACAGATCTAAGTGACATCTCCATTCAACCAAAATAAATGTTCACAAAGTTTGGTTGCTGGTGTACTTTACCTGACCGCGGTGCTTGTAGAAAACCAAAGTGGAGCTCTTCCTCTAAATGAGCACCAGTGCAGGACGTGATCAAATATCCTCTTGTCCCCTTAGAGGGAAGGTTCCCAGCTGATCAATACAAAGATCAACAGAGTGATCTTTATTAAAACATTTATATCCTGATGGGAGTGGTCTCCTCCAGGATGATGAAAGGTCTGAGTATGAAGATTGAATATGTAATGGTCTTAGATTCTTGACCTTGGCGTTGGATTGTGTTCTCCTGTGCATCATCAACATACCATATGTTTGAACATCGCTATTAGGAACTACGTTAGGCTCCACAGACATGTAGATGAGTCACCATCTCAAAGACGAGAATTCACTGTCTTCTCAGTGATTAGTAACTTTACAATCTACACTGCTGCTCCAAAGTGATTCAGGTTTCCAATAATCAGACTGTGGTTCACCTCTCTGCTCGTGATTGATTGAAGTCTATAATGGCCTGTTTGAAATTGAATTTAACTCTTTCATCAGTCGCCTATGCAGACTCACTCTGTTCTTTGCTGCTCCCTCCAGCCTGGAACTTTTTCTGTCTGCTACATGAGCATGCAGAATGTAACACTTCACTGGTTTTCTAAAAGGCTGGTGTCAGTTTGTTCTGCTACATCACAGCCCAGTCTAATGCTGTTTTAATCTCATTTTTTTCTATGAGTAATTGGTTGAAATCCAGTGAGTGTCAGGCAAGCTGAGGATTCAAACTTTGTAGCTCTTCACTCGTTTCACTGTTTTATCACAGGCAACTCCGATAGCACAAATAAGGTGGCAGAGAAGCTGGAGGAGCTGTCAGTAAAGGACAAGAAATCAGAAAACAAGAAGGAAGGAGACAAAAAGGAGACTGAGAAGAATGCAGATGAGAAAAAGGAGGCGAAGGCTGAGGAGAAGAATTGAGAACCAAGAACTTGCTTTGCTGATCTTCAACTTATCAGTTTTTCCTCTTTTTCTACAATAGACTCCAAATGAACTGAATTTGGACACTTGCATATTATTAGTTTTTTTTTAAATTCTGTTTTGCCTCAAGATCACAAGTCCTTGATGCCACTGGGGAGAAAAAAAAATACAGTATAGAGAATTTATGAAAAAAAGACGCCCTTTCCCTCCTACCTTTTCCCCTCTTTTCAATGGGAATGCCACACGTTCCATTCTTGTCATCTACAGTTCAATGTTACGATAAACTGTGAAAAGAGGCTTGTGATAGTGATAATTCCCACATTGGGGTATTTTTTGTTTTGTTCTTCTGAAGCGGTTTGTTTTAAGGAGGGAGGCGATAATGTAGCCTGCTTGTAAGCAGCACAGAGTCAGGGACCAGGTATTACAGAGGTGTGTTTAGAAATCTGAAAACCCTGCGATTCATCTCAGTGGGCCCATTTTACCCACTGTCCATGCTTCCACTGTTAGCAACAGCAACTAAGATGAAGACTTCTAAGCAAATGTCTCGTAGAAAATAGCTCTCTCAGTTCCTCCCCGTATCACTCCCGTCGGGAACTGACTAGAGGAGGAATCCCCTCCACGCAGTTGAAGGGCGTCAGCGTTTGCTGATAGCCCACTGACTGATAGATCAGATGCACTTAGCTAAGCTTTTTATTTCATTCCCTTTTTTGTTTTAAACCACAAAGTCTAAATTGATCGGTTCACCAGAGTCCGCAGCTATGCTCCGACTCAAGTTCCACACCAATGGAAACGGCGTGCATCATTTAGATCGTAACATTCCCAAAGTTTAAAGCATGTAGAGTATATGTAACAGAGTGTGCCCTCTCAGATCTGTGTGCTCACCCCCCCCTCTCCTTTTCTTTCCACTAATTAAGTTCTTAACCCTGCCTCTTAAAGTGCATCCAAGTGCCAGTGCATCTGTAAATACATGTATATGGATGAAATGTTGCTTTTCATTTGCACTCAAATGATTCGAAATGTTTCCGCCACCTTCGAATAAAAGCTGTCAAACACCACATGCATTCAGTACAAAACATGACTTGTTTCCTGAGGTAGCTCAAATAACTTAATTCACAAGCATCTTATTCACTCAGCAATGAAAACTTTATTTACTTTGCTCAGGTCATTGGGAAATATTTCCTCTTCACAAAAATAGGAACGCATGTACATTTATAGTATATTCTATTTTTTTTTTTTATACATCTTTAACTTTGTATTTGAGTTTCTGAAACATCAGCTCGTGGCTGATGGAACAGATTCATCATGGGCTGTCAGGAATGGTCCCTGACCTGCAGTGATGTCCATCCCTAAAACAAGAACATTGGACTAATGGCAGTCATCTTAAAGAGGAATGACATCGACAGTGTTTTGATATGTGGTCAAACTGGAGGGGATGGGGGGGGGGTCTTCAGGCAGCACAGCAGCTAACATTCCATTCAGGTATTTTGAGATGCAGCTGTTAGCAGTTCTGTTGACGGTCATCAGATTTGTCACATATATAGCCCTGTGCACCACAGCCGTGGAGCTGAATCCACGCTAACACTTGGACGGTGTCGCCTCGTGTTACTGTACTCGTGGTAAGGCAGCTGGGTGAGACCGCACAGGTCAGGATGTTGTAACTGGCAAGTTTTCTCTAACATTCAAGAAGAAACCAAAACCACCTCTTCACGCTGATCTCTGCAGAAAGTAAACCTAACCAATAAGAAATGGGAAGAATCATTTTATATCTTGATTTTTTTTTTTGCTCAGCCCTGTTTAAATGTGGGTGTTAATGGTAATTGTTTCAATAGATCATCTCCCTGCTGGCAGTTAGGATTTGGCAGCAGTGACTTCAGTGTCATGTTCTTTAATGGGGTAACTGTCCTGGAAGGGCCCAAGTCGTAAAATATTTGAATTCTTCTCTATCACAAATCCCTTTGTACATTAGCTGATCTTCCAGATCTTTCAGATTCACTCAAGAGTTGTCTCTTCTGCCATTTGTTGTTTCGAAGACAAAAGAAGTCATGAGTTATTGTCATTTCATGTATAATATTGTTTCAACCACTTATAGTACATTTCAGTATTGATGAACCAGCTTTTCCTTTCAAAAGGCAACAATGGTTTATTCTTAAAGCAAACATAGCTGGGCTAAATCTACCGCGTATCGATTTACTCTTGATGCAAAATATAAATAAAAACCACTTATCACTTCAACTCTATGGTCGGAAGTAAATCATGTTATGAGATTGGACACCAGCAAAAGGAAAAAAAACAAATTCCATTTAACACTGGGTGGTGTGGAGCTGTACCAGACAGCTGCTGCACAAAGCTGTGAGGCCGCTCGTTTGCCGTCTTTGAGAAGTTTAAGATGGTTTGTCTGAAATCTCATCTGCTGCTGCTGAGAGCCCAGTCCTCGACTTGTCCACAACACATACGAGTCACAGATTGTGTACACTTCTTCCTCAACATCACATAGCTTATTACATTTCGTCATATATATATATATTTTATACACTGCAAGGTATAACAAGCTATATTGTTTTACTTGATGGATGTTTACCCATTATCTGTGATCTCATTCATTAACTGTATATATATATAATTTATCAACAAGAAACTTCACTCAAAATAAAACATCCATTCCAGGCTTAAGTATCTGTATAAAAAGATGTATCAAACAGTTTTTTTTTCAAGGTCGGGTATATAAAAAGGAAACCAATTTAAAAAAAAAATTACAAAATAATGAATGGGTGACTGGTAATCTTTACCCCACAGGACAATGGCTTGTTTTTCTTCACCCTTCCTATTGTTATAATAACACAAACATATTTACTAAACGTTTTCTCTCTTTTTTTAATTTTTTTTTTTTTTCTTTTTTACACATAACATTAGCAGTGATATGGTTTGGATGGTGCAAAGTTGGACTCTGGGCTGGCTAAAGAACAGTTGCACCGACAGTCACGTCCAAATGTCGGAGACTACTTTGGGGAAGTGGCCTCAGACATTTGGACGTCACTGACCATCTTCCTGGTTCTTGCGTCACATCTAACTCACCTGACTGAACCTGGCTGAAGCTAATAAAAGCCCACCATGACGTGCTTCACCTCATCAATATCTGCACTCGACGGAGATAAAGAAATAGACATTCATGATGCATGAACGTAACATCCTATCCCACCCCCTCAGCTGCTTGCATTCATTCCTGAGAGAATTATGTTGCACACAGGTGGAAGTTGCAGTTAAAGGAATCCTTTCTCAGTGAATTTGCAACCTAGCCACCAGACATGATCTAGAAAAAAAAAAGAAAACCCTCTCGCCATCTCTGCTTAATCAAACCCATCCGTCTTAAAAGCTGCACAACCCCACCACTTGAGCTGAAGATGACTTGAACAGTACGGGTTAACGTGAAGCCCTTTGGCTTCTTGAGGTGAGCTGACATCCTCTGGCAGCGGGCCGTGGTGAGGCTGTGTGGTTTATTGATTTGTTTGCTGCACGTACGCTTTGGGAGAGACGACAGCTGTAACATTGACATTCTCACTGGAAGGGCCACTCTCACAACAAACGCGACAAGCTAGGACAATGTAATGACAACACTCCTCGCACATACAGCACAGACTGCAGCAGCAGCAACAGACGACCCATAACACAGGCATTCGGCCAGACAGACCCAGATGAGAGCGGACAGGTCCTCTGATTGGACAACGTCTCCAAGACCACAGAGCGCTGCGTTATCGAGACACAAACAGTAACAGGGAAGTCACACGGTGGCCGCTGTTGTCGTCAGAGATGGATGTGGCGTCCAAAGCTCACACCGATATCTCATATGTGGTGCCCCCTACGCCTGTCACCTTTTTGACGTTACCGTGGCGACTGGGGCTGAGGGCAGCACCCTTGGTACCGGAGTGGCAGTCCATCTGCCCGTTAACTTTCATGGCCTCTCTGAATGGAAGTAGAAGAAGAGAGAAAATTACCAATGGAGCAAAAGGCCAAAGACTTAAATCACAAAGCGACAACATGCAGGTGAGATGTCAGGATGAAGGATTACTTGAGATTTTACTTGATTGTGAAGCAAGACGTACAAATGTAAGACCAGAGGGTGAAAGCATGCAAAAGAAAAAAAGTGAGAGGAGTCAGACAACTTTATTCATTGGACAATTTTGAAATAATACAAAAATTATACTCATGAATAAATAAAATATTGTACATACACCATAACAAACGCTACACGTTGCCTCAGTTAGAATTAGTTCACTAGTGCCCTTGAGTAGCGGGCTGCATCCAGCAGGGGGAGCTGCTTAGGAATACATTCAATGTTACCGTTGGCTCAGTGCACTGCATGCAGTCGTTAGGATTCATACCTCGGGCCCCCGAGACGAGGTGAGTCCATCCTCTCATGGGCACTGATGAAGGAGTATTTCTGGTGGGTGTAGGAGGGAGATCGGGGCAAGGCAGGGGAGTGGGGCTGGTGAGTGGGGGAGCGACAGGGGCCCTCAGAGCCTGCGGCCCTGCTCTGGCTGCTGTTGGTGCTACTGTGATCGTTGTGCAGGGAGGTGGTGGAAGTCCTGGGGGCGCGGCCCAGCGTGGAGCCGGCATGGCGCAGCACAGGGGTTCGCTGGCCATAGCTCAGCAGCCCGACCCCCATCAGGTTGTCCCTTGAGCCTCCATAAGCTGGGGGTGTTGGGCCCCTGGAACTGGGGCCACGAGGGCCGTCTGGATAGCATGCGTTGTGGGATAGACCATAGCCCCCATCAAACACACCAGAGTCTTGCACATAGATGTGAGTCTGGGAGCGCCCGTGCAGCATCTGCCGCTTCTCCCTCTCCTCCGTCTCCTTCCGCTCCTGAATGGAGGCCATGATGGTCTGGGAGAGGTTATCGTAGCGCACAGGGGACGTGTCCCTGTCCCTTAGGTGAGGGGACTGCCTGCCCACCCTCCTGGGTGGCATTACTGGACTGTAGGCAGGGGCAACCTGCTGCCTCTGCATTTCAGGTTCCCGGATGTGGCACATTTTGGTGGGCAGGTAGGGCGAGTGGAAGCCAGTGGCGGGCATGCCACGATGGGCCATGCATTCGCTGGCGGCAGCTGGGGAGATGCTGGGGTTGAGCAGGCTGTCGTATGACAAACTGCCATTACGGTTGGAGAGTGTGTTGGGCGAGAAGACGCTCTTGTAGGGTGTGGATGTGACCGTATGGGGCTGCAGGGTCGGGAGCTGGCCCTTCTCTGGCCGGCGGTGACCTTGCTTCAGGCTGAGAGAGTGGGAGGTGATGGGGTCAGAGTCCAGCTGGAGGGGAGAGGACTGGAAGGTGCGGTGGAGGGGCGTGTTGGTGTACTCAGGCAGGTCGAGGTTTGGCTCGGAACGGTAGTCGTGGCTGCGGACGCCCTCTTCCAAGATGGCTGAGGTCTTCAGATCATCTTGCATGACAATCTGAGGAGCAACCAGCAGAACAACCATTAAAATGAAGTAATCATTCTTAACAGCTGCCAGTAGATCTTTCAGCCTCTGAAGCTTTATCTCCGAGTCTTACCTTCTCTCCAGCGGCGTGGTAGTGGACTTTCGGCATTGTGCCGAAGGATGGCCTGAATCTGTACATGGCCGGAGTGGAGGGATGGGTTTTACCGGAAAGAGAACTCTCTAGAAAACACACAGAGAAGGAAAGCCAGAGTTAATCAATAACAAGGACATCAGCGATGGCACTACAGAGGTTTAGGGCCAAATTCCATTACAAGAGTAAAGAGGCTGGAGGGACAGATCTTAAAACCCACATCATCACTATTCCTGCAGAATGGAAATAATTAGGAGTTCCTGGGCAGCCAGACAGTAAGAGTCCATGCTGTGATTGATCTTTAATGTGTTCAAATCCCAAAAGTGCCAGCTGTCCATCCCTGAACTTCCTGAGGAAAGCATAAAAGCCCAAAGGCACTTCTGAGCATCTAGTTTCCAAAGTGTCACTAAGGGAGAGGCTACAGCTCACAGTGAGTCATCTTAACCGTTGAGACCAACTGCAGTACTTAAACGCTCCACCAGGGCGCACTGCTGCTCTATGAACGCATGTTCCCAGGCAGAATGCACCATGACAGGGGTCCTCTGGAGGAAACCTTGCACTCTGTACTACTGGCACTTGCTACAGCCTAAAGACTCTGCCATGACTGTGAAACTACCACCATTACTATTTTACACTGGCTCCATACCATACCCCCCCTCCTGCTCCTCTGGCTGGCAGAGCTCCACCGCTGCACACCACCAGAGGAAACAAGAGGCTGTGATTCATGTTGCAATGATTCACTCCAGAGATGTCTCCATCACAACACAAATCTGATGCTGATGCAATAAACTGGGTCTTCCTGCTGGCTGCAAATCACGCCCCCGCTCTGAGGCCTGGCACAGAGAGGAGCCGTGGACCTGCCTCTGGGACGAACATTAATCAGGCTAAACTAGCTCAGAGAGAGGGGGGGGGGGGGTGTCATTAGCTACAGGAAAGACAAAGGAGAGTGACTGTGACAGGCAGACTGACTGAGGAACACAGGGAGGCTTGTTTCCTTTAGTTTCGTACCTTCGCCGGAGGTCATCTGGCCTTTCTGCTGGTTGTACCTGTCGGCTTTGGGCGGCAGCGGCGGCTGAATTTCTTTCTCATCCAGGCCGTCCAGGCTGCTTTTGGACTGCAGGGAGGAGGAGCAGGGTGTTTAAAAGCATCCAGAACAGCAGCGGATGAAATGGAGAAGACAATGTGCTGGTTAGCGATGGTTAGGCTGTACGGCAGCAAGGCTTCATTAGGCAGCTGCTTGAGCTCTAATTGATTGTGTTCGGTGGTTAATAGAGTGGGAATGGTGACAGAATGCAGATTGCAATTGTTTTTCTATTTTTCTCTTAAAGGAGCAGTCGACATATTTAGCGTTTCATTTCCAGACAGATCTTTTGTTGGAAAGAAAAGAGAATCAGTGGAGCAGAAAAGAGTTTGTGCCTGAAATCTCTCACTCTTACTGTACAGGGAGTAACATTCAGAAGAATTACAGGAAGGACTTTACAGTGAGCTCCAGCTAAATTTGGAAACTGCTTCCCAACAAACGTGCCATATCTGTCTGCCAGAGTTCATTTTAATTCATGAATAAAAAATAAAATATTCAGTTATCGAGTTATCAAGTTTGACATGACGCAATTTAGATGAGATGTAGTCAGATGTATCTGTGCTTTCTGCTGCTGCAGCAGCATCACTGGTGAAGAAACACATAATGACGTCCTCGTTCAATCATTGTATAGTGAACTATTTCATTCATGGTCAGTGGTTTCTTATGGATTTCAACTATTTTACTTCCTTCTGGAAACCTAGTGTCTACTTTACCCACAATGCAACTGGACCTCTGACAGAGAGATTAGGGCGTGTGGAGATGCTGACTGTTGTAGAGAGGTCTCACTCCACTCTGTCTCCATTTCCAAACTTGCAGGAGCAGTTTATCAGACTTTTCACACGCAGCCCCTGGACGTTTTTTTTTTTTTTTAATACATCTTTTTATTTCTTTCTCCCCAAGACCTGTGAACAGACTTTGATGTGTGAAGTCAATGGAGTTTCCACTGTGGGTCACAGGGAATTAGAGTTTTGCACATTTTCTCTCTTGCAGTTTGCAGAACAGTTTTCCCTGAGCAAATTTACATACCAGAAAATAATTTGACCTGTAGGATTACGCTCTTGAACGGGATGCTTTGCTTTACCGCAGATCCAGTCTGTGCGTCAGGCTGATAAGCTTTTTACGAGCGACCTGTGAACAGACTTTGATGTGCGAAGTCAATGGAGTTTCCACTGTGGGTCACAGGGAATTAGAGTTTTGCACATTTTCTCTCTTGCAGTTTGCAGAACAGTTTTCCCTGAGCAAATTTACATACCAGAAAATAATTTGACCTGTAGGATTACACTCTTGAACGGGATGCTTTGCTTTACCGCAGATCCAGTCTGTGCGTCAGGCTGATAAGCTTTTTACGAGCAGGGGCAGAAATGCTGGTATGCATTTAAGGGTGGTGGATTATTATGTCATAAATTAAATAAAAAATTTTTTTTACAAAACTAAATGGCCCAAATTGAAACTATAAAATGAAAAGTAAGAAAAAAAAGGCATACTAGAACACTGATTTTAGAGTTTTTAATCAAACACATCCACATAGTGTATATATAGTAATATCAAATGAACATCTCACTTACTGTGAGTCACTTGGTTTCGTTTTCAGATGTCTATTAATATTCGACTCTATTTAGCAACTGCAGAATAGCTGCACTGAGAAAGGACTGAGGATACGTTGTGTTACACGTGTGTGACATGACACGCATGAGGGGGATGTGTGAGCTGGATGAGAGGATATCTGGGAAAGCGCTCACCTTGGAGCTGACGATGGTGCTGTGGATGCCGTTGTCACTGACCATGATGGTGACCTGCCGGTCTGAGAGGTCTGGTCTGATGAACGGGGGCTGGATTTTGATGTGGGGCTTTTTCCTGGGGTCCAGCGTGTACCTGCGTTTGGACAACACGTGTTGGAGTAGTAAGCAGGGTTCGGTTTTCATATCACTATTCCTGCAAACTGAATTATTCAGTTTCTGTAAAAATACGTTGTCAAGAAGAATAGAGTTATTCACAGAATGCTACTTTATCATTTAGATCCACAAAGAAGACGTGGTTATTCACAGAGAAAGCCTGTTATTTCACTCCTCTCTTTCCTATCTGCATCCTCCCCTCAAAACAAGTCCATCTGACGGTTTAGTGTGTGTATTTGTGTGTGTGTGTGTTAAAAGCACATTGCCCAGCTCCGTGCTCTGTTTCCCATTAACTCTACACTCTGAATCAATTCTCTCAAGCCATCTGCATTTCCCCTGGGCTCCTGCTTGCTTTCAGGCAGAGCTGGATACAAACCTCCACAAGCACCTCAGAGCACACACACACACACACACACACAAACACAGTCTCCTAATGCATGTTGATACAAAGCAGAAAGATATCAGTCATCACTGGAAGGCATTGTCTGTCGAGCCCACACACACAAACGCGCAGAAGAAGAAAGCAGCTCACCTGGGTGCCAGAGGACTACATAAGACATACTCCACATTGCCACAGCAACCCTTGGTGAAGGGATTCACTCCTCCACGAAACTTTCCAGTCACCTGAGGAGTACAACACACACACACACGTTCATACACAGGGGTACAGTGCCTGAATATAAAGCAGGTGACTCATAATAAGCATGTGTGTGTGTGTGTGTGTGTGTGCTGTTCATTAGCATTTGTGTTTTTCCTTTTACTGCCTCAGTGTTTACGCTCTTTAATAAGGCACATTTATTTCTCCCTCATGGGCTAATTGAGCTGCATTATTCCACAGCATGTGCAGCTGAAATCAGTGAAATGAGGTTTACACGATTCTTAAGATTACTCACATATTTCAAAGGTGCCCTAAAGCAAGCAAATATCGACTGAGGCAGCTCCAGGTGTGGATCTGTGTGAATGTGAAGAGTCTGTTCATTTTCATAGATGACAGTGTGTGGGTGTGTGTGTGTGTGTGAGAACATCTCAGAGCAAGCGTAGGTGCAGCTCCTGTGCCGCTGTCGCCTCACCTGTTCATTGGTTGTTCGCCCTCGAGCCACGAGCACCATGTGGAAGCCTGTGAGCCCCATGACTGGAATGAAGAAAAGCCCTGCTATACACATCACCACCAGACTGGACACAAAGGTCAAGGGCCACAGCGACAGCAGTTCTGGTCTCAAGGTCATGAATACATGTGCTGTAAGAATAACCCGCAGCATCTGGCCTCAGTTTTACATTATTCCGATGAATGAAGGGAGCCATGTTATGCTTCATCATCATTTGAACTAGGGTTTTTATTTCTTGAAAATATTTACATGTTCTAATAATCAGAAACGCGTCGCTCTCCTCATGTTTTCAATTACTGCAGTTCCTCTGTCTGAAATGCTTCATTTGAGCTCTGTCTTTCAGGACCTTCTTCTGAAGTCTAGGCTGCTCTGATTGGCCAGCTGTCCCACTCTGTTTGATTGGTCAGTCGATTCAGTATCAGGCCCCTGGCTTGGTTAAGGGGGCGTGGCAGACTGGGCGCTCACCGTGTATTATGCAAATGTAGGGCGTTGTGACATCACCTGAAATCACAGTAATCGTAACAAGGTGTTTCTGGATCTTCAGTGTTTTCTGTCAGGAGAGAAGATTCTATTACTGCACACTTGAGGCTTTTTAAATGAGCAGACCTTTTACATTCACCCAAAAAAAAAACTAGTGTAAAACCCTGTAAAACATCATATGTCTCCTTTCTAAAAGAAGCGGGGGTTCCCGGGGAAAGGATACGTGACGGTGGTGTGCAGCGTTCCCAGCCTGTCTCTGTGGTGAAGCACAAAGATGAGGCCGAAGGAAAAAATCCCAACCATGTGGATGCTCAGAGAGAGCAGGAAGAGGAAGAAGTAGCGGTAGTTCCTCCGTCCGATGCAGTTGTTTACCCAGGGACAGTGATGGTCGAAGTCCTGAGGAGAGAGGGAGAGCGTTACACACTTAGTATATCAATACAAATGTAATGTAAACTACATCAATGTGTCTCCAACCTTAAAAGAGCCACATCAGATTACTGATAGAAATGCTAAAACTGTCTAACCCTTCTGCATATTTAGAGGTTGCTGCCTGCATAATGTCTGCACATGCACCCTCTGTGTGTGTTTGTACGTTTAGTATTCACACACCTCCACACAGTTGTCACAGACGCTGCAGTGCGAGCAGCGAGGCGGCCTGTAGAAGTGACAGGTGGCGCACCACTTCATCCGGACCTGAATGCCCTTGATCTCCACGTTCTTGTAGAGCGGCGCCCTGAAGTCATCATCCTTGTCCTCGTCCTCGTCGGCTGTGGAAGGGAGCATAAATTTACCCTCAGAGCATGCACATTAACATCAGAGCGCAGATGCACATGGTGTCACAGCAGACACACACGCACGCACGTCTGACGACAGGGGAGCATTTCAGGATTTATTCAGCCTTTAACTTTAACTGTGACTGGTGTGTAACAGAAGCTGTTCTTTTATCTCTTATAAATACTCACACGTCAATCTGCTCATACCAGAAATGGCTTGTTAGGCATGTGTGTTGTTTAGGGCCCAGTGAAGTGCAGAGTAATATCTGGTGTGGTGTGGACACACTGTACTTATCCACGATATAGGAATAACCTTAGAATAAACTAGCAGTCTTCATCTGCCTCAAGTGCATTTGGTGATGATGTATTTAATATGAATAGAATTGGAGTAAGCGGGTGAGCAGCGTTCTGTAGCAGCAGAGGCTGGAACTCCTCAGCATAAGTGATGGTGTCATCCCAAAAAACGGCCCTTTCATGCCATGAGCGCGTTTGGGATTTTGCTTAACGAGGCGAGCCTGACTGAACTTTTGAAAAACAGATGAGCAGCTCTCCGTGCAGCAGCGGGGCTGCAGCCTCAGGGTTCTTCAGCAGGTTATTTGCCCTCGCTCAGTTCCTGCAGGTCACCCCAGGCCAAACTGGGAGTTAACTAACTAACTGGCACTGTACCAGTTGAAAGAACAGAATGTTTCTTCTTTTATGGAAATGAAACCCCCAACCCCTGCCATGCTCATGCCTTGCTCTATCTGACCTAAGCCCCCCTCTAGTCTAACCCACAGCTTGAGCGTACAAGTGGTATTCCTGTCGTCTCAAAGTGTTTACGTGAAGCCTTGCACTCTGTGCCTCCGAGAGCTTTTTCGTTTGGGGCAGCTGAGGAAAAATAAAATACGTCTCGTGCTGATCAAAGGGCATGTTCTCATTTCACGGAGCTGTAATAACTGCAGGGAGATGCAGGCAGCTGAACACACCGAGAACTTAAGAGAAAAACAGAAAGAGAAGACAAAAGGTAGAGAGCAGAAATAAACAGTTCCGTGGCGGGAGATGGCTCTGTCATTACGGCTCTCGAGAATCTTCAAATAGATTTTCAAGGTAAAGCGCCTGCCAGACGAGAAGCGTCTCCTCTCACGTCTTTTCTACAAACGCTTGAAGCCAGAAGCAGACAAGGCAGATTTATTATTGCTATTTATTTACACCGTCACAGGTTCAGTGCAGTTACAGTCTTTACCTGGAACGATTTGTTACGTTCAACAAATTTACAATCAACGTTTGTTTTTCACCGCTTTGTCAACGTGGATTTGCATAAACAGCTTATTTTGTTAGGATGTCTATTTTTAGCACTGTGAGGCAGCTTCACCTCATTTTAATCAGGCCTGTATTTTCTGTAGCGTCGGATTCATTTATTTTCCACCACATGTGTAGCACTCATGACAGGGTGAGCTGTGTCAACATGAGGGCGACGACCCCCACACACACACACTGTGAGTGAGGATGTGATTGCATTTTTTTTTTTTTTTTTTTGCTCATTGATACTTGGACAGGGTGCTGTTTATTTAATTTTGTTCTTTTGCTAAAAATAGCTGCTTGCCAAAGCTGGAAAATGAGGTTGATGAGAGCGGTGAGAGTAAAGAAAAACAGTCAGTCAAGCTGGCGGCTGTAAAACCAATGAAACACAACAAACTGCTCAGCAGAGCAGAACTGCAGCGTTGGATGACAATTCTCTGTGGGTTCATCAGCGCCAGCGACTAATTTACATTGCATGTCGTCATTTAGGCCTTTAGGAGGGACTCATTTTATTTTATCATCATTAACCTGGCATTAGACTGGTTATCTGAAGCACGGAATAAGAAACCCAAGAGCAGATGAGAAACACGAGTATTATGTCTAAAATTTTGATATATAACTTTGGGCAAGGCAAAAATAATATTTAAAATATTTTCTAAAACCATCTGGGATAAATCAGGATCAGGATGTCTTTGTCTAAGTATTAAATCTTTAAACGGAAGGTGGAATGGACAGTACTTCCTCCCAGTGTAATGAAGAAACAGCTTACGTAAAATTCCACAGAATTTTCTGATATTTTAACTTCAAGCCGTGTAGCTCTGTTTGCTGCAGTCATCTGTCCCAGCTGCCTGTCACAGTTCATTTTGCAAAAAGCTTGCTGCCTGTTTGGTTTTCCCCAAAGCCCAAAACCAAGCCTAAGACGGTGAATAGTCTTCAGAAGGCGGCAGAAGGCCACTGTCACCTCAGGGGAGGCTGATAACCTGAGCTTTTCTACAACATATAATGATTATTACCCCCTTTATGGGTAGAGAAAGCTCCTCCTAAAGACAGGTGCTTATCATTTACAAGCACATTACACCCATCCCGGGGGAGGAGTTAAATCATCATTACTTAACCAGGGCAGCGCTGCAGAGGAGCCCACTTCAGAGGCAACGCTGAGAGACAGCCACTATGCCTCACAATAAGAGCGTTGTGTAACATCACCTCCACCAGTGTCCTGCATGTGGAGCATGGGGACTGTACAGGCTGTTACAGGCCAATAATGGGCTAGTGAGAACCCGAGGGAGGGTGGTGCTCTTACAGCTTTGTTCTCAACAGGGAGGGGATTTGTAGATGTAGATGGTGTTTAAATAGTACAATAGGTCTAGAAACTATAGACTGATAGGAAGATCGACAGCCAGTGTCTCCCACTATCCAGAAATAAAGGTAAAATATCCCAGACATCACCAGCCAGCGATGGAGATATGTACATCAACACATTCTCAGCTGTCAATCAATCAAACTGATGGGAACTACCTGAAGCTCTCTCTGAGGACTGTGCTTGACTTTTTATTTTGGTCCATCCCCATCTATTAACATGGAGGAGGCAATACTGCATCCAGCCACAAGGTGGAGTTGGCTTTAATCTGAGGAGCCATCATGTCGTCCAGGTTTATGCACAGTTAATGGTTGGTTTATGGAGAGTGAGAGAAAGTGGAGAGGCATTGTCCATCTTTATACACAGACTAAGGTTGACACATGCATACAGTATATGTAGGCGTGAAGCCCATTTTCACACGCGTGTATAGACAAACCTCTGGGGTAAACGCCAGGGTCCATGAAGGTCGCCATGCTGAAGTTGGCCAGAACGAAGAGGAAGATGACGCCATTGTAGAGAGGCACAGCGGAAGAGATCACCTTAGTCAACCAGGGGCAACTAGAGACACAAATGAGGAGGCAGGTTTAGGACTTCACACAGTTTCACTGACATACATTTACATCACATCTGCATCATGGGTTGCGCTAATATTGATTGTTATAATATTATTCAATGAATGCTCTCTAAGGGATAAATCAATAGTGCTCTCAGGTCTGGTCTAACTCTGCATCTCACCCCAAACATTACCGCTCTGCACTGCAGGTAACTGAGGCCGACCCGCTCAGTTCAAACCTGCCAGGTCTGTCCGTTGTCAGCAGGGAAACATATTGTGTCCAGACTGACCTTCTCCACTTCCTGCGGCTATAACTCAGTCTGTCAGCGCTGTAAAATATTCAGCTGTGGCGACACCTGGCTCACACCCACAGCCCCACTCAGTCACCTGGACTCAAATGTCAAGACATTGTGTTCTTCCGAGGACGCTGTCATTCAAGTCAACTGTGTGGACGCCTCTTTGCAGATGAAACAGCATCAGAATGAGGATAGAGAAGGTTGGACGCACTGGAGGGAATTATATATTAATTATTAGCTATCTCATGGGAGAGAAAGGACAAGGTCTTGGACTGACATGACAATCAGGGCTGTGCACCTTTGCATAATTAAAAACACGCTTGTCACATTGAAATGCGCTGCTCAGAAACGTGATTTGAGTTGAAGAGTGAAATGTCGCATTATGCATTAGATCCAGCCTCGTAGTTTGGTTATCATGTGTTAGCACGGTAGCATGTTGATGTGGGCATTTAGCACCGGCCTCACAGGGGCTGTCACGTCTGCAGAGCTTTTGCCTCTTTCAGGATTCACAGGAAGAGAAACAGCATGCACCTACGAGGTCTTACAAATTCTCAATTTACCCCCCCCCCGTCAAAGGAGCTTGTATTTTAGCCCACAGTGTGAAAGATAGGGAACTAACGTGAGCGCAGCCGACAGAGAGGCTGGGAGTAGACGGCGTGGGAGGAAGATGTGGCTGAGAGGAGATTAAGGCCATGGACGATGGTTTTCACAGGCCGCATATCAATGCTGTGTACAAGCCAGTTTTCCTGCTTGTGTAACCGTGATACTTCTAAGGAAAGGGAAGGAAAGCCTTCACTTTGTCAAATAGTTTGGACAGAACTGATAAAACCAAAGGGGAGTTTGTGTTACGTGTCCAAAGTAATGAGTTTGGTTTTTAATCTAAGTTTAAGTCCTGCGGCATGGCCAAAGTGGATTCTCTATGGTAATTAACACCAGCAGCAGACGGGGGGGTGGTTGGCAGACAAAGCAAACAGAGATGCGGCTTCTGAGCGTGCACAGCACACTGAGGTGCAAAGATAACATTCATGCTGCTGACTAAAATAAGTGAAAATCCCATAACATGTCCGGTGCAAGACGGGGATGAGGATGAAGGAGCAACAGTCCACAGCTTGGTTCCTCGGAGCGACAGAGCAGCACGCAGGCTGCCTACTAACCTCGGACCGATCGATGCGAGGCGAGCAGGGCAAACCCTCGACCACGCTACGGCTTTGTCTCTGACTTCAGAGATTGGGGTTAATGTGGGAATGAGTCCACAGCTTTCAGTACGACACGTCTTGGTGCATGGTGACAGGTTGTGCTCATGACTGTTCTCACATGCTATCATTATTATTTTCTCCATCTGTATCCTCTTACTCTCATGGCTCCCATCTAATTAGTGGACAACCATAACATGTAATACACATGTCCGGCGCCTGCCCAGGGACTGAGGGATGGGATCCTGGTGTTGGGTGTCTGATGCTGGACACTCTGTCACTAAGAATGAGGTGAAACACCCCCCCCCTCCTCCCTGGTGATGATAACCCAACTCTCTGATTGTCTGAGCTGATTGCAGGCACTGCTGTGGAAAAAGTACAGAGGGAGGTAATAAAAAAACCCACTGTGCTCTTTGCGAATTAATTAGGTGTTTGATGAAGAACTTAAGTTAAAGCTGGCAGGACTGATCTGTTAGGGCGGTCACAGCTATAAATATGGCGAAGATAATCCATCACAGCTAC
Source organism: Pseudorhombus dupliciocellatus (assembly GCA_016785235.1). Classification (NCBI taxonomy): domain Eukaryota; kingdom Metazoa; phylum Chordata; class Actinopteri; order Pleuronectiformes; family Paralichthyidae; genus Pseudorhombus; species Pseudorhombus dupliciocellatus. The sequence goes on from JAFBJW010000052.1 coordinate 2,371,357, forward strand.
CGTTAAAAGCCTTCGACAAGGCTACTACACTCCGCACATCCCAAACCATTTCACCGCTCCAGTCCTCCTTTTCATTATTTGCACGCTTCAGGATTGGAGCAGAAAAAGCAGGCCTCTCTTTGAAGTTGCTTTTATCTGTTTTTTTACTAGCTCTGGGGGGCTGGTGGGGATCAAAGAGAGCTGAGTCGGTCCAGCGAGCAGACCCTGATGAGCAACGCTATCCTTCGTCCGACGGTAGATTATTTAACCCTCTCAGAAATCCTCCATGGTTTTATGTATATTCTGGTGTTCAAGGTTAAAGAAGTTATCCATGGGAGCAGCACACACACCTGATCCGCCAGCAGTGCTGCTGGCCACCTGTAACATTAGGATGCTGTCCGTCCACTGGGAGCACTTGCAGTAATGTATTCGGCACATGGTGAGAACCCAATCCCATTGATTAGTTCATTAAGGCTGTACTCAGTGGGACGCACATGGGAAGGCCTGTCCCCCTGCTGAGATCCAGCCGTCCTCAGTCTGCTGCCAGTCTGGTGTTTTTCTAACATCGCAGGAAATTAATTTATTCCTAATTAGGAAACAGGAATTGTCTCCAGTAAGGGAATGAGGGTAAGGGCTCAGTTACAGGATTTCATCTAACTTCCTCCACTCTCACTCGCTCCCTGCACTCCCCCGGGACCTGCCAATCTCCAACACCAGCACATCCCGGGCCTCTGCATTCACACACATGATATTTAGTATTCCGCACAGACACAGCAGCAAGCCCGTTGTCAGTGGAGACAGCAGCGGTGTTTGCTGGAGGCGTGGAGCGCTGCAGTTCAACGCGGGTCAGGCGTGAAGCAGAGCCGCACAGATTGATTGAGTATCATGAAATTCACTCCCTACAGCCCTTCGGTTATCTCTCAGGGACGATACGGGCTCCACGGCAATGGGTTGAGGCTGAGTTGTCACATTAAGATATGGACATGTTATTTAAATCTTCAGCCTTCAGTCGAGAAAAGTTAGAACCAGTCGATGTGCTAGTAAAGTTTACCGTGTTGGGAAGTAAAACACATGACTCTTTCAGAAAGCGGAAGAGAACAGATGAATATAGTGCCACACACGCATGCACGCGCACATACGTAGGGTAGCGATACAATCCCATTACAAGTGTAAGATGCTTACATGCCCATGACTGGCTTAGTTGTGTCACAAAATCCTGCTAGTACACGTACATGTGTATAAAAGAAACTTTATACTTTGAGCAGAAAACAAATAGAGCGTAATATACATCAAGCTACAATACATCTACTACATAAACATTTGCAGGTGTGCACAGTTTGTTAATGAGGTGGGTAACGCTGCTAAAAGGGTCATTGATTCCTCCAAATGCCAGTAGAGAAGTTTGACTTGTTTTTGTCCTCGCAGCGTCATGTTCAACTTAACAAAGGCAGTGAAATTGAAGGTAACAGAGCTTCAGTTGAACATAGTGAGTAAAGGGGTTATAATTCAATTCTAGCGACTGTTTAGGAGACTACGCCCTGAAGGAACAGTCAGTTTTATGATAGAAGACCGAACGGGACATTAGCCCATTCACCAGCTGGAGTTGATCTCAGATGCACAGTGTAATAACACAAGATGTCAATATGACAGTAGATGAAATGCTTTGCCCCCACATGTCACCTGTATTATATATTCATATCCCCCCCTTTTATATAATCTGTCGAGGAAAGCAGGAAAGCTGTGAAGCAGCGAAGAAAACCATTTTTATTCCCTCAGCCTCAAATGCAGCTTACCACAGTAAATTACATCACACTATAAATAAGCACCATGAGCAGTGATACTATTACAAACACTGCCTACCTCAGCATGCGTGAGGTTCATGTTTAATACAGTTTCATTCCAAATCTATATTTATGTGCCAGGGAGACGAGGAATTCCAGAAATGCACAGACTCGCGCACCTGACAGTCAGAGTCTGAAGACTCAAGGTTGCGTGCTGACATCCATTATCAGCAGAGAAACATCTTGCTCGCGATAACAAGGTTTCTGAGAGCCTCCCTGCACAGTTTATGAGATGATATCACAAGTTGGATCTCACCGGGTGATAAAACAAATACTTCCATCTGAGAGAGGAATGAGGTCATGCATGCACTTGCAAAGTGAGAGTGGGTGAGCATCACCTTTCCCTCACACCCCTCGCCTCTTCATCCCCCTACTCACTGTCTGGGGAGCTTAGTATTGAGCGTCATAAACACATGCTTTGTTAATCTCTCCCTTTATCCCACGTACTACAAAATGTGTCCTCACAGCCTCGAACAAATCAACACTGTGTGCTGCTGTAATCCAGCGTCACAAATGCTCACCACTTTTCTTGATGAAAAACAGTTTGCGTGTGCCACTAAACTGGTGCGCATGCATTCCAAACCGTAGTGTGTTTTGCGCGGGCTTGCGTGGAGTGAAATCTCCCCAACGGGGTGATGACACATGTGCTGTCTGTCTGTCAGGCTCCCTGCGGGAAACTGGAAACTCATGCAGTGACCATAGGTCAGATGGAATGAGTGAGGCTTACAGGGCCAGAGACTCAGGCTTACGACAAGTGCACTGACTGTCTGTGGGTATTTAGAACCACAGTAGCAAGGACAGTCACCTCAGTCAATGCCACTTCTGTGTGCGTGTGTGTGTGCGCGTACATACCAAGCTCAGCCAGTTAGAAATATGCATCTCCATAAAAGCGCTCACTTCAGGCGCCATGCTGGTACGTGGGGAGGGAGAGCGATGCCTGCAGACGTTGGACCTGTGTCACATTCCTGGCCACTCTGATTCTGAGCCCTGGGTGCTGCGGCCACTGTCACCAAGTTCAAGACTGATGCCTCCATGAGGCGGCAAGTCAGGTCTGTTTCAGTGAATAAAAAGGCCTCTGTGAAGCTGACCTGAGAAAATGTGAAGCCACTTTTCTAACTCTAATCATCACCACAGTGGGCATAATGATGTAGGTTAGTGAGCAAAAAGGTTCACCTAATCAGTAAAGACAATACGACAGAGAGAGAGAACATCGAGGTGGATGAAGTGGATGATACCACACTGCTAATAAGCTGGTATCTTAATTAATTAAACCCTTTTTTTGGACTCTCTTCTCCTTGCTTGCTTTTTTATTGGCTGAGTCACCTTTGTTTAAATCCACCATCGATCAGGAAGCACTTTTATTCTGACAAAAAGGCTGTTGTTTGAAAAGCTATGGCCTTTTAGATTAGCTCTGAGTGTCACAAAAATAGGGAGCAATAAAACACAATATGTTTTTTAATGGAGGTTAGTAACGTATGAAATGCCCCACCTTATAAAACACATTTCAAACCAAACTTTCTCTTAGTTAATAAACAGCAGTGGACCAACCCCATAACGTTTGGGCCAATTCCTCCATTACTGCAAGTGATAAAAAAAACTGTAACAATAAGAACACTGAAATCAATTTTATGTTCCTTCCCCTCCACCCACACACTTGTTGTTCAGTGCACTTTGGTAAATGTAGATTTAATCTCAGCCAAAGCAGAGGGCGGTGATGCCAAATCCCCTCCACCAGCATTAGGCCGGTCCACACTCAGCAGTTCTAGGAAGGAGAGGGGAGGAGGAAATGAGGGGAGCTGAGCTGAAACCTGAGGAGGAACTCCAGAAATACAGCAGATGGTACAGAAACACACACACACACACACACACACACAAACAGGCAGATAAACAGACAGAGACAAACACACAGCAAATCACCATGTCACAAGTGTTTTCGAGAGCAAGATATTTTGCTGTCCTCCATGTCCATGATGTAATACTGCTTCACCATGTCCTCTCCTCAGGTTCCCCCCCAACCCTATTATGTATCTGTATCTTTATCTGCGAGCGCCATCTGCAACTCGCCTCGTCCACACCAGTGAGGCCAGTCCAATTCTCTTCTCACTTCCTGCAGGAAGCCAAGTTGGAATGGGCAACCGCCCAACCGCACACACACACACACACACACACACACACAGTGTACAGCACACACCATGTGGAGATGTTGGAGAGTTTGATCAAGGATACAGTTTATATATACCTACATGGGCACAAAACAACAACCCATAGGTGTCTGTGCTGGCTGTGAGGAGACCTCTAGTGGCCACGAGCTTACACTTTAAACAAAGGAGAGCAAAGGATGTTGTGCAAAAGCAAAATGTGTGTTGTTGACAAAACAGAGTGATCAATATTTATTTTGTTTTTTTTGTAGCCATGATGACACAGATCCTCTAACCTTATTTGAGGACGAATAACCTTGTGATGCAGGTTTGGGAGCTGATGATAAGCGATCTGACACACACACACACAAACCAACCTCAGATACTTCAGTGGCTAATAATAATGGATTTCTGCATTGAGAATAGTATCGACTGAGCTCTCGCAGACACTGCAGCGTGGTGTGATTTGCAGTGAAACAGCTGGTGTCAAGACACAGCAAATTCTGGTTGTATTTTAAACCCACCCCTTGTTGCTGGATGCTTGTCTGCCCCTGCAGAGCCCATCAGCCTAATGAACTGTTCGTCAGTTTAAAATGCACACGCACGAGTCCTGGCTGGTACCGATTTTGGCAAAGATGGATGGCACAAGACTTGGCTGGTGCAATAACAAGGAGAAGAGATGTCTACACATCACGTCTCCCTCCCATATATTTAAATACCAGAAGCTAGAAACATTTACCAGTATAAAGGTAGGAACATTCAGGAGCCAGTGTGCCCATTTGTTGCTCGTAACCATAAGTGTGTGTGTGTGACTTGCATGCATGGGTGCGTGCATTTTGCCATCCATCTCTGTGAGCAGTTTATTGTTATTGTTTATTGCCCCCCCTCTGTTGTTCTGGATGTCCACATAAAGGTAAACAGCTTTCATAGATGTTTTACCAATCAAAGCTAAACTGATGCTTAATGGCCACGTTAACAAATGTCCCAAATGAGTCAGTTCTTGTTTGACAGGCTGTCAGAAGATGCATCACCACAGCGGAGCAGTGTAGCAACCCTCAGCAGCCTTCATCCTTCAGGCACCAAACACGGTCTGAGGACCCAGTGAGCATCATAACAACACCCCCACCCTGCCACCCCCAGCCCCTGCAACACCCTCTTCAGATGCAGGTCAAGATGATGAGGCGTGTCCTGAAATGACCTTGAGCTCATTTTCTCTCTCTCCCTCTTTCTTAGTCGTGAACACACACCCACTCATCACCATCATGGCAATATAATTATTAATTTCAAAAAGTAGTAATCAATGTGATGGACACATTATTGTCATCATAACAGTAACATTAAGGAAAATACAACAAATATATGATTGTGATCTTGCAAGCTACAAAGAACTAATATCTCCTCAGATACAATATGCTGTAGGTTGAGTCCTGATCATAACCAGGTGTCTTGCTGGGAAGCAGATCACAGATCACACATCTCCACTCGAGGCCTGATACCGGTGGATTCAGTGCTCCCAGTGAGTCTTGATTGGATGTGTGTGAAATTACAGATGAATAAGTTCCAGTCTGCGCCCACACAGGCTGAAAGTGAAATACCCTACATTCAGCTCGGTGAAAGCCCGTCTCCAGGATTAAATACCTCCGGCTGTTTCATTTGGACTGATTTGGCCTCACGCTCACCTCTGACAGATTTGACATAATGGCAAAAAGTCATTATTGTACTTTCTCTAAAGACAATATTATCTGATACTGAGAGCAGCCAGAGCTGGGAATATGAAATTCCTAATCCTAAGCGATTGTCCATATGCAGCTTATAATGCTGGACTTTCCTATTCAATGCAGCTGCTGACAGATGTGAAAAGAGATTGAATCCACACTCAGACTAAATATATATTTAGTGCATAATAGCATGGTGCGCTGTGGGAGAGGCTGGTGCAGACCTGCTGCAGGGCACAGACACACTATTTCACAGAATAATACAAACACTTCATATTAAAATTGATACACGAAACTTCCTCCCAGTATTTTTTAGTTTGCTGTTAGAACTGCTCTGAACTTTATACAGAGTCTTGCTGTTCCGCACAAATAAGCCTTTGTTCAGGGGGCTGAATGAAAACCTGCTGTCACAAGCTGATAATTATTTTAGTATACTGCATGTGTAGTGTGTGCCTTTGAACTCTGATGGGAGGTTTCTGTGGTGCTGTGGTGGACTCCCTAACAGCCCACATGCCCATATGTATTTTGAAAGACCAGGCCTGGAACTAGACCCTCCTCTCCCACCACCGATGTCCAGATGTGCTCCCCGGTCTATGGTCTTGATCTGGTGCCGACCATAAGAAGTGGAAAATAGCTGGTTAGCGTAGGAGTGCATGTGTGTGCGTTTCATTGTAAAGGTGCTAGTTATGGCCTTCGATATATTTTTGTCGAATCCCTTGTGAGTGCTTTGGCACCAATGGATGTTAAGAACGTTTGGAGTTTCAGGCTCTGCATGTGTTTCAGGAAGTTAAAGGTATAAAAAACTTGCCACCAGCCCTGGCAGCTGGATGAGACGATCAGTGACAGCATCTGTTCAGCAAATATGAAGCCAAGCCAAGAAAGCTCGAGCTCAGCTTAGTCTAAAGACTAAAAATAGGATGCAACCACAAGCTCTTAGACTGGATATAAAGTTGGCCAACATGTCCCCTGTTCCCACTCTCATAATATCTCTAATACCAATGCCATCATCATCATCAGCTCAGTAGAGCTCTGGAGAGGAAGCCATGGTAGTGAGGGCCCATCAATATATGAACTCTTTAGTGCAGTCCATGTCCCATCTGCCAACATGGAGGACATGGGATTTATGACCTGTGGTGATGAAGTGGAGCAATCATTTTTTTCCCCATGGTTCGTGAAAAGGTTTCAGTCGTCCAGGGTCAAAGGTCATGGTGCCTTGACTGTGACATCTGAGTGGTACTTTTACCTTTTATGCTAGGCTACTCTAAGTGGGCTAACCACCTACTGGCAACAGTCTCTTTATAAATAAAAAGGATTATCCCAAGAAGTCAAATCTCTATTAAAACCACATCTCAGTTTTGTACCATTAATGAACATTCAAGCTATAAAACTAATTTTCCCAGAATCCTGCAGCCAGCTGGCACGCCATCTGAAACCCACTTAGGTCTCAGAAGAATCTGCCAATCGGCTCGAGTCAATGCAGTGAATAGTCTATGTTGGAAAGTGCTAATGATTTATTGACATGGAAATAGAAGCAGCAACTTGAAAGTCTCTGCAGTGAAAATGTAGTTCCAGACGTTTCACCAGAATTAAATTTGAGCGTCTTTCAATTTGTGGAGCTTTTCAGGGCAAAAAAGAAATAAATCCATCTCGGGACCTTCAAAAGAGGCTCCTTCCTGGATCGCATGTTTCCTGTCTCAGTCTCTTTCTGAAATGTGTGTGTGAACAAGCCAGTGAACAATTTGCGAGAGGACAAAATGTCCTTCACTTAAAGCTCAAACCAGCCCCCCACCCCCCACCTCTGTCTTCCCTTCCTCTTCATCCATCACAAGCCTCAGAGGTGAGGCAGGTGCTTTCACTAAACATCCCTGAAGAGCTCTCCCCCGCCATCGCCTCCTCTCTCTCCTCCCTCCAACCTGCTCATTCTCCTCCAGCCTTTCTGTTTACACACCTCCTCCTCCTCCTCCATCTCTTCTCTCCACTGCTGAAGGAACTCATCAGTGGCCCCTTCACATCTGCAGGAATCTTAACTGTATATTGTCAAAAAGGGATTTTTTTTTTCCACAACAAAGGGGAGGTGATCTAGATCAGATGGAGGAATGTAGGGAGGCCAAGCACACACACACACACAGCATGTGCGGATACATGAACATAATGCAGACACAACTCTATATGCATGAATATCTCATCCACTGAGGTTTGGAGAGAGAACAGCAGAGCCTCTGGAGAGTTAGAATATGGCCGCTTTGTGATAACGCACCTCCATGTTTCAGTAGCTGGAAGGAAGAAATGTGACTGTCTGCTGCTCCTCTTGCAACCTTTCTAAGTAAACACACAAATATAATCAGCAGAAATCTGGGCTCGGCGGGCCCCTATCTCGTTACGTCAGCACGGCCAGAGCTTGGCATCTTGCACGGTGGAGAGGCAACAAAGAGTCCCATTGATTAACCGCGCTGCAACAAGACAAGACAATGATTCCCTTTTGCCACACAGGCTGGCGGCATTGGGCAGAATCCCACCAGTGTTCTGTGGGAACTTGGAAACAAAGGCAGGGACAGACAGAGGGTGGGAGGGTCACTAAACTGGGTTGACTGGGTTGCAAGCGCTGTGGCCGCAGCATACAGTGAGGCACAGCCCAGGAAAACCTGACGGCACACCAACCCTGAACAGATGCTGATGTTACAGCAGTGTTGGCGTTAAATGGAGCCCGTCAATATGTTCTTACACATCCAGGGCCAGTTCTCATGCCACTGACCAGTGGCCACTGCTCAGTTGGCAAACCTGTTGCCAGCGGACAGATGTAAATATAGGGCACTGACGTAAACAGCTCACAGGGGCAGTTACAGCGTCCGGGCTCCAACAGCCAAAAAAGGGCTCCTCCTGTAGCACAGTCTCAATTGAGCATCCATTCTTTCCAGTGGAGAATTTATAAACCTGCTGACTGAAATACAAGTGGGATGGATAAGATTTAGGAAAGGCTAAAAATGGGCGCTGTGATAATTCAAAGTGGCACAGAGGTTGACAGTGCAGGGCAAGCAATGGGTGATCCCACGTAATAATAATTGACTGCTCACTTAATCATAGCATGCAGAAGAATTCGTAACTGGGCAAGGCTGACCTGAAGAACATGGAGGGAATATGCAGCTTTGACAAAACCTGAACCAAACAAGCTCTGCTCTAAAATAAGCCACTTAATGTTACTGTGCTGCCTTACACCACAGCGACAATTAGTGAAACTTCAATTAATTTGCAGATCACACAGTCAAAAAGCATTTTGGTAAAATGCTACATTGGAATGGTAAATGCAATGAAGACACATCAAACTGCCTCAACACTTACTATGCATGTGATCTAACCACGAGTTAACATATTTTAAATTCTCTATCATGTGCAGCTCCTGAGAGTGGTGACTTCTTACTTGGGGCAAACCATTTGTACCAACTTGTATCATGTATGTAGCCAACAACATTTTCACATGGCTCTCTAACTCATATCAATAAACCAGCACATGCTGTAGGCACCATGCTCAGCCAGTCGACTGACTACGTAATGTTGAGTCTGAATTTTTACATTAATCATAAGGATAACCACAGGCGATATGAATGTGCATATGAATGAAATAATAAAAAAAAAAAAATACTAGATATTGCATGCAAACTCCAGGATGTCAGTTAATAATGTCTGAGAGAGATTTACAGCAATGTGACCAAGGCAAATAAAGATAATTGCCCTTTGGCTGTGTGCAAAGCCAAATCAAGATTTACTGTTTCAACACAGCAAACAGACCTGAGAACATCATGTGAAAAGACAGGGGGTTTTCTGCTGGAGCGCCTGCTGCTGGCCTACTTCCTTTATTAAGGGGATTCCTCCGGATGCCTCTCCCCCGACACTAGAGTTGCACCATCTGCTTCGCCAGCACCGGGGGAGTTCATTATGGAGCCGACAGCCCTGTGAATTGTGACTCTTAATGAAATTGTGGAGCAATATGTAAGGTCTGATCGGCTTAGAGGGCTGTTGAGGTTTTATTCCCTGCAGCCACATTAGGAAACGGGCTGGAGAAGCAGCGCAGCCGGAGCCTGGCTGCAGACATATGCAGGGATGAACAGTGATGTCAGGTCACAGCTGATTCAGTGAGGGGGAAGCTCTGCTGGGCTTTTACAACAACATATTTACAGTAATGGTGTGGGATTTAATTACTGAATTGTTTGGTGATTCCTGGGCATATCTTAGGCTCAACGGCTGGAATGAAGACAGATGGCTCCTATTAGGATAAATGTGTTTTTGCTCTTTCACTGTATTAACTCCTGTTACTGTGAGCACGCGGCTCTGGGTAAGATGTGAGAGGGATACAGATTTATCCCCTCGTCTTCTCTGCAGAGTGAAGCTCCTTTGTTCCGTTTCATTACACAAGCTTTACCATCTGAGTGTTTGTTTCTGGGTGATGCTCTAACTGCTCGTTTCACACGACGCTAATGAGAAAAAAGTGATCATAGCTGGTGTTTACTTAGAGCACAATTCAGCCCATTTAACGCGACCAGCTGCTATTTAGTATGTAATGCCTCTGGTAAAGACGGATTCCGTCTATAAATACGAATGCTAACCCAATTATAGGTGGAGCGCAGTCAGCTGTGATTTGAAGCCAGCAAGGAAAATAAAAAAGGCTGGGTGGGGCTCGCCAGCTCTCAGAGAACAATCTGAGCTGGATACTCTCAAAAGAAGGAATGCAAAATCCCTGTTGAAGGAGATTTTGATTTGATTTTGATTTTCTGCGGCATCCAAAATCTACATGTGCTGTATCGTACGAATTACAATCCATCGCTGACCATATACGAGAATCACCACAGCTGCATAATTTTACCAAAGTTTTCTAAAGCCAGGATATGGGGCTTATTTAGTTACACACAGTTTCAAAGTAATGCTGAATGTGTTCATGCAGACAAATCCACACCAATCTTAACACATCACACATCACAAGCTGATCCCAGCTTACACTGAGTTAGAGGTGGGGGACCCTGTGAACAAGTCACCAGTTCATCTCAGAGCTAAAGAGACAAACAGCCATTAACACTCACACAGTTCTGTTAGCATCATGTCGTCTGGTGTTCTGCACCCAGCTGTCATAGACATCACTCATGGAAGCTAACTTGAGTTAGTTTTGTACTGTAGGTGAATATTTACTAAACTAGTGATATTCTGCTGCCCGGCCCTTCAGCCTCCCTCGTCATCACAACACCTTCCCTGCAGGAGCATCCCTTCATTTAACCTGTGCTCATCCCATTATACGTGCTTCTTGAGCTCTGCTGATTAGATTATGAGAGGGTTCGGGAGATGGCCAGTAGATCTGCTGTTAGCGATCAGCCAGTGTTTTTATTCCCTGGCATCTTACTGGCACTTGCTGAAGGGAGAAGGAGCTTCACCCAGTCGGTCCGGGCATCTGCACCAGCAATGTCCTGGTTTTGTGCCAGCCAGCAGGAACTCACACGCCACAACCCCAAATTAAATCACCAGGATTCTGGTTCACACCCAGGCAGCCATTAGGACCCAGGGCGTGATGGGCAAACATGGCCACAAATAGAGCTCTGCTTCCTTCTAATCCCAGATGAACAGGTGCTTCTATTTAAAAGGACCAAATCCTCTCCAATCCACCCCCCTGGAATGAGAGCCCTCTCTCTCTCTCTCTCTCTCTCTCCTCTCCCACTGTGTGAGGATTTTTCCTCTGCCTTTCTGCCGTCATTGGATTATGGGATGAGAAACAAAAGCATTCAGTCATGAATGAGATGTGTCAATCTGCAAGAGGAAAGCTTTCTCTGAGGAGATTGTCTCAGTGTTTGACTACTTTCGGATTCAATGCTAAATGGTATTCACTTTATTATTGCTCTTTAAATTGACTAATATTTACTATACTGTATATATTGTTGTCTCTGAGGTGTTTTGGGGGTTAAAGGCAGAGGATGCGGCACCTTGTTTGTCCAGACGATGCAAATTGTAATTAGTTCACACACTTTGATCAGTGATGATGTGATTTAAAGCTGCACATGCCAATATTCTAGATTAACTATATGATCTATTAAAGGCAGGAAAATGGCTGGACAGGTTGAACTACGGGGGATGTATGTTGCCCCCAATCTCACCAGGAATCTCTCTCGCGATATGAGATGAGGAAACACCTTCAAAAAGAACTTGGACGACAGAGAGAGGTTAGACAGGAGGAAGGGATGATGGAGGGGAGATAGGACCAAGGGTAACTTTACACTGACCTCAACACCTTTATAAAAACCGAGAGGCCCATCAGGCAGAGTAACACCTGGCAGGCACTGAGCGACTGGACAACATGGTGCGAGTGTGGGCGGCCCCAAGACAGATTGATTGCAGTCAGTGAGTGCAGGATCATCATGGCAAAAGAACTCTATAGCAAACTAAAGCACTCACCAAAGCAGCGAGTCTGAGCTCTGCTAATTATAATCCCCCCCCCCCCCGGGTAGAAACCAAATTATAACCCCCCCCCCCCCCGGGTAGAAACCAATTTGTCTTGTTTTCAATATGAGCAACTTTCCTCTATCACACTGACAGTGCAGCTCAGGCGCTGTGGCTGAAAGGAAAACTATTTCTTTTAAGAAGCAGTGGGGCCGGGGCTTGGCCTTGAAAGATGCAGAAAGAGAAATGCTTCCACTCTTATTGCTGTAAGTGGGTGGGGAAGCCAAGGAGCAAGGAGACATAAATTCTATTGTCCGAGTCCAAATGTGTTACGTTGTTAAAGGAAGAATAAGGTTGACAGGGCCCTGGGGCGAGTGTGGAGAGCCAGCCATTCACAGGAGCACAATCACAGCCTCTCTAAATATGAATTTGTGACGGCCCATGCAGTCTCGGCTTTTGTTGTGGACACAATGTGTCATGCCTGGTCTGCGCCGGCTCGGCCACATACAAAGAAAAGGAAAAGGCTGGGGGTATCTGAGAGAGGGACAAGTGTTCCTGGCTTTCTTAAAAGCCCTGCCTCTCTCTCTCTCTCTCTCTCTCTCTGTGGCCTGACCTAATGAGTTCACTGCACAGAGGACTGGGAGTGAACTGGTGTGGGCGTTAGAAGATGAACACATCTGGTTTAGTGCTGGAGCCCATGATGTCAGACGTTACGTGTTAATACTTGATATCGAGGCTTGAATGTCTTCTTGAACGAGGGAAAAGTCTTCATTGTTTCCAGCAGATGGAAAATAGTCATTCTCCAGGTTTGACCTCTGACTATGGCTCTTATTCGCCCACCCAGCTGTCTTAGCAGACTGGTGCACTGCACTGCACAAGATAAAGACACAGGGGATCACCAGAGTTATAACAACCCTGCAAGCGTCCATCAAATAGCTGTTGAGATATTTCGGTCTAGAGCGAGAGTGACTTTTGAGATGAATAAAAACATCTTTAGTTAGAATCTTTAGAATAGTTAGAGTCACGGTTCACTGCTGATACACTCCTGATATTCAATAAAAGACAGATGAGCGCCAACACACCCTATGATGAATCTGCGTTCCGCCATAGCAACGAGTGTAAAGACACTGATGACATGAACATGATTTCATTAGCATTCCAAGTGATTTGAATCAGTCAAGCCAATCATAAACATTTTGTTAAACATTTGAAATGTTTCAGGCAAACGCTGGTTACTTTTGTTTTAATGCATTAGAGGGAATGACTCACTATCTTTCTTTTGCGTCATTGAGCGCCGCCACATATTTGAAATAGTGAACTCATCCAAATTAAATGTGTTAATGTTGCTATGCTTCCACCTGGCTTGCTTCTGGAAGCTGAAACGTGAAAGAATAAACATACAATCAAGATAAGCCAGATGATGACAATGAATGTGATGAAGCTCTGTTTATGGAGCACTCTGCACACAAGCTACAAGTTTACCTTTGCTTAATGTTGTCTTCTCTCTCTGTGTATTTCTAAATGATTCAGTAAAGCGCATTAGTCTGCTGAGTCAACATTCTTTGATAATCTAATAACAGTAGAACGAAGCCATAAAAGTCCAAATGAGCTGCAGTTAATCTGGGATCCATTAGCCATTTTTCTCAAACTCTGTCGTAACCATGAATTCCACAGTAACTTTCTGCAGATCTGAGACTCATCTGATGGGCCTGCACACTTTACTCTGCCTCAGTTTAACCACCAAGAAACCTGAGCGATGCCTTTTCGCAGTGAATGACACAGTCATGCAAATGTGCCCAAAACAGGACCAAACAACACATTCATTGTGACGAGGGCGTCGGGCCCGACTCCCTCAGTGTGTCCCATGACGCTCCATCAGATGGCCGAATCTCTGATGAGGAGCAGTCACCTCAGGAGGAACACGTGAGACACGTGAGTGAGGGCGGAGCAGACGCTAGAAATCAGAGAAAGGTTTCCTCACCATCAGTGAAAGGGGAGAGCAAGCATGAGTGATGTTTCTGGGAAATTACTCCGTAGTGCACAGCAGGCATGAGATCAGGCACGTGTGGGAGAATCGTACTTTAACATTTTACTTCAATGAATAAGATCTTTAAACTGTTCACTCTGACTTGCTCTCTTCGCCCTGCAGCAGCACAGCAACCGCTCCACCTTTCTTCTTTCTACCTCACACGCCTTACAAAGCAGAGAGCATCTCAATAGCTCCGACTCAATTCAGGGGCCACATTCTCTGGAAGCTGCATTTAAAGGCTGAATGCTTTACGGCACTGCAACTAGGCGACCAAATCGATTCTAACGTCCCCGCACAACGAAGGCTCCGAAGGTTGGATCCTTCTCTGACCCCCCTATCCCAGGATTCATTGCAGTTTGGCCGGCGACTAGCTAGTTAAACTTAGATAAACAGCTAATTGTAGGCTTATTAGAATAAACAGGGGCCGTTACAACTTTCCCCTCGTGTCCAACTGCAGCTCTGTTGCTAGGCGACAGCAGCAAGGGCAGATGACACCGATCCGGATTCAGAAATCCTCCAGAGACCAGTCTGTCACATTTCGGTTCAGCCTTCATCGTCTGTGTAGCACATGAGGGAGGCAGCCTCTGAATGGAGACACAGCTAATACCGGCTCTTGAAAGTTCTCACACGCTCGACATCACTTCCTTCCTCTGCGCCTCCTTCTGGTGTTTCTACCTCCCTGCTGGCACAGATTGATCAGCCAAGGGTCGTACCTTGAAGCGAGACACCGCTTCCAGGAGGGAGGCTGAAGCTCTTGGCCTCATATCAGGTGTTGATGGTTTATGAATACTGTGAATACGGATGGGAACGCGAAAATGACCCTTAAGCATTGCAAAAATGAGTAAATAAGTAAAATTGAATTTGTGATGGGGGCAGACAGCCAAGTGGAGTCAAGACTTCAGTGTGTCACTTGGTTACAGCAGTAAGTGGTGGTCTGTGTGTGTGTGTGTGTGTGTGCAGTCACTCTCTGTGAAGGAGAGAGCAATGTTGCATGGGCCTTTGAAACTGAAATATTCTTGATGTGTTCCCAGTACCTGGACTATTGGACTATAAATAGAGCGCTGTAAAAATAACTTAACGTTCCACTTTCCAGCCTCCGAAAAAAAGATTTAATTAGATGATCATTTTGCTTGTTTACCGGCCCTGTGTTGTTGCTTCCAGCAGCTCTGTTACAGTCACTAAAAGGGGGTCTGTGTGCCGATGCTGGGGCGGGGGCTCAGGCTCGCTCCGTCTGCTGAGGGAAAGCGGCGTATTAATTGTTCCACTGTCAGCCACAGGCACTCATCTCATCCCACAACCATTAATCATAAAGTGAGAGGCAGGCAGGGCCTAAATCACATATGCATGAAACCAATTTGCAACACCAGGAATCTGAAAAACCCCATTTGATTCCCATGGTGTGCATATTGTGCAAGATTATATGTATTTTTGTGTCTCGTAGATCCTCAGCAGCCATGCTCGTCGGTCCTTCTCCGACTAGAGGGCCGGGTTTACAGTAAACACACATGTGTGAATGAAGGAGCTCATTAAAAGCTGCCACAGACAGAGAGGGCTCTGTCTCCCTCCACGTAACAATGCGTCCTCTCTGTTTCATTCCACATCACCTCCCTGCAGTCTGGATTATGACCAGTGCCGCGTCTCTCCTGAGCCACGAATAAAACGAGCAGTTCATGCCTCAAACCCTTCACATCCACACCTATTCATGAGGAGAAGAGAGGAGCAGCCTCCTCCTCCTCCTCCCTCCGTCCTGTCTGTGAATGAATGGAGGCTCTATTGAGGCTGGATGCTCGGCTGCTTCAACCGACAGTGGAAACTATGACCACTCAGCAGCAGGTAGGAGAAAGAGGCTCCAGGGATGGCACGGCCGGGAGCACCCACCAGCGATGCCGCCATATCACACACGCCCATGTGTTTCCCAGGGACAGTTACACCCACGGTGACTTCACGGCTCGAGGTTAGACAGAGTACAAGGTCGTCTTCAGATTGAGAGATTGCTGTTCTGGCTCAGGTAGAATCAAAGCGCACATGGAAACCCGGGGACATCAGCCCTGCTCACACCAGAGAGACCTGGCTCTGTTTTCTTTCTCTTACAGCAGAGCAGCAGCGCTCAGGGACCTTTGTGTATTTTATCACTGTATTTTTTTGCTGAAAAGAGGAAACTGAACCTGTTGTTGTGCAGACAGATGAACACGGAGCCGCAGCTTTCTACTGAACTCTGCGAAGCCTGAAGGGAAGCTCATCGACGATCTCTGTGCTTTGGCTCTGTACTGCAACACTTGCATTTGTTTATCCATTGAGTTGTTCCCTGGTAGAGGCACTCCAGGCTCATGCAGGTGGTGTTCCGGCTGAAGCGGGTCATGTGATAGGATCCTGACAAATCAGCAAAGGCCACATCATGAATGAAAAGAGCCAATTGTCAAGCAGATGTGAACGTGATGCAGACGTGATAATTCCGTTCATGGTGAATGTCACATTTTACTGACCTCTCACTCATCCTGAAGTCTGTCACACCACACAGTGAGAAGACATGTGGATTCAAGGTTGTTATCTTTAAGCTTTTAGGGCAGGTGCAATATTCAACTCACTTGCATTCTGCATTATGTAGTGGCTGTTGTTGTCACACAATGAATCAACTGCTCTGCAGCTGCTGCAGCACTTCGGCTCAGGAAGAATGTCCCCATGGGGACAATAAAGCTGAAATGATTTGATTTGATTCAGTCCAAAGGAAATGACGGCTTGTGTTTATCAGAGTTCTACAGGGCCACAGACACTGGCTGCTCTTCTTTTCTGTCAGATGGCATTAGTTATCGATGGCTATCAGTTTGTGAAGGGGGCTACAAGACAACAAAATGATGATGAGAAATAACCAACCGTGATAATAATGTGTACATAGGCTGCCGTGATGTGGTGAGATACCTGCTGTCCAGCACAGTTTCTTCTGAGCAGCAAAACACTTTGCTCCAAGTGTCAAAGTTTCCCTCTTCAAGCTTTATCTCAGCACACTTTTCAACATAATCCCAACATAAATCTTTTTGCAATGTGCACAAATCCCTTTTCCAAATAGCAACAATCCAAAAAAGAGTGATTTTTCTGCTTCTTCTTGATATTTTCGTCTGTTAAAGATAAAAATAGGTGATTGATTCATAAATTCCTGTCGTGCCACAGCAGAGAGACACGACAGACTTCACCTTCTACCCCAAACAACCACCCTCTGCCAGGGGCTGCATTTCAGGCCTTAGACATAGCAAAACGTGGCCCTTGGTGTATTTATGTTCTCTGCAGGTCTCTACATCATCCCAGAGATAGGAATGCAGTGAAAGGATCAATAGAAGGCATTAAGATGGTGCTCATGATAACGGTCGCTGTTAATGAGCAGCTACAGTGCAGAGCTGTGATTTCTGATAGTTTCTGAACACGCAGCGTCTCTCCTCCATCCTCCCTCTGCTCTCTCCCCTCCCACCTGACACCCGACACAATTATGCCAAGGGGTGAGTAAACAACCGTGCTGCTTTTATTAGAAGGAGGACCTCACCTCGGACGTCTCTCTTCTCCACAGTGAGACATCTCCTGGGACATACAGCGTGGTGACACCGACAACAGAGCGGTGACATCACACATTTTCCACAAAGAGAACAACCCGCATTCACAAATTGTGCCTCTGTGGAGACCAGCGGCATACGAGGGAGTGATTTATGTGACTTATTAGCATCTTCCTCAGACATCCATCGTCACCACTGACAGTTACACCACCCGTTCTTTACACGCCAAGCAAACCTAATCACTTTTCAGACACGGTGGACAAACTTGCACGACAGACTCTGGACGCCCCACCCTCTGTCTTTCTTCAACCTGCTTACATCGAAAAAAGAACTTGAACCAGAAACCTTAAAATACACTAAGAAAATCAAAGCCCTTCATCCCGGCCATTGTTGCATCTAAAGAAGAGACTGGTCTTGTTTTAACTGGGCAGACCAAAAGTTTTCCACGGAAGGCTGTAAATTATTTATAGATGCAAAATGTAAGAGGAACTCGTCCTGTCTGAGCTAGACTGCCATTTAGCAAGATGCAAGCTCCACACGCTGTCTGTGTACTGTGAGGAATGCACTTTTATGTATTTATCCATTCAGGGTGTCAGGTTTCCATCATTGCAAACTGAGCCAGTTCAGACCTTTGTTTAATGCATGCAGCCATTTGACCTGGGAATAAACACTGATTGAATTCATTTGATTGTGAACAACAGCCAGATATTAGAGGGATTTTGACCTTTGGAAAAGCTTTGAAAGTGTTTAATTACACCCTGTACGAGCGCTGGTTCAGGGTGATGGTATCGGCCCATGTGCATGATATCACTTTCAGCCTCGGACGACACTGTCGGATAAAAATGGATTGATGTTGTTGGTCTGACTCACAGAGCAGGTCAATGCTGGCCAAATTAATTAGACACTGATGACACTGTGCAGCCTGTGCTGTCTCCTGTTGGGTGATGCACTGCAGCAGCCCCCAATATTACCCTGCACAAGTGTATGATTAAAGTAAAATAATAACTGTACATCACTATTTTAACAGTGACGGGCTTCTTCTATAAGAATCTAGTTTTGTAAATCGGGTTAGTGAGTTATATAAGTTACACCTGCTCATTAACTCCACATATGGATGTTGCTGCTGCAGGTTTTCATTTGGCAAAGCTTCATATCCACCGAGTAAATGTTCACACAGGTTACACTGGACTCAGAAGCCGAGATCAAAGGAAACCAACTTTGAGCGTATTTATCTTATCGTAGAGTTTCCATTATTCCTGACGCCACCGTGCTAAATCGCTGCGCTCTCTAATGAAGGCACTCTGGATAAAAGCAGTGGGAGAGAGGCTACATATTGTGCTTGGGATAAAAGCATCCATTAAAAAGCAGATAATAGAATATAAGGGAGCAGAACCTGGGAGGAGTGTCATCAGTGCTGCACGGATCAGCCAGTCCACGGCCCTCGCTATGACTTCGCACCTTTCTTTAGCAACGGCAGGCTACAGGTCACACACACACACACACACACACACTCAGAGCTGCGTCAGCCAAAAATCCCACAGCAAGCCTTAGTTGAGTAGTTGCCCTCAGCTTACCCAGGCATTGTGTGCAAACAGCTTGTTTTTTAAACTTCTGTGTGTTTGTTTTGTCTATTGAAGCCGTTCAGCCTCTCAGTAGGAGAAATGTCAGTGCGTCTTTGTGTGAACGTGCCAATTTTAGACGTTTAGCACAAAGCAGATACCACGCTGCGTGTCTCCTTACCGCTGACTCTGCTTCTCTACACCTGCCTCACAGCTCACCTCTGCCCTGCGGGGTCAATCTAATGAAACACGTCATCGTCACACAAAGGGAGGTGCTGTTGTTTGTAACTTGCTGACTCCAACCCCCTGAAGACTTTTATCGTCATTGTTTCTGTTGCCATCACAGCTGAGGGGACATTTCCCTGACGCTGTCCGCTCATTAGGCCATGGCATCACGGAGAGTAGCATCAGGTGTCAGAGGAGAACAGAGGGATGATCTCCATCACAGCCTCATGAGGAAGCCTGCAATTATCAAACTGCATCATTAATCGCTCTTTCAGCTCGAGATCAGGACTTGATCTTTGATTTGATGTTGACTAAAGAGCTGCTGGGCTCCTGCTCTGCTACTACGCTTTTTCTTCAAGCACGCTGACTTGAAGCCTGTGTAAGCTGCGAAGGGCATGAACCCGGTGAAAGTCACTGCTCGTACAGGAATATCAAAGAAATAAAGCTCACCCACGCACACACAACGCAGACTGAAAATTTTCACTTTCAGCACCACACCTGGCATTCTGTTCCACGGGGAATTTGTCTTCTTTGACGTGAAAAAAATAAGTCAAAGCAGAGAGGCAAAATTCCAAAAGCAGAGGAGGATTCAGACGCTCGTAGCAGCAGCAGAGGAAATCTAAGCACAAGCAGGTTATATTTGACTGAGAGCACAGGTTCTTAGGGATTCTGAGAGATCGCCGTCCTAAAAACAGTGTAGTAACAGAGTTACTGTTCAATCCATCAGTACTCAGGAAAGATGATTTATAACGAACCGGTGACAAAAGTTTAAAGAGGCTTTCAGAGTTGACTGTAGCTTCCCCATTAGATTGTCAGGAATTAATGTTCTTAAAGCATGCCACATGGTGTTATGGTCTCTCTCTCTCTCTCTCTCTCTCTCTCTCTCTCTATATATATATACTGCGTGTATCCCTCTGACAGCCTTATGAATCCTAGAGTGGATCATTAATGAGCCACAGTGCTGCACGGGATGACATGATCCTTCATTATAATTGCCAAAACATTGTCCGGGTGCCTCTGTCACACACTGGAGTGTGTGCTCAGCTGCAGCTTCAATGAGTCCCCGACAAACACACTGTGTGACTGAAGCTCTTCAAATGAAACACTGCACAAGTGAAGGAAATCGCTGAAACGTCAATGACCACTGACCTTGGAAAACAAAACAAAACAAAACAAAAGATGACAAATATCTGTAGAAAATTCTGCGACTTCTGTTTGGAGCAAAACACTTGCAGTCTTATTGCAGTAGCATCGACTTATTATGCCCATCTGGCCGAGACTGATCCAACCCCAGTGTGTGTGTGTGTGTCTCCAGGAGCACGACAACGCACAGGTGTCATCAGCACAGTCACTTCCCCACTTAAGCTTCAGCCCCATCTGTTCCATTCATGCCCAGCGGAGGCAGGTCACGGCCACAGCCAGGACTACGAGTCGACCGACGATCG
Organism: Pseudorhombus dupliciocellatus; assembly: GCA_016785235.1. Classification (NCBI taxonomy): domain Eukaryota; kingdom Metazoa; phylum Chordata; class Actinopteri; order Pleuronectiformes; family Paralichthyidae; genus Pseudorhombus; species Pseudorhombus dupliciocellatus. Next base: position 2,392,238 of record JAFBJW010000052.1, read on the forward strand.
CCAGGTGCTCAGACCTTATGCAAGGAAGACGTGTGATATCTGCATCAAGATGCCCAACAGACCTGAGATTGTTTTTCATGTCTGCACTTTGTTTCTGATCCACAAACACCTGACGACGTAGTGGGATGAAAGTGGAAGGAGATTTTGAGGCGCTGGCAGGCGCCCAGCTCTGTGAGTGCTGCTGAACGTCTCAGGCTCAAGTTAAGCTCCTAATTGCTCCCAGCAGCCACATTGATATTAAAGAGCAGATTCCACACGTGTCATACTATTATTTTAAAGATAGATGTATCCTGGGCAGAATCGGAGAGGAGCAGGAAGGAGGTGGGAACCGGACATAGTCTCCGAGTCTCCGTCCCACGGCGGCAGATTGACAGCTACCTGCCGCTTCCACCCGTTCTGATGAGGGAGCACTGTGCTCCAGTTACAGGGCCGGGTTAAAAATAGGCCTCACTCAGTCACCACTTAGCCTGACAACGTGGAGAGCAGATTGTAAATGAGCACAGTGAAGTGCTTGAATGGCAGCCCCTGTCGCTGGCTCTCCGGGCTCCGACACACACACACACACGCTGAATGTAAAGCAGCGGCGCACACCGCTGACGATTGGGCGGTAAACGCACGTGTATTAAGGCTGTGCGTGCGTGGCCCGTGAGGACAATGGCACCTCTGTTCCTGAGGACGCGTGAGAGGAGAAACGGGGCTACGCTGCATAGCGACGCCTCTACACTGGTTACCCCGACCAATGAGGTTATGTGTTCGTGAATGTTTGCCTGACCTTTAGCAGGATAGGGAAAAAACTACTAGACTACAGAGTTTAATGAAACTTGGTGGCAAGAAGAACCCACTGAACTAATGTTTAAGTGGATTTGTTTTCTTTCTTAAACACTGAGATTGTTGTGATTTCCACAAGAAACTAGAGATTGTTATGTGAAAAACACGGAAGTGAAGTGGCCAGTGTAACATCCTGTATCTATAAAGTCCCGAAGCTTAAACTGAGCTGTGTGCTTGGCCAATGTCATGGGCACCAAAGTGACCAAAACCCGGCTACAGACTGACCAGCATGTGGCTTTGCCCTGGCACAGGGGCGAGTTCCTGCAGCTCAGAATCTATTCTACAGCAGCGTCACATTCCACTGAGTCTCTGTTATGTTTGCAAAGGCCTTCACAGAGCTGGTCGCTGCCCTTATCACCCTTAAACCTGCGTTAATTGATTTTTTTTTTTTTTTTTTGGGCTACTTTGGCAAAGCGACAAGCTGTAACCAAATACAGGGTCTTATCAAGTGGTTTATTTACACATCCAGCAGATGAGGCCCAACATTACTATTGACTCTGTGTCAGGTTCTGTTCAATCAATGGACCAAGTCAGACATGTCGAGTCTCAGCTTGGCTCTGGTTTGGGTCCCACAGCTTTCTGAAGGAAACAGCGGCTAAACGCTCCATTAGGTTCACCAGCTGCTCTAACTGAGGTGAAGGATGAACCCAGTTCTGTTACGGCCCTGGATCAACATTTCCATTGATTTCTTAGAGTGAATTATTGATTGATTGATTATAAATTATTTGGGGATCTTGATGAAATATCTTTAAGGGGATTGATATTTCTGAGTTTGTGTCATTCAATTCAAATTATCTGTGATCTTGCTGATTTAAATGGAGTTTCAAGAGGGAACTGTGGTATCGTTGTCTAGCCTTTCACTGTGTACCTCACAAGACATTTAACATTCAGCCAGAGGATGTTACTGTGCTCCTCTCTGCTCTGTGTTTCCTCCTGATGTGAAATCTCATCACATTCGTGCCACCCCGGCTTCATCAACCTCCCCCTTTGCAGCGTCTTTATATCAGAAAATAATTAGCTCCTGCTTCATGCGTGTAGCCCATTAGAGGCGAGATCAATACCCTCATTCAGCATGTGGTTCATTAAGTGCAGCACGAGGCATCGCTGTGACAGAGCTTGAAAAATGTGCTGGCAGGTCTGGCGGCCTGAGCAGCTCTCTGGGCCAGAGCGACACGTCTGCAGACAGACGCACACACGAGCTCGTCTTAGCCGCGCTCGCTAACCCACGGTTTCAGTCACACTAAAGTCTGACCCCACAAGCTATGGAGACGTGATTATACAGCGATTATACTAATGACACGGCTAGAAGCGTGGCCGGTCACACTCAGTAGTCGGGCTTAATGTTCCTGCTGCTGCTATAAAAACACATGGAAAGTTTTTAAAACCTCTGATGAGGTCTTTCACGTCTGAAGTCCACGCAAGCGGGTTTCCTGTCATCGTAGATGTGTGCGTATATGACAGTGTAAGGTCATCCCAGGCGAGGGGGCTGATGGGAGGACAGCTCCAGTTGCCTGGTTCATGTGGTCGATGGCCCCCTGCTACACACGCCGCTGATGTCGCTACTCGATTACAACATTTTCCAGACGCTGACGGTCAGGGTCTAATGGCTATGATGTACATGATTCCATGTAGTTCACAGATCTGTATCAGCTCAGCTGACTCTGGGTTCAAGTTGATGTTATTCTGCGTTCTCTTAGTAAAAAAAATCAAATTGGAGATTGTGGATTGTAAAGGGATTTGCTTGTTTCTTCCAGATTAAGTACCAATCTGATGATCTTGTATCTTCTATACTCGAATCATATATATATGTGTGTGTGTGTCATGTATTTTCACACAGCTTAAATAACATGTCTTTCCCACGTGAAACGCTTCTTTCTGTGTGCTACCAAAACAAATTCAATTTCCTGAGACTGTCCACAGTGCAGTCAGTGGCGACAGGCGAATTGGTTAACGTCAACATGACCACATCATGACAGGCCCCTGAAATTGCGAGACAGATGCTCTGATTTATATCAGCGCTGGTCTAAAAATACTTTGTGGGAATCTACAGTAGGAGCGAGAGGCTGATGCAGGGATGCGTTTCTGTTCTTTGCCGTTTCTCCTCTTCACCTCAGATCTGTGCGCGAGTGTCACCTGCCACCACACCTCAGGCCGTGCCACATGAAAGCAGGCTCCAGGGGGCAGCTGTTGTCACATTCTCTGTCACCCCCCCCCCGCTAAGACACAGCCCTTTTTTCAGCCACTCCAGACACAACAACGTCAACCCCCTCGCCGGCCACTGCCAGAGCTGAGCTGACGTTTTTCTACAGTTCAGGCTCCTGACATGTGAGCCACACTTGTGGAAGAGCTCCTTCAGAACTTTACTCCGCTTGGGGAGTGAGACAGCTGCACCATCCTGAGCAATTGTTTGAGGAGCTGGTGCCTCCCACGACCAGGTGTCGTTTGTCACAGCTCTGCAGTTTCTTCGCGATTCCTGCAGGAAAGTACTAATTTGGACTTTCGATCCAATCAGTCTCCCAACACAGGGCTGCAGGGTCACTTTCTCCCCACTGCACTGGTGCCGCTGATGTTGATAATGTTGTAGCACGAGTTATAATCTGTTATGATCTCTGAAAACAATCACAGGCAGAGCAGCTCAGAGGCAGGAAGCTAGAAACATTAGTGCAGTGCATTTCTCTGCCTACTGTATTTTCCTTGGTTCCTGAACATAAAAATAGACAAATACCAAATAAAATATAGGAAACAGGTTTGGTGAAGTATTAGCAGACAGCCATTCAATTGCACATAAAAAGAGAAATAAACAAAACTAAAGAACACAGAAATATCAGGCAGATTAAATGAATAGAAGAGAAAACATATTTAAGTAATAAACATGGTTAGAATAACAGTTATAACTCAATCAAACATGATATTCTCTCCCTGTAATTTCTGTGTCTCACTCCGATATGGCAAACTTGAGCTATTTTTCAGGAAACTGCATAAAATCTAGGTCAGTAGGTGTAAATGTATTCTGGGGATCAGTCCGCTGCCTCTGAGAGCGGGTGGCCCCGCTGTCAACAGGAAGCAGCATTACAACAATTGCAGGGATCAGTCGGGTTTGGCCGGGTGGCCAATAATTCCACAGCAGTTTAATCAGGACTTTAGCAATTATTCACACTGCAGAGGGAGCGCGTGGTGGCAGGAGGAGCAGGGAGGGCAGCACACACTGCTCTTCACGTCAGCTCTGATCAAATGCCCTCGCGGCCACTGAGCCAACTGGGTGCAACCGGGTCAGTGAAGTAGATCTCGGCCGTGCGCACATCGGATTAAGACCTAACTGGCCAGCTAAGAAGCAGATGAGATCCTAATTTGGAGCAACGTGGCACTGACGAGTGGCAGTGAAACTGTGCTGCTCCCAGCATTAACCTCTCCTCTGGCCTCAGGTCTGCTGGCGTAATAAACATCAGACGGTTAATGTGTGAGGTCGTGGCTTGCAGTTTAAACTGCTTAAAACTGTTAAAAGCTCTGGGTTTGGGCTGATTTCTCAAGACGGACTGTTTATTACTGAAGAAGGCAGAAAAATAAATAGAAAACCTCCACAAGGAAGGCAGGATGAGGCTACTTCCCCGGGCCTTCAGGATGTGGAGGAGGCAAAGCGCCACTTAGTTATTGATGCACAGCAACAGCATCTCTACCACCCGAAATACATCATTTATATATCCCATGATACACTAATACACTAGGTTATTACATGCAACACATAGTCCACAATAGACAACTACAACATATTTCATCAGAAATATGTCATCCAGAGGATGCCTGGAAGTCTTTGTAAAACGGATATTTTTGCAGTTTTGTATGGAATTCTTTTTTCCACCCCCCTCCCGATGATTCATCTTTTACACATACTCAATGGAAAAGTCAGCGGAGAAAATAATGGGAAGTGGACCTCCAGAGCCTTTATAAAACCAGTGCTCTATACTAGAGAGGGCTTTGTAGCGTGAGGATTGACTGATGTTCTGCAACATTCTTAATTAAAAAGAGGTGACATTCCCCTAAACTGTGCATGTCACTGGAGCAGGATGGGGTTGTTTTCCCCTGCAACCACAACAACTACACGTAACCGCGTGAGTCAGCGATCTGCTCCTGGACAACAAAACTGACGCTGGTTTGGTTACTGTTCTGTGGCTGAATGCAAATGTTCGGGTGTCTCACGGCAAACTCCATATTTAGCTGAGTTCTACAGCGAAAAGACGTAAACAGCCCCCAAGTTGAGGGTAAACACACATTAAAGATGAAGCTTCCGTCTAATATGAATTAGTTTTTATTGCATTGACTTAAAAAAAAGAGTCCGTTTCCTGACTGTCTGAAGGAAACTATGGTCCAGACTCATCCACACTAGAACAGCAGGAAGGGGTTGATATGAACTTCATCTGGTCCTGGCTCTGGTTTCCAGGAAAGGCCATTCTGGTTAATCCAGATGTGTTTTTGCAGGTAGGGTTTCTTACTGATGTGTCTTCCATGCATGAAAAGATGCACCACCTAACCCCTCCTGCAGCTCCTGTGCAGCCATGTGAGGCTTTGGGCCTTTTTCTTCCAGATACAGACTTCCACAGATCTACGGACAGAGGAATTCAGGCTCCACAAGCGCTTTGATACCTTTTTATAGAGGCCCCTGCTCTATAGCCGTTACTTAGCATCAGAGAATTTACAAGTTCTTGAGTAATCACTGACTAACCTCTGCTAATGACCATTTTTAACTTGCCTTACAAGTCCCAATGAGTCAATTGAGGCTAAACGAGATAAATGGAGTCCTAAGTGTTTTATAAGCAGAGAGGTGTTGAGATTTTAGCACAGGCCGCACGTCTTGTTTCATTTTATACGCTGTTATTTTACTTTTGAAGATAAGTTTGTTTTATCACTGCAGGCACCGTCGCTTACACCTTCTCTTGCGACAGGCTGGTGATAACCTTGAAAAACACACTCTTAACTCCATTAAACAAATGAAGTCCGCCCTCCTTTGAATGCAGTTCGTGTCGGGGAGACTCTGAGAGTTGACAGGACTGCTGGGCCTACTCTGACTTTGCTATCGCCGATCAGGAGACAGGGCGAGCAAACTCGAGACGAGAGGCAAAATAAACCAAAAACAGGATCACCCTGGAAGAGATAAAGCAGCACGGAGCCAAAGCACACTGGAAGGTCCAAGGCGCCCTGAGAGCCGCTGAAGCACACTTCCTAACACAAACATTCAGATAAGACCGTTAGAGTGCAGCGCTGACCCACATCACATCATCACATGAAAAACTGGACATTGTTCGGGTGAGAAGTGGTGTTGAAAACGCTCCTAAGGCGCGATCAACACGAGACTGGAAGAACGCAAATATGGAAAAAGGACCACGCCACTAGCTGTCTTAGATTTTGCTGCTGACACACTCTCCTTAACAGGCAAACTCGGGGAAACATTTTCCGGAGTTTGTCTCCAGAACCAGGGAACAGCTTTGTCATCGCTTCTCTGATGTGACATTCTGTATGTGTGTCGCTGAAGACATCCACAGCTCTCTGCCGGCTGGCTGCTCTTCAGCAGAAACTCCAGAGCTCGTCTCCGTCACAGATGTGGTCAGCGTCCTCCCTCCCTTCAAATCAAGAGTATTAATTCACAACACATTTCTCATTTCTCTTCGTCTGTCAAAGTGTGTCATGGAAATAACACAGCTGTCAAAGCAGGGGCTTTTACTGACTTGAAAAAAAAGCAACAACTGATAAATTAAACAATCACTGGGACCAAATCAAAGTCAAGTCAAGCACTAAAACACAAGACATAATCAAGTCCAGATGAGGACGGTGCTGCATTCAAGCCACAGAGTCATTTCTCTGTGTGACAGCCAGGACAATATATTCAGAGCAAGAGGACGTGGTATACACACAGCGTAGTAACAGTACTGTGAACTACAACAAACACAATGAGCCTTTCAATGCAAATGTGCATGTAACATATAACAGGTTGTGCATTCCTTATGGTTTCTATATATGTGTGTGTCAGAACAGAATTCCAAACTGTTTTATCATGGGGGGCTGCTGAAAGGACATTTCTAAGTATAGGAACATGGGTTAGGTGGAGCTGTGGAGAATATTAATATAAAACTGATGTCTGTTCATAAAAGGTGTGACATGATAGAATGTGGCAGAAGTGATAAGGTCACCTTCACGCAGAATTTATAAAGGGAATCTCACAATACAAACATGGCAGGAGACCCCTGTGTTAATGCACATGCTAACACACACACAGCAGATATTAGAGAACAATATTAGCATTTTTTTGGTCAAATAGAAAGTAGCTAAAAACACACAACTTTATTTACACACAGAGAAAATACAAAGCCTGACTGATGATTTCTCACCATGCTTTTTTTTTGTACAAATATGTTTGAATTTCAAATGTAATGAGAATTACTTGATACAATACTGTGCTAATATCTGTGATGCTACCCAGGTGCATCAGGACTGGCTCTGTGCCCTCTCATCTCCAGACTTCTAAAGCCGCATACTCTAAAAAAGAGCAGCGATGCGGAAGACCTGCCCTCATAATCACAGTCTCTCCGCCGGGCCTTGCTCTGTGACCCAGAGACGGGCTCGGCCACACTCTCGTAAACACGGGAGGCCTCTGGCTGTTGGACTCTCCCCGATCTCTCTGGAAGCCGCACCAGCCGACGGCTTCAGAGCCCTGGTTCTACTTACAACCAGTCATGGTCTCCTTCTGACAAAACAACACGAGGGGGAACAGGGTGGAGTCACCCACGGAGGGAGAGGCTGGAGGTCTAAATGAATCCCACATGTTCCCCCCTAGAGGAGGCTCTCCAGGTGGCCTCGGCTCGTTCGGCTGGTCGCAGGGTGGTGCAGCAGGGAGAGAACCTCGCTGCACTTTTCCCGCACTTTTCGCCCACACACTGCTGTGCACTCAATCCACATGGATCCATTTAGCTCAACTATGGCATCACAAGGCACAATTTACTTTTTTGGCCAGCAGCAGAGCTCCACAAATTCACTGTTTCAGAATAACCAGAAGGATATTTAAATAGACACGGGGAAAGGAGCACAGTCACGAGTCGCAGTCGAAAAAAAAAAAACTAAAAGACTCTAAACGTTTCTCCAGGTCCAAAAATGTGGAGGACAAATGAGACATTCATAGCTCGGTGGAGAGAGAACAGGCTTCTGTTATAGAGCACTGGTTTCTGCTCAAGCTCAACATCTACTGGGAAACCATGTGAGGCCACGGTGAGATTTAATCACCTGATGGTGCAGATTGTTCTTGAGCTGATCAATTTATCATAACTCATCTGATGCGTAAGTGGCATGATGCAAAGAGGATTTCACTTGAAATCAGGGGCACGTTAAAACCTGGAGATTTTTAAAAGCACTGGAGATACGACGATTGAGAAGAGTTGAGAAATGAGGACAACAACAAGGTTCAAGAGTCGTGCTGTCATTATACAGGATAAGGAAAGTTTGTGAAGACTCATAGCTTTTTAAAGGCACACACTTAAAGGCACACACTAAACAGCAGTATTAGTATTTAAATAATAAGCATGTGAGAAGTTTGATAACTGAAACACTGAGTATCAGAATACAAGCGTCAAGCGACTCCGGCAGAGAAGGTAGCAGCAGGGACTGTGATGACGTGCACAGCGTGTAGCTTCATGTCGCTTTATTTTGGCACCCGTTCACGTGTTGGTGGAACGCGGTGCAGGCAGGTGCCCAGCCCAGCGATGTATGGACCCAGAGAGGATCTGTCAGCACTATCTGAACCGGTTTGTTGATCAGCGGCAGGAGGGCTGGGATGGAATGGAATGAGATTAGACGAGCTGGTCTTTATCTCTGCTGCTCTTTTTCTCAGGGGACGGCTTTGGCTCTATGGGAGCTCGACCAGCAGCACGCTGAGGTTCCGCTGCAGCGGCCGTGGACGTAATTCTATCAACGAGATTACAATAACGGACAAATGCAATGAACCACTTTATTATCCTGCAGCTCCCGAAGGAATCATTCAGAGATATTTGATGGAGTCCAGACCTGATGAGAAACACTACTCCGCTTCACTCTGAGGAGGCTCAACAGCTGGACATGCCAAGCTTTGACAGACAAGATATATGGTAGCTCCCTGTTGTGGCTCACAGAACCATGTGTGTGTGTGTGTGTGTTTGTTCATATTTAGATACATAAGCTGTTTGGCATCGGTTTGTTCCAGGCTAAATAAAAAAGGCCCATTCAGGTGTCGCTTAAGAACCCCACTCTGTTGGTTCACGATTAGATTGAGCCATTTGTCGGGGGCTCACGTTTGATCCCATCACTGTCAAAACGTAGCTACAAATATATGACCGATGCCGTCTGCAGTCAGACCCTGAGTTTCCGGTGGAATAACACCAAACCTCCCCTCACCTCACCCACAGGATAGTTTAAAGCTGCGAGAGCAAAGCTATAGGATGCATGTCATCAAAATCATGTCACTTCACCTTGATGAGGACAGAAGCTTTGCAACAATTCACCAAAGTCACGACTATTCATCCTCAAACAGCTGCAACCTCAAACCTGATTCCTGGTTCCCTGGCCTGATGGTTGTAAAGGACTCACAGAGTCGCTCTGAGTTACCCACCACTACATTAATGTGGCCGTCCTATCAGCGCAGACACTGTGAGGCAGCAGAGCGTTGGTCAGTGAGTAATAATACCGCAGGTTGGAACCAGGCCCTGTGGCAAACCAGAATATATAATTAGAACGAACATTAACCACAAAACCACCCAACGGGCTAAACATAATCTGTCAATAAGGAATACGACACTAAAGTAAAAAAACAAAAAGGGTCAGGGTCAATTTATAACTGCTGCCTTATCTGCTGAATTAGCCTCTGCTGAAATAAGGCTCCTGCTTTCATTATTTCCTGCCCTGTTGAGTACTTTCTGAGAGCAGAAGTGACTCAACCCCGAACTGCCATTGTCAGGTCGCAGACCCTCACTCCACCGTGCTGATGGACGACCACGGCCCACGGACGAAATTACATCATTATCTAATCTGACTGGAGCGCCGCACCTATAGCGGCTGCTGGTTTAATCCTAAGTGAGGCCGAGGAGGAGATATCGCTGCAAACCAGCTGACTGTGCCGCGTGGATTTTCCGAAACAAGCCAAGAGGGGACGTTTTAGCTTTGATGAGCTCGTACGTCTATCGGATACTTTTGGCCTCTTCAAAATGATCAAAGTTTTATCCTGTGCAACACGAGGACAGGATGACTCAGAGAAGCTGGAACCTAAAGCTGTGACAGCGTGGACACAGGATACTGGCTGTGAAGGCTCCTGATGGCAAAATGGGTCAAAAAGTAGGAGAGGCTTGTCACTCTTAGGGCGATATTTTTCAGGCAGGCATGTCAGTGAGTCCTGGTCACTGGTTCCCAGATTTGAATGACTGAGCTGTTTGAGTACATCACCAACAGAAGAGTTTGTAATCTCCTCCTGCTGAGAAACCCTCAGCCCTAGCGTCATCTCAAACTTATCAAAATCCTTGATCACACTTTTAAATAAACAAACTAAAACCAAATCAGCCCCAGTGCCGTATGAGCAGTATTTAAAACAGGCAGGCCCCCTGCAGCGAGCATGAACAACAAGTTAAACCCACAACTCACAGAAGGTGAGTGAAACACAGGACGGCTCGAAGCCGCCCACGTCGCACCGGAGGACGGAACGCTGGCTCTAATGGACACTAATACCGAGCAGCGAGGCAGAAATGATTACAGGCGTGTTAACCGAGCCCCTTGACAAAAAGACGACAGCAGCTCAGCATATTTAATCACACGCAGGACGCGGATTAGTCAATGAACAACTTTCAATTATACTTTTAGACCTCCAGTGAAATAGAAAGGGAAAAGTGTGACGTTACAGCAAAGAGAAGAGGGAGTACGAAGATTGTACGCATTTAGCCACACAACCAGACGTGGCCATACTACTACTGAATATAATATAAACTACAAACAGCAACAAAAAACTTTTATGTGTTATCCTCTATGGGGTAGGTGGTGTTTGCACGACGCCTTCTCTTCATTTTTATATTATTGTTTTAATTAAAGAAAGCAACTTGGCTAACATGCACTATCTCTCATTCTACCAATATTACATAAAATGTGAAGAGATATAAATATTATGAATGCTGCTATAAATAACTCAGTCTGAGTCTTTCTATCTTAGATTAGAAGTCTACATTTGTACTAGGATGTACTTGGTAGTATACTTGAATAAAATTGCTGTTTTTGTGGAAATAAAACACAGATTTCATGGTGCTATTGAGCAGCTTTAACAAAATTCAACTTGGATTCTTTGTTATTCGATGGATAATGACAGATGGACACACAGAGGTGGAGAGATGATGCATGTCTGAAACTGGTTACCCCAAACAGAACCCAAGGGCATGAGGAACATTTTTAACAGCGTATCGTGAGTGAGCGTCAACCGCTCTTCCCAGCTATTCAAAGCCTGCAACACTAAATTTGAATGGAGCGCAAAAAACAAAACAATGGACGCTTTAGAATCTGAATGAAAGCTGATTGGATGGATCTAAAGTGAAAGGGAGGAAACAGATGTGGAAGCTGGAGATTAGATTCCTGTCGGGCCGCTTCTTGTACGCAGCTCTGCTCTCAGTCGGCTCAAATGCCACCGTGCACTCTGATTATTTAGCTCCACAAAACTGCTGACCACGTCGGCCCTGTCCAGATGATCGGTGGATCGATCCACTCATGTAGTCATGCGCACACTGAAGTGTGGACCATGAAGCCTGGCAACAAATGAGAAGGGCCCCCGCCTGGCTCCTCTGCCTCCAGAGCAGGTTATTCATCTGAGATATGGTCAGGGCCAGTGATTAAGCCATTCTGAGCACTGGCACACTGAAAGGTAGAATAAAGCTTCTGTAATGCAGCGACACGGAAGCAGGACGAATTCAGACATAGGGAGCGTTCTAAGGTATTGATCCAGGTATGACTGGGACTACAGTGTGATCACTAAACCAGGACTAGACACACATCTTCAGGATTTCTTCATGATGATTGATGAGCGGCCATGCTGTGTGTACATCAATAATCCTGCACTAATGTGACCTAATTCAGTGTCTGAGGGGAAACACAAACTGTCAGACATCGGCAACCCAACCCTGTGTGTGAAGTGCTGACCCCAGGTCTCATCCTCCGTTGCCACATGGCACCAAGTGGCCTGTTGACAGCAGTGAGACCTTTAACACACTGCAGCCTGGGAATAAAAAAAGATTTGTGTCCCCGGCGCTGCGCTGTGCACGGGTGCACACGAGGTAACGGTTTAGCTCTGTGGTCTTCACCTCTGCACGTCTGCACCCAAACCAAACTGGCAGCGTGAACATTTGAATTTCTCCTACCGAACCACAAAGGGTCTGTAACTGCTCTGCAGCTTATATCCGTGTCCATGCATCTCTGCTGGAGCCGCACACTGGGTCCAAGATAATGGATGGAATGGATGTGCGTTTGATAATGAGGAGGCATGTCCTAGTTTGGACGTGCACTGCTCCCCGGGGGGTTCCATTATACACAGCTCAATCCTCTGGGCCTTTTTTTTTTTTTTTTTTGTGAGGAAATAGAAGAGGAACAGAGTACAGTCTTAATCCTCAGCCTCAGACCATCTGCTGAGGGGCGGACATTAATGTCTAGAGACAAATGAAACTAATAGATCCAAAAGGTACGCGGAGAACAAGAGTATTTCTTGATAAATGCACTTATGATCAAGATTTGTTTAAGCACAGCCCTGGGCAGATACGTCCCACTAACACCATATGCTTCGCTCGGCCGTGGTCACTGACCTGAGAGTGAGAGTGCAAAACCGCCCATCGTGCAGCCAAAGCACATCTTCGTTTGTCCACGTGAGGCAGGTTTTACACTGAGCACATCTTGCTTACGTTTCACTATTGACAGAAGAATCGTCTGATGTCCGTGGGGAAGAACAGGCAATAAATGAGCACACTACACGATCTCCTGACTGGCAACATGCAAAGAAGAGGATGTCGTGGAAACCAATGAATCATCACTGCGTCCAACATGTCTCCTATTGGTCCCCTGTTTACAGTTTGATCTCTGCAGACATTATAAAGGAGGAACTGTTGAGTGATCTCTGTTTCCTACAGTAGTTCACCCCCCCTCGTGTTTCCTTGTCATGACGTGGATTTCTCTGATAATCCATCACCTGGGCGGGTAAGCTCTGGAGGAGGAGGATGATTCACTCCCTCCACGCTCAGCTACAGCGTCACCTCGCTGGGGGGGGGGGGGGGGGGGGGGGCCAAGGAGGGGGGGGGGGGGGGTCCTAGGCAATAAGGTAGATCTGGGACCCCTGCAGGACTCCCCTCACCCAGAATACCTAGTGCCTCTTGTATGAGTGGTGTGAAATGTGGGAAACACACACACACAGCCGCCTGCAACCATTTTAATTGTACCAACAACTGCCTGCGGCGTCTCTTGAATGGAAAGTGAGCATCCACAGGCCCACGAGCGGTGCCCGACTTCTTTCTAAACTTACACACCGGAAGTTTGGAGGCTCTGGGTCTGTGAGGGGCTGCAGGGGAGAGACGGCATCTCAGGCTGCTCTGTTTCAAACAACGCTTCCTCCAGCTCGGTGGCTGATCCCCCCGTGCAAACTTCAGATCCACTGTGTGTGTGTGTGTGTGTGCGTGTGCGTGTGCATGCGAGACCTGGAGACACAACCCTGTGCATGCGCTTGATCAGAGAAGAAGAGGAGGCGCAAAAACTTACGTGAAAACGAAAAATAAAGTGGTGGACCCCACGAGCAGTGTGGCAGCAGTGGACACCGGGATGTATTTGGTGGGTTTAAATCTCTTTCCAGCGCTGGTGGGCATTCTGTAATTTCCACATTCCTCTATTAATTATTCCGACTGGAGGCGCATGTGGGAAGAAAAGACAGAGGTCCAGGTCCGGGGTGGAAGGCTTTTCTGCGGCTGTGAAAGGTACAAGCAGTCCGTGTGTGCTACCGATGAAGCCGCATAGATCCTCAGAGAGAGAGGGGCAGGAACACACGGGGCTGGAGCTCTCTCTCTCTCTCTCTCTCTCTCTCTCTCTCTCTCTCCTGGAGATCCCACCCCTCGCGGTACAGCCCACTGCTGAGGTCACTGAACCGCTCGAAAAGGTGGAGCCTCGATCCCTGGAAACCCTGCAGGTCCTCCCGAGGCAGCCCATGTCACCAGGAGGCTGGGATGGTTCGTTTGCTTTTACCCGCAAGATTCCACGATCCTTTAATTCACCCCCCCCCCCCCATACACACACACACACACCCAGGCACCTACAAAACCAGCGTTTATTGAACCTACAATGTGGTCATTTGGACGCTGCAGCGCCGAACTCCATTCAGATTATCGTAGTTTTATGCTGCTTCTCTTACTCGCAAAGTGTGCAGCTAGCAATCGGTGCACATATAATACAGTTTAAATAGTATCTGCTTTAACTCTTCACTCCGGCGAGGTGAATGCACCTCAGTCCGGCTGTTTTTAAATGGAAATCCAGTTGTTTAAATGAACTTCTCTGTCCTCCTGTAAAGAGTTAAAACAACACATAAATCATGTGATGATTTGTTTGGCTCACACTGCTCAGAACTACCTTGACATATTTTTATCCATTGCTGTTGCTTGTTATTGCTAACGTTTCACCTGCCCTCTTTGACAATATGTATATTACCCGCTATTGTTAGTTTATATTAATTGTATGATTATTTGTATTAAATGTGGAGGTTTGCAAAGCCTCCTGCGGTTATGGGTCTAGAGTTATGGGTCAGAGCGCCCTCTTGTGGCACAGCACGAGACCTGCGCGAACAGCGAAGTCCAGCAGTTTTGTCCCCTCCGGGCCTCCGTAGTGTTTGTAGGACACTAGATTAGCTGCTGTGTGTTGTGCCGACTGTATTTTTAGTGTGTAGCTCGGCGCCGCCGCCGCCCTGCAGTCTTCCGGGCCACGGCTTCTACTTTCACTTTCTCCCAGTGAACAGTCGGACGCCACTCGACCAAGCGAAGCCGCAGAACAGTGAGGACAGGCGGCGCTGCGTGTCGTTAGCTACCCGTCAGAGCCCAGCCAATTAGCTAGCCGCAGCGTGCTAACACCTCGGCGCCTCGCAGGGCGATGTCGTACAGGAAAACTTTCCAGCTCCTCTGCGGGGTGGCAGGAGGCTCCGCCGTGCTGGTGTTCGCGGCCGCCGCCGCCGACTCCCGCGGATACTTCGGTGAGCAGCGCGGGGAGGCGGCGGGCAGCCGCTGGTCCAGGCTGACGGTGCTCCGAGCTGCGCAGCCGGCGTGGGCACCAGCCAACCACACGCCGGCCCCGAGCGGACACGCCTGGGACGTCAACTGGGACAAGTGAGTGGTCGACCGGTTGCTTCTGTTGGTTCTGGTGCTCTGGCTCCATTGCCGCCTTTGTTTGGGTGCGAACCAGTTGAGAGCTCGGTCAGGTTATCACACTTGGAGGTAGCATGGCTTCAGTGGAACAAGATGTGGGGCCACTTTATCAACCGCTATCTCCGTTTATGTTTAATCAGTGAGGATCAAACCTAAGGCCAAAGGTCATCTGTGTAATAATAATAATGATCTACAGGGAACAGCAATGTGAAGTCTACACAGAATCAGAGCACAAATCTAATCACAAAGGTGTAAAACCAAGGTAAAATGAAAAGGTTGGTGGGACCAGAACTAGGTAAGAGCCACCTGTCTTTAAGAGAGATTAACAAGAGGACTTGGCCTGAGGAGAAGATTGTTTTAAACAGTGTGAACCCTGACAGGTGAACTCGGTCACCTTTGGTCCTTTGCTGGTAAGATCGTAACCTTCCCTGAGGAGCAAAAGATTCACACAACATTTATTCAACATGTCATGTGAAACTGATTGATACAGATGATAAGGAAGTGTTTATCTGATTTGCCTCTTCTAGGACTAAACTCAACAACAACAACTCTGTAGTTTTGGATGCATGCCGACTGTAATTAAGGATCAGGAGGATTTGTGAGATTCAGGATGCTTATTCCTCGAACTACACTAACTAATGACAAATCACGCATCTAGAAATAGTACTGTTTTAAAATAAAACTCATTGAGAATATTCAAAACTAAGTGTACGGGCATTCCTCAGACTTTCATGCTGGTCATCATCATCATAAATCAAAGTTGTGTTAACCCTGGTCTCTGTGTCTCTGAGTCTTCAGTTTAACCCTTTAACCAACCCGACAAAGCCACTTCTAATCTGAAGATCACTGCGTCTTAACTGTTCAGGAGAGACCCATCTGTGCTGTCCAACGGGAAGAAGAAGGAGAGCGCAGCCGAGGACCCTAGCTCCGAGCAGGACAACGGCAAACCCAAGGCCACACGCAACATCCTCCTCATCAGACACTCCCAGTACAACCTGAGTGGCAACAGTGACAAGGAGAGGATCCTCACACCACTAGGTCTGGTATATTTTCTACGTGAAGGGGGAACAACCCAGCAATCTGGGGCGTAGTTTCAGTCCGAAGGGTTCATTTATTTGTTTGGCCCCATTGTGTAGAAGAGAGTCCCTCCTCTTATGCCTGTTGTTCCAACCAAAGTTTACCAACCATCTTGGTGTCACATCTGAGGACAAGTCTTTTGTCGTGACGTCTTTGTCTCTGCTTCCAGGCCGTGAACAGGCTGAGTTGACGGGCCAGAGGTTGGCGGCGCTGGGACTGAAGTACGATGTCCTGATTCACTCCAGCATGGCCAGGGCCACAGAGACGGCCAACATCATCAGCAAGCACCTCCCAGGTAGTAGATAGATCCAACACCGCACTCATCCTCAAAACTTCAGTCACTTGCAAAGTTTTACAAAGCCAAGTTTTTAGCTACTACTCTTAAGATGATAAAATTTCAATTTCCATATTTTAACTCATTTTCATTATAAATATTTTTGAAATTGTCTGCATTTGTCTTCCATGTCCTGTTGATCTTTCTGGTCCCTCTGACTATATATTTTTTTAATAACTTGGTTTCTGAACTTTACTAACTGGAGCTGGGGCAGAAACGCCGAACATCTTAATGTGTATTAACATTTTGTCCTCTTGCTGAACGTGGTACGGGTCTAGGAGTGGAGCTGGTGAGGTGTGATTTGCTGAGGGAGGGCGCTCCGATAGAGCCGGTTCCACCCGTCACTCACTGGAAACCTGACGCCGTGGTGAGAGAGGCTACATCCACTCTCCTGCTAGAGTGGACGTAGGCCTGACCTTTCTGTATTTGCTTTTCTTTGTTCAAGTAGCTTCGTGCCTCTCTCGTGTGTGTTCAGGCGATCTGTATCAGCCACTGCATTCAGTGCAATGCCACAGGAATGAGAAGAGTTCCTTTCCAAAATGCCAACATTACAGAAGATCACTGTTATTATTGGGTTGGTACAGTTTAGAGTCAACTCAGTGGAGAATTCATTTTTATGCAGAAAAATTTAAATTTGTTCTAAATGAAAAATAGCATTTTGAAAAACCCAGCAATGAGTCAATCTTTACATTTACAAAACCACTGCCCTGAGTGAGCTGGTAACCCATTAAACTTCTGATTTCAAACGTTATTTAAAGTATTTTTTCACTGCCTGTTCAGTACATATCAACACAAATAGACACATTTTGACATTGGTGAACCACAGCTTGGAAAGATCATGATGTTTGTGTCTGTGGATGATTGAGAATAACCAACCTTCCATTTAAAATCTTCACACGTGGTGTCACCATGACAGGAAGCAGTCAGTTACACCTGTCAGTCAATCCAAGTCAAATCAACAGTGGTTACAGCAGGGGCTCTTCTGTCTGATTGGCTGCTTTGGAAAGAAGCTTTTATGACATTCCTTGCAGCGTACAGCAGCGTCATGCACTGACTGACGGGTTCTGACGGAACCTGTCTCATGAGACAAAGCCGGCTTTCACCCTCTTTACCGTCCTCCAGCAGTACCATGAAGACGGGGCTCGCATTGAGGCAGCCTTCCGACGCTACATCCACCGGGCTGACCCCAAGCAGAAGGAGGACAGCTTTGAGATCATCGTGTGTCATGCCAATGTCATCCGTTATTTTGTCTGCAGGTTTGTGTCGCCGGCGAGCAACGTGGCCGTGGTCCAGGCCGCGGCCAGAGTGCGGTCTCTTGCTTTGCTAACTGTCGTGTTAGTTCTGCCTCATAAGATCCTAAGAATTTGTGCTTTAGCTGTGTCACACCCCTAAAGGGAGAATCCCATGGGTGTGAACGTGCTAACTGCTACACGTGTATTTCACATGTTTTTTAGGAGAGATGTTGACACAATTATTAGGGAGTGAATTAAAACTGACTCTGATATTTTGGCCCGAACGTCATCAAAGACAGAACGATAATTGATGCCTTATATTTTACACTTTAAACAGTGTAATCAAACGATGAATAAAACTAAGAATAAAGAATGAAAACAAACTCAAATGCATCTAAATATATAGAACTTGAAAAGTTTTCTTAACCTAAAATGTTAACAAAAATGAACATTCCTTTCTGTTTATTCTGTTTTCTCAGCAGCGTAACATTCACAGACTGATACAGAGATGTCTGTGAATGGCTTATATTGGCTGATATTATTGGCCAGGCTCTTGCGATTAGACCTATACATCAAGAGAAGTTTAATGTCCTCTAAATTCTAATGGCCTTGTCCCTCTGTTTCTCTCCGTCCTCTGCTCTCTCAGGGCCCTGCAGTTTCCTCCTGAGGGCTGGTTACGCATGGGTTTGAACAACGGCAGCATCACGTGGCTCACCATCCGGCCCAGTGGCAGGGTGGCCCTCAGAACTCTGGGAGACGCTGGATTCATGCCGCCAGACAAACTAACGCGGACCTGATGACCCAACACACAGAGTTTCTGGGACTCAGATCGGCCGCAGGGTCATTTTCTCCGTAAGTGTCTTGAGGCGTACTTTTGATGTGATTATTTTGTAATTGAACGACCATCACATAAGGAGACACTGGTGGTGTTGTGGTCACTTCAGTGCCATAGGATACCAGAAGTGGTTAACAGCTGCATAGCAACTCCTCCTGAATGTAACTGAAGATTTTTACACGAGCGATTGATTTTTAAAACCAAAAGTTAGTTAAATGAAAGTTGTATTTGTATCGCTGTTGTAAACGCAAGTCGTGCTGTTAGCTTTACTTGTTATTACAGTTTACTGAAGTGAGGATTATGTTGTAAGGTGCAGCTGAAGTCATTAAAATTAAAAAATTGAAGTCATTCAGGGTTTTTTTTTCCCCACAAGTCCTTTCTCACCAATGCCAAAGAAGTAAAAACAGAAGCGCCTGGAAACGTTGACAGTAAAGTAAGAGTGGTGTTTTTATTGGTTAGTTGAAAGCAAACGAGATCTAGATGTACAGAAAGAGTTCACCATTTAGTTTTTAATAAAGTACAGAATGCTAAAAGCACAAGAAGCATGGTTTAACTCGATTAGGTGCATTTTTGCAAAGTTCCACATTCAGAAACATTCAGAGACCAGAGTTTGATCCGATGTCACCTGAGAGCACGAGGATGACGGTACAATCAGCTCAGTGAGGGAGGTTGTGCTCTCGGGTGAAGACAATGTTTACATTCAGAAAACTTATTTCTTTAAACCTCGTCGTAATCTGATAATTGACAATGACTGGCTTCTTTGTTCTTAATGAGCCCTGGTACAGCAGTGGGTTCATCACTTAGATACTGTAGTTTGGATTCAGCAGGTTCTTAACAACTCATTACAGATGTTTACATGAAGAACTGGGGGGGCCTGCCATGAGTTTACCGCTCGCCAACTGGAGATATTTTCCTGTCCGTTTTGGCAGAATTTTTTAAATTTAAAACTGAATCAAATGACCATTCGTGGAGTGAAATGTGTCGTGATAACTGCCGCTCTCACTGGGAATCAGAAAACGCAGCTCTGTGCAGATGTGGGCTCATCAGGTGAGTGGTCTGACAGCTTTAAGGCAGTTCTCTGTTAACACCACTACAGTCAGCTGTCATTTATCAGGGTTCTGCTGCTGTTCAGTCTTTCTGCCCCCTAGTTGTAAAAATGGCTAAATACAGCTTCAAGGGTTTGGGTTTTTTTTTTAGACTGAGCTCAGATACAAAAAACTTTAGTGATGGGTGTGTTGTCACTCATACAAACACAATGTGATTAAAAAAAAAACATTGCACAGTCTAAGGCCGCCGTAAGTGGCTGAAAGGAAAAGTCAAGACATGTCCAGGAACCACTGAAAAGATAGAAAATGTATGCATTTTATTAAGAAGAACAAAATAAAAACATGGAAGATCTCGGTCTCGTCGGTTTTTCCCATGTTTGCCGTGATCGCATGTGACCTACACAAACTGACAAAGAGCTGGTCCGTCACTTCAGAAAATTAAGGCAATTCCTGAACTGAGGAAAAACATAGGAAATGGCAGTCGGTTTTAATACCTTTGATAAAAACATTGAAACTTTGTGCTACTGACCAACATACAAAAAATAATTTTTAAAATATTTGACATTTAACTTTTTTTTTTCTTTTTAAGAACATCTTCAGTGACAGATTCCTGTTGGAGGACTCAACACCTAGGTTTTAGTGACCAACTAACTTTGGGGAGTGCGGCCTAACTTTGATATTCAAAAAGGTCGACTACAGGTGCTTTCACGCCAACAAATAACGTTACCGTCAACTCAACATGATCCACGCCCATACAGTACATAAATGATCAAGGTTTCTTTTTCCTTTTCAAAGTCTTGAGTGTACATCACAACCCAACGTGATGAGTATTCCTGTATTACATAGTAGTACCATACATCATTAATACAAATTTTCCAATGACACTTGTGCATATTTCTGTTAGGTATGTGGTTTCTGAGCTGTGGAGCCACTTGGTGCAGCCGGGTTTGTCGTGGGTGGGGGGGGGGTTGGGTAAAGGGGAGGGGCTATGGCCGTAGTGGTAAGAGGCGGAGGGAGGGCAGTTAAATCGATGGCTCGTGTAAGTGCTTGAGGCGGATGCGCTGGATGTAGCTAGCATTGGCAGGGCTGTAACGGCTGGGGCTGAAGTCCGGCGAGGCGGCGTGCCGGGCGGGACTGAAGCGACCGCTGGGAGACATCAGGTCGCTGACCGGGGAGCCGGGAGTCTGATGATGCATCCTGAGTCGTGGTTTTACCAGCGCAGGGCTGGGCCAGCTGGAGGACACACAATGACACGCAGCAGAGATCACATTTACAACAATATGACATATGCATAATGTTTCATATGACGACAGCCACAAGAGGACGATCACTTCCATCTTTTTCTGTTCTGTGAAATAAACTGCACTTTTATAGACAAAATAAATACCGGGCTGTATTTCTCAGTTAAAATGATCTCTGAAACTAAAAGTATCTCAGCTTGTGATTACTCACCTCTGCCTGTCTGATGCAGAGTATGACGACATTGTGCTCTTCCACTTATGAATGCTGGGATACTTCTGGGGATCGATGTCTATGCCGTCTATTGCTGACAAGACCTCTCTGTCTAACTTGGTTGGTGAGTCCCTGTGGGGAAAAAAAGGAGATTTCATGACAAGTGCAGGTTTATACTTGTCGTCATAGTAACATTATAACTAAGTGTGAGTTAGCTGTTCTTTCAGTGTTTGTGCCTCAACACATCAGTTGGACAGGACAAGTTACAGGACATTTTTTTAAAACATTCCACTTTGAGAAATTTTTTCTCACTTCTATAATAGACTCACCCTTCAATGAAAAGTCCTCTTCTAATGTGCGGTGGAGTCCTGGGGAGGAACTCATGGGAGTTATCCAAGGACTTATAGGAGGACCCGGAGGACCCGGAGCTGCTCAGGTCCCTCCCCCCATGGTCCCAGGACTTAGACCTAGCACATAAGTTGCGTCCCACAGTTGCTGACCCCCTAGTCCTGCCCAGTATCTCCAGATTCTCTTCTGCTTCAAAGTACTCCTCCGAGCTGCCGCTGCTGCACCTCCCCTCCACCTCCCCTCCCTCTGTTCTCCAGCTCGCGCCTTCCAAGGCCTCGCCGTCCTGAATGCTGTGACTCAGAGACAGGCGCTCCAGCCCAGAACACAGGTCTGTGGTAGAGGAGGAGATGAAGGAGTCCCGGTTGTCCCTGTGCCGGCTGCCGCCACTGCTCCTCCTTTCCCTGCTGCTGGTGGGGCTGTCGAGTGACTCTTGCAGTGAGATGCGGTCAAACTCCACCATGAGGTTGGATTTGGGCGACAGCCGGCACGAGGACGGAGAGGTGCGGGGAGACACCTTGTCTCCATTGTGAGTCCGGCTTTTGGAGGAGGAGCACACCCCGTTTTTGCAGACAACCCCTGGGGACAGCAGGCCGTCATCACAGCAGCACAGCGGGTCCTGCTCAGCTGCCATTTCGATCAGATCAGCCCCACGGTGGTGGAGCGAAATGGGAAGAATGTGGCCCCCCACGGCCCCCTTCAGACCGTCCTTGGATGCTGAGGAGGTGATACTGGTGAGTGCTGCATTCTGCCGGTTCTTCATCTCCTCTAGGCTGATGTCATCACCCTCGTCCAGGAAGGCACCGACAGAGATGGAGTTGCAGAATTTTTTGGGTTTCCCTGCAAAACCAAAACACGCTGGAAGCTCGTCACTGTTATCAATATCATCATTTAATTTGGAAAGGTGCCGCTGACATTGTATATTCATATCACACAGGAGGTTGTCCAGTGCATGTTTTTGTTGCCAGAGCAGATCACAGCACGGGTCACTGATGTCTGAGCTTTGTATTAAAGTAATTGTAATAATATTGATATTACACATAACACCTACATTTATCCAGCAGCTTCCTCAAATTCAAAAAAGTATCCTGACACCAGGACATGCAGCAAATATTTGTAAAGGGAGGAACCAAACAAACATCATTAAGTACCTGGGGAAGTACAGATACATTTGGAAGGTTGTTCTATGTTTTACTGGCCTCATGCAAAAGTGTTACATTCTTGCAGGTTTTATTTATTATAGAATTTAGAGTGCTTGAGGCGTCTTTGAATATATTTTTTTGCTTTTGTTTTAATTAATTTTGGACCTTTAGGCACCAGAACCATTTTTTTTTGCTTTGCACTGGTATAAACCAAAATGATACCCAACCCTCAAAACAAATGATGGAGTATGACCTACAACTTTCATACAACATTTCTTATTTTCAGCAGTTTATACCTTTACCTTTTTATATTTACATATAAAAATATAATATTTCAATTACTACTACTGAAAGTGAAAATACCTGGAGATGGACTTTTGAACCTGTTGCTGGCCTCATTCTCTCCAGCCTCGTCATGACCTCGAGGGCTGAAATCCTTCTTGCTCAGAAACTCTTCCAGCTTTCGGAGCCCCTCAGGAGATGACAGATCCACAAAACTGTCCAGGAAGTCCCAGTACTCAGCCCAGGGGTGACCCATCTCACGAGCCAAGTCTCTGCAGAGAGATGACCACTACTTAGTTCAAGTATTACACATGAAAATGTGCCATGTGTGAGCCTTAAGATGAGGGACTTGTAGTTTTGCCTCTTGGTTTACGTATGAAATACTTGTCTCAGTGTCAGTGGGCCAATTAGGAGATTTTTTATGCAATATAAAATATTTGCTTATACCACACACACTATTTAACACTGTTTATAATGTCATCCAAGCTTACCGTTGCAATTTTCAATGCATTTTATTTACCTCTCAGTGACGGGGAGCCAAGCAAATCCGATAAATGCTTTGAGATTGCTGTGTTGGATTTACCTGCCCACTCTCTCTGCCCCACGGTCAGGATCAGACTTGAGGATGTTGTGGAAAAGGTCGGCTCGGTCTCGGGGTGGAGTTTTCCAGGAGCGACGAAAGTCATCTGCCTGCAGAAGGACAGATTTTTAAAGTTATACATCTGAAATGTTCACCTGTGAATTAATGACTTGATCTGCTGAAACACACCGAATGAGACAGTGACAGGAAAAAAAATCTAAACAACTTGCTTTGGACGGGCTGAGTGGGCCAGCAAAGGCTGTGACAGCCATCAGCGGATCCTTCGGGCTTCTTGTGTGTCGCTGGATCAGCGAGAGACTCTCTGAGGACTCAGGCGACCACGGAGCCCCGATGATGGGCTGAGAGGTGTTGTCGGTTGCCCTTAACAAAGGGATGTAGCAGCGATCTGTCACAGAACAGATAACGGTATGTTTAAATCTCCCAACCACTGATGTGGATGTGATGTGTAATAAAAACTTTTCAGTGGTTCATTCTGTGTTATGCACAGTCTGCCACACTAACCCCAGGTTTTCCACCTGTTCCTGTTTTTAGAGTAAATCCACAAAACAGAAAAAAACTACATGATGTAACCTGCAGTTTTCATTCACCCACTGGTCTGGCACTTGTTTGTGTCATCCTTTAAAGGACATTTAATGTTTTAATAGAAATCCTTACCCTCCAAAAAGTCACTTATTTTCTGCTTCACTTCTTCAGTTTTGTTTTTTCTGCTACAAATAAGCTGCGGAGAGGGACAAATGAACAGGTTAAGATGTGTGTACAGACTTACAGCTGTTGCTGAACCAACAGAGGAAAGAATTTGCTCATCTAACTTTAGCCTACAATGTGCACTGAGCAACTGTTGCCAAAAGATTTGAAATGCAAGCTGAAAGGTCACAGCTCTAAAACCTGAGCGTGCAAAACTGTATCTGCTCCAGCAACGACTATTGGGAAGTCATTGTTCAGAAGCACTGTGTAAACCTGAGTAGCTGCCAGCCAGAATTTGTGTGTATGTGCACACATTCATCAATACTTTCAGTGTGTGAGTCCCCATCAGCTACAAACCAGGCTATGCTAAATGTTTTCCACTTAATGTGGACGCTAGGGCTCATACTGACTATATATCTTGCCCTCTGACCTCACCATCCTTTTTTTTTTTTACAGTCATAACATTTGTTTGGTTAAAATGCATGACTCTGCAGGCTGCAGTCATCTGACTGAAGTCAAACCAACTATAGTGGTCAGGACAGCCACGTTGATTAATCTATCCAGAACTGGCCCGCCCCGCCTCAAAAAGTGCAACTGTGCACACTGGACTGTGCCAGTCTGGGTAATTAGACACTGTTGTCTTTCACATGCAGCAGAGGAGTAAGGTAACATTGCAGATCTCACTCAGTAAATGCAGCACAGAGCCAACTCTTCTTGTGAGACTCTTAACCTGTGCTGTCACGGGTTCATAACCACACTGTGGAAAAGGTTCTATTAAATTGGGGTTTAAAATAAAGCTGCTTACATCACAGGGCTTCTGGCCGTCCTTGTTCTTACAGTTCTTATCGCTGTCAGGATGCGAACACAGAACGTTGACCACATCTGGGCACCCGAACTTGCATGCAAAGTGAAGTGGCGTTTCAAAACCCTGTAAAACAGAGTAAAATACAATGTAAACTGTCAACTTTTGGAAAGAAACTAATCGAATCAGGCTGAGCTGGTACGTTGAATTAACTTACAGCCTTATCTGGAGTGTTGAGGTAAAGATCTACAATGTAGCGGACACGTTTCTGCAGCATGACTTCCTGGTCGTCTGGGTACATTAGGCGCATGAACTCAGGGTTCTCCAAGGTGTCCAGCAGCAGCTGGGCGATTCCCGCCTGGTTCTCCTTGGCCGCCACGTGCATGACGTTGTACCGACAGCCCTCCTAACCAAACAAGGGGAATAACTTCATGCATTGAGACATGAAATATACTGCCATTGGGAGAAGACCCCAGAAAGCAACACCTGCTGAAGCTCTGAATGAACCATGCAATAGTATTACACTTAAGTTTCATGATTCCACAATAGAACTACTTCAATCAATCAATAAAATGTTACTTGTATTGCCCAGATTCACAGATCACAGCTTGTCTCTAAAGGCATAACAAGGTGCGACATCCTTTGACCTCAAACATCAACATGAGTAAGGAAGATAGAGATTGACTTAATGTCCTCACCTGCACAATAGTGGGATTATCCCCTGAGCCAATGAGATAGCGTGGGTTGCTCCAGACTAGCTCACTGAAGACCTCTGTGTCACCTTTCTCCACAGCTTTCCTCAGTTTGGCCGTCAGGTCCTGGGTGCGTGGGCTCTTGAAACTGTTGGCCCGCTCCCGGTTGATGGTATCAACCTCCATGTTTTCTGGTAAGGAGAGAAAGCAGAGAGGGAAGGACGGGTACTGCCGTTAAAAACCTTGCACCATGACAACAATTAGCTCACAGGTGGCATTTTAGTAAAAATGCCACCAGTAAAAAACAAAAAAAATGAAGGAAGAAAAATGA
The DNA here is from genome assembly GCA_016785235.1 of Pseudorhombus dupliciocellatus. Lineage (NCBI taxonomy): Eukaryota > Metazoa > Chordata > Actinopteri > Pleuronectiformes > Paralichthyidae > Pseudorhombus > Pseudorhombus dupliciocellatus. The sequence continues at coordinate 2,418,341 of JAFBJW010000052.1, forward strand.
TCAAACATATCCTGAATGTCTGATAAAATGTACCATTGAGGATATTATTGTGGCCATTTATACATTCAGGTCTCAGAAATGTAGTTACCTTTACTTGGGACCAGGCCTGGTTTGACTGGAGACACACAGGGTAAAGACTTGCTGGGAGATGGGAAGTAGTCACAGATCCCCTTGGCGAACTTCTCAGCATCCTCTCGCACGGGAAAAGCTTTGAATCGTGCGCCCTTCATCATCTTTACAGCTTGAAGAGCATCTTTCTTATCTGTGTATACATGTGCTCTCTCTACAAAAGAAAATACAGTTTTAGCTTCTATCATCTCTTTTCATTTCTTTTCCAACAGGACAACAACTCCATTCTTCTTGTTTTGTACAGTGAAAGGGTTAATGCAGCTGTCAAATGGGAGCGACATATTGTAGCTTACGTTCTACTCCTTTCCTGTAAAGTCATATTTTGATGAGGCTATACAAAGTGCTGTTGCTATAAAAGCTCTCCCTGACATATTAACATTCACAGAATTGATTTTTGTAGTAGCTCAAGATTCATTTAGATCAATATTCTATTCCAGAGAGGTTAGGCAGTGTGAGTTCCCTGCTGCTCACAACCACACAAACAGCAACAAATGCTTTCATCCACTTAACTGACAAATGTAGACGTCAGACTAAAACAACAGCATGTTCTCCTTAACAAATACTGAAACTATACAACACAGGCGATATCATGGATAAACAACCAACCAACAGGAAGATCGGTTGCAGGGAGACTCAGTTCTCAGCTCAGCAGAAAAGCCAAAATAAACTTTGAGTTGCATGTTTGCATGTGAGTTGCAGGGTAAATTGAAAGTGAGAGTAGTAGCTGTTACCATTATTCTGTGATCCTCTAATAAAAAAGGTTTAAACTATGTGAAAAGATCTGACTTACATAATGCCATACACTTTTCCTGCTGTGACTCAATATGGATCAATTGTATCAGTATGACACTGGACCAGCAAGTGTCTTTCTTACCATTTCTTGACAAAACATCCTCCCTGAGTGGACATACTCCAAAATATAAGGTTGGGGACACTTGTGCAAGCTTTGAAAGGGATTCTGTTTTCGATTGAGAGTTACTTCCTTCAGTGGAACTGTTGGATGTTGTCTTTAATGAGATCTCCTCTTCCTCTGGAGGGTTAAGACCCACACCATAGCCAAAGTCCACCTCTTCGCTGGCAGCACTGGAGGAGCTGCTGCTTGTTGCAGCAGTGGTAGGTGCAACTGCAGCAATGACGGAGGCCACAGGGTTGACATGGGCTGCCACAGAGGATGCTTCATGACCCACAATGCCTGCTGAAGAGCCGTTGTCCAATTCAGTGACACTGCTCTCTGGCCCAGCCATGACTCGGGCTAACTTCCGCTCGAAGGTGGCTCGGGTGGTGGCTGTGATGGGGCCACACTTAACGCCGGCTCGGGCAAACTCCTCGCGCAATTCATCGCCACTTAGCGCCCTCAGCCTGCTCAAAACCGCCTCCATGCTTCAGCTCCCTGCAAGACACAACAACATGCACTTTAGCAATCAGACATTGGTAATAAACTGAACGAGCATAGTGGATTGCCTAATGTTCATTTCTCTACACTGGCTACCAGTTGCTGTTCGCGTTAAGTTAATGCCCTTGTGTCTAGTTTTCAGAACATCACAAAGTCAGCTCCTGGATACCTGAACCCTCTCATCCAGGTCTAACCTCCATCTAGCTCCCTTCAGCCAGCAAAGGAAACACGCCTCGTTCCGAGAACACAAGGGGGTCCCAGACTCTTCTCCTTTGCCCGCCCCACAGTGGTGGAATGAGCTTCCAAACTCTCTGTGATCAGCTGAGTCTCTCACAACTTAAAAAAAAAACATACTCAAACTCTTCTATTCTCTGAATACCTGCTCTCCTAGAGAACAGCTGTGAATATGTTGTTGTTGTTGGTTTGATTGGCGAGTGGCATGCTGTTCATAGTTGCATTGCCACCACCTACTTCACATTATTTTGTTCATCTTCTGTTCAATATGACACAAACAGTTCTTGGCACTTACCTACGTTGCCTTTCATTAATAGATCTTTGCTTGTGTTTGGTTTGGATAAAAGCATCTGCTAATGACTTTGGTTTGTCTATAACAGTGTTTCTGGTTAACAACATGTTGCTGTTAACACTTAACCACAATTGTGTTAATTACATCCAGATACATTCATATGCAAACGACGAGTTTCAGTTAAAGTATAACTTTGACAGCATGACATGATTTTACCCAGCTAAAGTGATTGCCTTTAATAATATTAGCTTTATGAAATGAAAGTAAAAACACAAGGTTAAAATGTAGAGTTTAGTTTTTTTGGTTAACCTTCCCCTCTAATATTATATCGTAACAAACAATTAACCTAGGAATCAAATCAAATCAATATTTTACCAACAAATCTCAGATTAAACATCGTCCATGCTCTACAAACGCAATCGCTGAAACACCTAAGTCCATGTAATGCGATAGAGCAGGTGCTTCTCGTGATCAATACTAATACATTAATGTAACCTCTTGTATTTGAACGGAATCAACAAACACCAATGTGGGACTAGCATCTGCTAGCTAGCCTGTTAACCAACAGTTCGGCTTTAGCAGGCAGGGAATGTCCCTGGCGAAGCTAGCATGTGGGAAACCGCTCGGATGAAAACCTACACTGGCGGAGCAAAGTTGGGCCACGGACAGTTCGGACTGGAACCATAGCGATCCTGACTGTGCATTAAACTGGGCAAAGCAAAACATGAGTCAGTTCGCTCGCACGCTGTCACGCCCAAGTGTGTCATTCGCGGTGGGGTTCGGGCTGTAACGTTAACGAATCTGATGCCTTCGCGGTGATGGTGCCGATAAACATCAAAGTGGGGGAGATGACATCCGGTAACAAACGTGCACGCGTACTTACCAGGGGACATGTTTATGGAACACGCGCTGACCTGAGGGAACCCGCGGCTAGTTAACACAGGTGAAGTGTTGGACAGACACAAAGCTGGAGACGGTCTGGAATAGTCTCATTGTTTACAACATGTTCTGCGCATGCTCAGTTGCAAGGGAGGGCGCACGTTGCATTTTAGACCTGTGGGAAAATTCAACACTGGCCGACACGAAGGTGACAGCCGCGCGGTGAAATGACAACTGCCGTTTTATCTCTGAAACACCACGTCACGGTCAAACCACACGATTTGAAACATAGATTGCACCTTGATGTGGCACGACACTTAAAAAAAAAACACCGCTGCGCGACATCCCTTTAGAATCATGACCATTAAATGTCTGGATTGGCAACATTCTCAGCAAACATCACTGGATTATTACAGGTCAATGATCTGCGATTCAAATATCATTTTGCCTTAACCGTATTATAGTGTCTCTGTCATTTACGTACTTTCTGCGCGCTGTGAAAGTAGCATGACGCTCCTCAGAGGCAGACGTGACTATTTAACGGCAAGTGTAACCTCGTGCCCTGGCTCTTCTGGACATGCCTACACATTATCAAAATAAAGAATCCGTGCCAATTTAGTGTCACCTTCATGTAAAGTACGAGGTTTAAGAATATTGCTACTGGCAAAAATCCCACGTAGACGATCCAACTTGCTCCTGAGGCATGTGTCAAACAACTTACAGGGAAATACAACGAATCTCAAGGCAACCACATAAGAAGTGAGTAGAGCAGATACTTAGGGACACTACAGTCTGTTGAATGATGACATGTAGAAAGTAAATGACGTAAAATACACGATCCAGTCAACAACATGGAGTTTAGCAAGCATGCTAATCGTCATTAGCTACTTAGCATGACAGCAAGCCGATGGGTAGCAATAGCATGTGTTAATGGCAATAGGAACGGCAAACCCATAAAACGCACGGGTTATTCGTGTAAACAAGTACCATAATGATATGTACAAGTTTGCTATATTTTCATTTTAATGTAAGGATGCCCACCTCCTCCGCGCTCCCGGCTGCTGTTGCTAGGTGTCTTCACACCGCGACGGTTTCAAAATGCAGAGTGCGAGGACCCCGTTCTGCCCACAACACTGCCTGAGCAGAATAACAGTTTACACGCACGTTTACGACACAGTGGATCACAAACTGAGCACAAGCAGTGGTGACTGATGAATAGTGCAATTTTATGATGGTTACAACCACATCTCCCAGCACAAATGATAAAACGGGAATGAATGGATTCCAATCTCTGAAAAGAAGAAAAAAATCATACAGCAAGTTTATGCATACAGAGCAAATGTTAGTTACATACTGATTTGAGTTACAGTGAAAGTTGAATACAGTTCTTCAATGTTTTTGTTGTTATTAACACCAACAGGCATTTTAAAAATATGTATTGTCCCTTTGGAAATTTGGTATTTCAAAAACAATTTTCCTTAGTGTGGGAATAGGCATTGAAACAAAAGCAGCTGCAGCAGAATTGCATGCAGAAATTGAATCCATCCAATGAACTCTCTACAAGATGTACCAACATTACTATCAGCTTTGCTGTATGGTTTGCATTTGATATCTTGTATTTCATCTTCTTTACACTATGAAACCGTTATGATAAAGTTACAATCATACAAAAAGGAAGTGTATTTATATATATTAACCTCTGGAAACAATTAACTTATCCATTACCCATGAAACAGCCAACACAAGAATAACATCTGGATCAAGGGTTATTTTTGTTAATACAGTACCTACCAAATGTAACAACAGAAAATGAACACATCTGATTGCACCTGCTGATAGAAGTAACATTTCTGCGTCTTTCTCTCTCAGTCAGTTTAGGTTCGACCACCTACTGTGCAATGTAAGTTGATGTGACCCACTTACTATACAATAAACCATTCTTTGCACACAAACAATAACACATTACATCTCACACACTCATCAGAAATATGTTCATCCAAACTGTCTTAGTCCTTTACAGCATATTAAAGATTGCTTAAGGCTTTTTTGCGTGCGAATTACTGCAGTCCATGCTAGATAAAACACCTTCATACATAACTGAGATTAATGTTTATAGAGTTGTGAGAGCCCAAGGTGATATGGTGACATCCAAAATAAGAAACACTGCATTTTAACAAGAGAGCCATACCAAAACAGACAGACAACAGTTGTATATGACTTTTAACTTCCTGAAAAGGAGCGATGATGTTTCATCACAAGGTTTTTTTGTTTTGTTTTTTTCAGAAACAACATGGAAGTGTCAGCTTGTCAGTTAAACCGTAGATAGGCAACTTCACTCATACACAGGCACAAATAAATGGAAGAACAGTTCATTGTCAGTCTGGTGGCACTTTCCGTCACCAAAAACACACTCAAATAATGTCAACCAACTGAGCAGCACTGAAGCCACCAATTTATTTTAAGAAGGGGACAATGACAAAATACCTTTTAGTCAGATCCGCTGAACTAAGAAGGTAAAAAATGGCCCCACAGATCAACTCAAGAGGTGGGGCCCTTTCAGAGGCTGTCAAATGAAAAGTTGTGATTATTTAACTCTAAATAAATAAATGTGGAATTAGCAAAACAAAAATATAAACAACCATGAAAAACGGAAATAATAAAGCTATGATATATATAGTATTACTCTGCAAAAGCACTTCTGTGCCAATGGGAGAATGCCAAATGTTGGCAGCAATTGTTAAGAGAAAGATTATGAGACTAAAAGGTGCCTTTGTGGATAAAACTCCACTCTCCCTCTATTGGCCTGAGAAAAGTTCTTATGTTATGATTGCTGCTGTTCTGCTTCATTGTTGTTGTTTACCACCATGTTGGCTTGCGGTGTTGATGATTTGGAGAGGTCGTTTTGAAGTCCCAGTTCTGTGTTTGTCCACGAGCTCACTGACTCATGTACTGTTACTGTGTGTTCCTCCATCTGCTTCTGGAGGCTGTCCATCTCCTCCCTGAGGAAAGAAAACACATCATATATATATTCAGGCTTTTGGGAAACGACACAACATGTTTTATGAAGGTACACTTATAATGTTCAGTCATGCAGCCACAACAGCAGGCTTACTTGAGCTGCCGGAGACAGTTGTGCAGGTTGTTGAGCGGTTCCTTGTTGACAGAAGCTGATGGTTTCAGTAACTCATCCAGGAGGGAGGCAGGCACTGGGCAGTCTGGGATCTTCACTGGTGTCACAGAGTTGGATGCGTTCCCCTCACTCTTGAGCTCCATCCGCTGCTGCAGAAATGACATCATAATGGGTGGATTTAGTCATTTTTCTTGAGCATGCACTTCTTATTTGAGATTATTACGCCACTGGCCATTAAATCGTTGGCTGTGTGAGCATTACTCATGCCAGAGGAATTTAGGGTTACACCCACTCTGGTACCTACATAGCAGCAGGTAGTGTCGGTTCAAATGCTGAGAATACTTATATCTAGTTATAAAGTTGTTTAACCATTTCTGATGACAGTTGACTGTTTTCTGCTAATATTTGAAAACCATAATGGCAAGAGGATTAAAGAGTAACCCAACTTCAAATGATGTTAAATTACAAAAGCTGTTTTCAGACATGAACTCTAGATGACTGGATTTTTTGGAGATTTTGGTTTGCCTTTCACATTTATACAAAACATGGTCACTCACTAGCTGTGAATCTAACAGTTCCCAGATATTTTACTGTGTGGCCAACAGTTAGTGTTCTCACATAGAGGCATCTACAAAATCCCCACGTTAGTGCATATCTGAAAACCGCCTTAGTAGCTTATTAGTCAAGTAGAAATGTTCAGTCTGTAGTCTAAAGAACTTTTGCGAAACCTCGAGAGAAACTTTTCAAAGAGAAGAAACACTGTGTTACCTTCCTCAGGCGACTCTGTTTGAGGTCCTGTTTGAATTGCTGGTTCTGCAGCAGGACTGTCTTCATGCTGTTCCTCAGTTCACCCACTTTGGCCTGCAGCATAAACTTGTCCTTCCTAGTGCTGCTCAGCTCCTCCTGCACTGACTCCAGCTCCACCTTGATGTTCTGAGCCCAGTACATCATTTTGTTCATTATACATCATTTTAAAATAGGCCAGATGATGCTAATAATAATTTCAGTACAGAATTTAACTTCATCCTGTGTTTCCATCTAAAACCCAATATAACAATGTTGAATTTCTTATGCAGTTGATAGCCTTGTGTTCATATTTTAAAATGTGAAAACTTGCCCCCAGAGCTGTCTGTAGGTTGTCCAGCTCCCTGTGATGACACTGCTCCATCATCTCCATTTGCTGTCTCTGAGTTTCAATCTCCCTCTGCCTCTGCTCCACCTCCCACTTCAGGTCTTCAACCTGAACAAACAGTCAACATAAGTCATCAGTTAATCAACAATAACAACAACAACTGATGGGTACAACTAAACTGAAACAGACTACATGGCTTCTAATAGCTGCATTTAAATGTCAGCCTGAGCCTGCTATAGCATCCGTACCTCTTGGTGAGTGAGCGGCTGCTTGGCCAGTTCCTCATCCAGTTGTTTCTGGAGAATCTGCAGCTGTGAATGAGCCTCACTCAGCTCCTCCTGGAACCTGGAAACCTCCTGAGCATGCTGTTCATCCTGAGACCTGCAGGGTACAAAATATTCTGATTAGTGAGCAGTGACACATATAACTGCGGCAGGTTTTACAACATAAAATTAGTGAATTCTTTCACAGTTCGTACTGTAGTTTGAGTGATTCACTCTGCAGAGCTTTGACCAGGTCCTCTTTGGCCTTCAAGTCTTTCTTGATCTCCGACAACTCCAGCATGGCCGCCCTGTAGTGCCTTTTATTGTGGGCCGCCTCAGCCTTTGCTGCTGCCACCTAAAGACACACATTATTATTACAACCTAAAAGATTAGGTTAATATTGAAGACCTTAACCCCAAATCAACTAAAAGCTATTGATTATAGACACTTGTAACAATTCAGCTGTATTAAATGATGGGCTCCTTAGAATTATTTGACAAGCAAAATTATGTTAAATTTGTTAATTTAACCCTAACCCTTCAGCTTAATGAGGAGAAATCCTGCATCTTATTAGAGCTCCAACCTGTTCCTTCAGGTCCTTGACTTTGGTTTTCTCCTTTTCCAAGGAAAGCTGCAGAGCTTGTACCACCTGCTTCATTTGCTGGTCCTCCTCTTCTTTACGCTTCAGAACAGCTTGGACCTAAAAGCCATGGAGGGGAATAAATTCTTCTCATAAATCTGGCGTATATTTATTTACAATTTAATTAACACAATAATATTATAAAATACACACAACATTTTATACCTGCAAGTTGAGTTGGACAAGATCTGCTTCCCTCTTAGCGAGGGCAGACTCCAAAATGTTGGAATGCTCCCGCAGTGTATTGTGAGACTGTGCCAATCCAGCCAATTTCCCTTTTTCATGTTCCAGCTCAAGTGCTAGCTTCTTGTTGGCATCTTCTAACTTCCTGATCCGTTTCTTGAAGCAACGTGACTCTTGAAGCTGTGCAATGGCACAAACAAAACATCAATTCATGGTAATTACATTACATACATGGTCATTTTCACAGCGTAGGGAATTATATTCACCTCATCCTCGAGCTCCATCACCTTCTCCTGGTAATCCTCCAGCTCTGTGGAGGTGAGGGTGATCACTTCCTGCAGCTCCTTTTCTAGCATCGTCTTGCTGCTGGTCACAACCTGCAGCTCCTCTTGCAGAGCCTTTATCTTATCCTGGATGAAGAATACAACCCTCTTAAACTACACAGTTGTTCAAACATGTGTTCTTATATAGATGAATGGCAAGTGTTTTTAAGTTGAAAGTGTCTGCATGTATTTGTTAAAATACACTAATAATTTGTAGAAAAGGCCGAACAAAAGATTTTTCAAGGAACAGTAAAAGTCTGGCAGGTTTTGAACAGTACCTGTAAGACCTGGCTGTTTCCCCCATCAGACACCTGGGCCTTGAGTTTGACCAGTTCTGCCTCGGCCACCTCCTTGTCAGTCAGGGCCTCTTGGAGCCTCCTGCTCAGGATGCCAACAGCATTCTCGTAGGCCTTATGTTTGGCCTTCATTTCCTTCTGAGCACTAGTCAAATCCGTCCCCAGCCGCTTTACACGCACCTTCTGTTCTGAGATGGCCCTATTTAATGCAGATCAGAAATCTCACAATCGTATTTTACTTTGGACATTATGAACTGCGTAATCAATATTCTTCTATGACGACAGAGATATTCATCATTACTGTAGGAATCGTTCAGGCTCCACAACCACAATGACTCACTTTTTGGCTTCACCCTCCATTTGCTCCACCTGTTTCCTAAGGCCCTCGTTCTCTTGTGTCACTGCTGCTAGCTGACTCTGGTCAAACTGTAGAGACTAAATTGAGAGGAAAACAGAAAACCTTACATTACAATCCAAATAAGATGAATTTATTCATTTTTAAATTTAAAATTAAAATATTCTGTAAAGTAAAAATGTATTTCCTCTACCTGGATCTGCGTTTCTAGCTGATCCCTTTCAGCCTGAATGGTTTGCAGATGAGCTTCCATGTTACTCAGCTGCTCCTGGACTCTCACCACCTCCTTCTGCAGCCGGACCTGTTCCAGCTCGGCCTTCTGCTTCTCCCCATGGACGCCCAGCAGCTCCTGCTTTAGCTCCTTCACCTCCGCCAACAGACGCTTCTTGGTGGACTTGAGCTCACTGATCAGCTGGTCTTTGGAGCTAGTGTCCCGGCGGTATGCCTCCACCATCACCTGTGGAGTCAACAACATTGTGTGTTTCACAAGGGGTTTACATAAAACAAAAACCAAATGAAGAGAACTGAGTATTTTTCTCCTTTCAAAGAGAGTGAGTAGGCTGGCTCATCTTTATCTCAGCTGAGGCAATTTCACAGCATGCTGGATGAGAGAGTGCTGGGACAGGATTGGAATCACACACACTGCGTCATCTTGTGGCTTGAGTGAGACATGTTTGACTGAAGACAGTCTTAACAAAGGAGAGAACTGTTCATCTAAGATACAATAATGAATGACAACTAACCCTAACCACTTGAATAATTACCATGAGCTATATCCACATAGAATTGCTCATTCAGTACAGGCTAAGTATTTGAAAACCTGCAGCAGGTTAATGTCAATTCAACCACAGGTACCTGGAGTCAGGGTGACTTAATTTGTTATTCATGAGAAACAGATCCTAATGTGAACAATCCTTCACAAAAAAAGTCTTTCCCACAGTGAGACAAAGAGTCGATAAATGGAGGCGATACAGCTCTGGAGCAACTCTCACTAGATGTAGACGCCCACTGCATTCTCCAAAAAGCATAATGTTAAATGAGGCAAAACAAGACAAGGACAGCAAACAGGATAACAACTAAAGATTTGAAGAAATCATTGGAGCTGGTTCAAATCTGTGGCCATGACCATATGCACATCTACCATATCCAAACCACGGTGCATAGTTACATGGAGAACATTGGAGGATGACACAGAAGGAATCTGCTGGTCAACAAACTGTGCATGTGAACTTAGTTTATGAACACAACAAAATAAAAATGCCAGGGTGGCAGTCTGCAGGCCAGTTGGGTGATGCAACAGGACAATAATGATTAGAAAAAAAAGGACTGAATCTCTCAACAGTAGTGAAAAAAGGTTCTGCTAAAGAGTCTGGCTCATCCCATTCCAAACGTATATCATTAGTTTAGATGTAATTTAGAGAAAATTGTGTTCTGAAAAAGCAGGAAGTTCCAAAGTTACAGCCATTTGCTTTTCATAGATTTCAGTATCAATTGAATGTTCATGAAGGCTATTTAAGATGCTCTCCAAAAACTCAGAAAATGACAAGAATGACAGCAATGACATTCTTGTCATTAACTTCACCCACTTCATGACAGCCTGTCAATGCAAAACGAGCAGCATCCTCCACTGCTCAATTCTCGGAGGCCTGTCAACCAGCACTTTGGGCATTGTTCAGAAATAAGAGCCATCTGGGTCTATAATAAATCCCCCAACAATTGCTCAAGACTTAGCTGACAGAGAGAGTTCTGAAAGGTGTTGAATTAATGCACGTAGGTCTGAACTTCTTACTGACTTCCACAAATGATACATAGACGGAGAGAGGGACCTCAGGTAGGAGCCATGGGGAAGTCTTACCTTCTGCTGTTGGAACTGCTCCTTAAATTTCTGAGCTTGTTTCTTCACAACACTATTTTCCTGTTGGAGAGTCTCAATCTGAAACAAAGCAAAACATATATTTACTACATGATGGCAGAGAGGTTATGCGTGACCTCAATCAAATTCTCAAATATTTGAATTAGAATGACTAAACTCCTGTTTTCTAGTCAAAACTGATAATAAATAAAAACTGTGTACGGTTTGCTGGGAATATGAAGAGGAGGCAAACCCACAAAGTATGTCAATATTTCCAGCACAGTAACTGGTAATGCATGTGATGGCGTGCATGAGTACATTGTATCTATTTTTTCACCTCACGGTCTCATACCTGATTGGCTTTGACTAGGATTTCCTGTCTGAGTTGATCTAAGACATCTGATGCCACCAGCACATCCTCTCCCAGCCGGTCAGCGCTCTCATCAAGCTGACTCTTGTCAGCCCGCGCCGCTTGAAGCGCTACCTCCAGGACAATCTTCTCATTCTGGAGGTACTGGATGTTGTCGTCCTTGGCATTGCTCTCTGTCTGCAGCTCAGCCAGCTGGGCCTCCAGCTCCAGGTAGCGGGCCTCTAGCTGGTTGATGGACTGCTCTTTGGTCTGCAGGTTCTCCTGAGTGGTTGTCAGCTGGCGCATCAGCTCCAGATGTTCTGTCTGGAGTGACCGCAGCTGCACGTCCTTCTGAGAAAGACTCAACTTCACCTTAGAGAGAGAGAGTTTGACAGGCGATTTAGATCAGAATTCCCAGAGAATTGAACCAACAACCCCCGGATGAAAACATGTTGTTATATTTGGTATAACTACCTGCTCTAGTTCCCTTTCCAGGGCACTGGCTGTGTTAGCCAGTGTTAATAGGCGCTCTCGCTCTTCCTCAAACTCCTCCAGTTTGTGCTGCAGGTCGTCTTCCACCATGGTCTTTGCATCCTGGATTTGCTTGTAAGATGCTTCTTGGGTCAGCATGTCAGCCTACATCAAAAAGGTTTTAAATGATGAGGTCAATTCAATCAGAAATATTTCTCTATTTAAACCTAATCTTGTGAAATTTATACAAAGGATTGGTTATTTAAAAGTGTTTCTGGCTGAATTATAACTTTCACATAAAGCAATGATAGTGTAAGGTCAGACAGGGATGTTGGAGAATATACCTCAATGCTCTGCAGCTGAACAGCGATTCGCTCTTTTTCTTTGATGGAGCGATGTTGCGTCTCAGTGAGCTGGTGAGACAGCGTCACATTCTCCAGCTTCAGATGTTCCAGAGTACCAATCTGATTCATCTGTCCAGTCTAGAGAAAAAGATGAAATAAAGAATGTTTCATCTATGTTATTTCATCACATCTGTCATTAAAAACAAACTGCTTCAGCTTTGTTCCCTCACCTGCATGTTGGCCATTTCAGCTTGCAGTCTTACTCTAGCCTCCTGGGCCAGTGCCAGCTGTTGCTGGTACCACTGTCGGACCTGCTGGAGCGAGTCAATCTCAGCCTGAGAGGTTTTCAGTCGGCTCTGCAGGGTGCTTCGCTCCAGCTGAACCTGCTGCAGCTGGCTCTGAAGACCACCCATCTGCTGACGCAACTCCTGAACTGCATGACACAAAAACATCTACTTCAAACACAGCAGTGATGCTGACATTTTACATTCTGATCTCTAGGTCTCCATCACTCACCTGTATTATCTCTTGTGGTCACAGTGTTTTGCATCTCCTCCACCTTCCCCATCAGCCTGTTGTATTGCTCCTCAGCCACCTTCAGGTCATTGCTTAGGGATGCTAGACTGGCATTCTTGCTTTCCAGACTTCCCTGAAGGTCCACCATGGCCTTCTCGAGCTGACTACAGTTCTGCCGCAGCGAGCCAACCTCTGAAGTGAGGGCGCCCTGTTTCTCCTGGCTCACCTGAGCCTCCTCCTTCTTCACCTGCAGCTGAGCATTGACTGTAGCTAGCTGGGCCTGAAGCTCTGTCTTCTCTTTGAGAGCCTGAAGGGCAGAGCACTTTGGTCAGCACGTACACAAACTCATTCTCAGTGATTCTAATGTGTGTGTCATAAGCTTGGCAGCATAACCAGGTAAGTAAACAGCCACCAAACTAAATGTGATCTTTTTGGATGCTGTGACACATTGCCTAGTATGTGGGAGTACTGGGTTGTTGTGTTCTGACACAGACATTAACACAATCATATTATGAAAAACACTATTAAAAATAAAAAAGCATATTAAATAATTATGAACACTAAGCCAATACAAATAGTAGTGGATATAGTGTTACATGTGTTGGGATTTTGATGATCAATGTACCAAATGTGTGTATTCATGAATTATTCAAAAATATCCAAGCACAGATATCAATGTATTTAACCTGATTGGCCTCCGATGACAGGGACTCAAGCTGGCCCTCAAGTCTCATTTTCTCTTTCAGAACTTGGAGCATTTCATCGTGGCCCATCACTGAACTCTCCAAAGAAACACTGAAACAAAATGAAATGTAAATTAATGCCAATGCAGACAACTGCATAGAGAATAATAATCACAATTTGTATTATCACAATAATTACTTTAGGCAGACATTTTAAGTTTTGTTATTCATCAACCAAGAATTTCTCTAAATACCTGCTGGAGAAACTGTCCCTGCGACTCCGAGGCTCAGCTGTCCCTTCTCTCTGCTGCTCCAGATCCAGCAGGTGTTGCTCTTCGCTGGCCGCCTGCAGCACCTCCTGCAGGGAGGGGAACTGACCCATGGCCTCGGCGGCGATCTCCCTCCCCTCCACCGTGTAGGGCCCCTGCTGTCGTTCCACTGCTGCAGAGAGCATGCCATACGCCCCCCTGGTCGACACACTGCTGTAGGACGAGCTGTCGCTGTCGTTGCCATCGTTCCCTGGCCTCGTTCCTGATTCGCTGCCATCAATTTCTGAAACGTTGTCCCCGATTTGGATCGGCGCACCAGGCTGTGCATCCGTCTCACAGGTGCTACGCTCTGACATCACACTAACTTCAGACAGTGTGGATACTGAGCTAATGGTTGACTGGAGAGAGCTCAATGTGTTGTCTGTTGTCCTTACTCCACCTCCTCCACCACCATCAGCATTCTCAGGGGACTTGTAGTCAGCCAAGGAGTGGATCTTGCTTGGACGGGGTGACCTGGACTTCCTCTCCTTGGAGGGTGGAATTCCCAAGCTCCCCAGTTTGGGACCACGTGGGACACTGGTCCTCAGGAAGGAATACTCTTTTGTCATGGCAAGAGTGCTGGCACGGGGCAGAGCCTCAGGGTGAAGCATGAGCTCTGGATCCAGTGTGCTGGAGGGCCTGTTCTTGGTGCTGCGGTGAGACTAGAAAACAGAAATGTAAAATGAAAAATGATGTCATGGGAACAGATTAGAGCCAAAACAAGTGATCGTTTCTCAACAAAGGATAGCTGTGGTCTCTCAATCTTCTGATTCACATTCCCCAGGGATTTGTTTAGTTGAAATTGATTAGACTGCTAACTGGCTGAGGGAAAACGAGAATATTGAAACTGAATAAACTCAAGGATAACCTGGTTAAGTTTAAAGCTGTGATGTGGGTACTCACCCTCTCCTTATGTCTTTGCACTCTGTACTGTTTGAGCTGCTCCTCCAGGCGCCGGCGAGCCTCCAGGCGAATCTTCTCCTCATTCTCCATCTCCAGTGATGGGTTCTGGTTGGCTACAGCTAAAGTGTGTTAGGCCAAATACAATTAATGATGATCAAATCCTCACAAACTGTGAAGTAAACTGAATCAAATGATTTACGCACGATTGATTTTCTATGAATGTAAAAGAGAACTCTTGACAATGACCCTTGTGTTGCTTCATTAGTCACTGTGTAAATGCTTGTACAGAGAGTGAAGCTGGTTAAGAGATGATAAAATGATGACAAAAATAAATGTGAATGGGATAGGCTATGTTGATTTGCCATCAAAAAGATCATTCTTATGATTAAGGCTGTATAGTTTATATAGTAATTGTAGTTATGAAAGCAAAAATATTACCTTGAACCTAAAATTAGTTATGCTATAAAAGGATTGTGAACGTAGCAACAATGCCTTTAAAACTGGACCAAAAAGAAGATAACAGCGGGGTTAGTTCTAAAACACAGCCATTAGTCAACATTCTATTCCAACTGAAGCACCCACACCAAACTATAATCAAGCCCTTTAATGTCTGTGGGAGATGCAGAGAGGGTGGAATCAAACAATTTGAAATAACATTCCCACTGAGTCCATCTGTTCAGATAATGCACACAGAAGAGGGTTAAAAATAATGACCGAACCAAAACATCCCACAGAAAAGTGCAGGGAGGGTTTAGAAGGGGGGAATTCACTCCACACACGTTTATGCTTACACAATTCAGTCTCCTGCATAGGCATACTGAGTCTGAGTGACTGCAATGCATCACCCGTGTGAACCGTGACCACAGCACTAGCCCCCTCAGACTTCTCTAGCATCATGGGTGGATAAGCAGCCACACCTTGGGAGTCCTCTTGGGTCTGGGAGTTGACAGGGGAGCTGGTGCTCTGCGGTGGTGCTGTCAGATGCAGGGACCCATTAATACGGGTGTCTCCTGCTGCACCAAAACCGTCAGCCAATCCATCACCATTTGACATCATCCCTGAACTAACAGGACCTGGAAGAGAGGGAATGTGAGAAATGAGTGACATTAAGATATGCCTATCTCGGAAAACTGGCTGGACAACTATGTCAAGCTTCAACTGCATCAGAAAGAAAGGCAGCTATATAGGTGAGTACTAAAGAATCTCTGTGGCTGCACCCTCTCCTGTTTGGAGGAGCACAACTGCCACGCTCAACCTGAATGGCAAACTGCTTTTCAGGCTTTAAAAACCCTGTTTTGAAACACTGATTTAGTAGTACATATTTAAGATTGAAAAAATACAAATAAAAGGCTTTGAATAGTCTCTAAAATGAAAGCTATGTCAGAAACTGACTTGAAACTAAAGCCCTCATGCTCCCTAAAGGGGAACACTTTCATTGTGCTAAACATGGCATGCTCTGTTTAGTCTGTGAAAATCCTTACATGTGTAGTGGTTCTATTTGTCATAAAGCTCTAACACTGTGACGACTATAAGATTAGTTACACTCTGGTGATGATTATTATTTAAGTTCAGTTCAACTATTTAGCGCATTAGTGCAAAGAGCCGAGTAACAATGAGCCTTCGATGGCCTTGGGCTTTGTAGTAGACAGTAAAACAGGTCATGCATGGTGTTGGTTAAAGGAGAGCCTAGTAACATGGCTTAAAGGGAAACACTTTGCAGATTGGATTACAGAGTCGAAAAACAAGTAAAACAAGACATGAAGACAACATTATTTGTTGTATTCCAGTAAGAATGTAATAAATATATTTATATCATCTGTCTGACCCACAACAGTCAGCATTACAGGCACCAGTGGCTGAGGGGGTGGAGTGGCCTTCCTCCAACCATAATCTCAGCAGTTTGATCCAAATCTTCGCCAGCTGCCTGATGCTGAACCCTGAATTGAATTGAAGTGCTGCTCATAGATGCACAGCATGAATGTGTGTGTGGATGGAAAACTGCACTGTAAGGAGTTGTGTGGTCACCAAGAACAGAAACCTACCCATCATGAGTTCACACAGACAAACACATTACAACCTGCTCTGTATTGGTGAGGTGGATGGTCGGAATTTGGAAGCAGAATGGATACACATCACTACATATGAGCGACAAAATCAGGACTCACCATTACAAATATTCCCTTTCGTGTTTTGTGTGTTTTCCTGTCCTTGTGGGTCCAATTGTGTTTCCTCTTCTACAGTGTGGGCTTGAGTCTCTTTGGATGTTATAACTTGTTCTTCTTGATAAAAACTGGCCTTAATTTGTTCTGCTTCTGACTCATTGGTTTCCATATCCATTAGGAAGCTGAACAGTCCTGCTGGTGCACCTCTGGAAAGAACGATTCATAAAACCATGTTTGGAGGCCGGCGAGCCGGGAGCACGTCCAACCCTTCTGAACACAGGCAGCACTGATGACAGAAAACACCCAGTTAAACACTGAATAAGAGAACATAACGCACAATAAAATTCAATATGCAGCGCAGAGGAACTCTTGGCTCCTCGCAAGTGACAGTAATAATGTTATGTAACAACACAGCGTGTTTCACTTAAAACATAAGCTCGATTCAAGGGCTAACCAGCTGGCTTGTTAGTTAAGTAGATTGTGAGTTAAATATAGATTCACTAGCAACCCTCAGAGAAACGAATAAGACAATCTGAAGCTCATTCAGAACATCTGCTGATAACTGCAACTCACAGACTTGTGATGAACTGTCACGCTTCCACATTTCAGATTGTGCGGACTATCGGTATGACAGCAGCAGCTGATGCTTGTGATGAGATGGTCAAATACTGGCAGACAATTCTTGTTAAGCGCGAGCCGCACGTCCACATGTTGTGCATCTGTCAACGCGCACGCTGCGATTAGCACGCCTGGTTTCAGACCCTGACACAGGAGGGCTGCAGCTGGACAATCGAGTTCCACAATGAGCTTAAACTATTGGTCATTAGCTTACGATGAAAACTTGACTGGGCGGCCGCGTTACTGCGATCGTCTCCGTTTAACATCGTCTTTCTGGACAAACCACTTCAGAGGACAAACAGAATGAGGCAGCCAGTAATAGGCATGAAACCCATGGCTGCAACGTTGCACTTAGTTCATCTCCCCCGCTAACGACAAGGGTGCTAGACTGAATGCTCGGTGAATATAAATGAAGCTCGTGATGCTAGCGAGACAGCTAGCTACGTGTGTTTACGACGGGAGCTGTCAAGCTAAAAATGCTAATATGCTAACCGGATTCTCCAGCGTCGATGCAGGAGCGATTTCACAGATAATCGAATCAATTCAACGAGTTACCCACTGTCGCATAAACCTGTTACGAGACCCGCGTATAAATGACCTGATGACAGTTTTGTTAAATGCGATAAAATACGTTAAAATCCTCACCTTTTGAGAGCTTCGCCTTTTACTACGTGGCTGTTTGGTTTCCGTCCCCTTAAACCGTCCGACAAGAAACAGGGCGCGGATAATTTCCCATGTGAGGAACAAATGAAGCTTGGGATGCGTGCATCCTCTGAACGCACGAGCTATTCAAATACAAAAAAAAACAAAAAACAAAAAAACGTAAGACACAGTTTAAGTTAAATATATGTCTTCGATTATATTATGCAATTGAACGAACTACAATAACGGGCATTACCTCTGTTGTAGGCACAAGGATCTGACATAACATTAAGACTTAATAATAAGACACCTATAAATAATGAATGGTCTGATGGTTATATTATATTATCGATCCAGTTAAACATAACTGCAAGTTGTTGCTTCCACTGGTTGGTTTAGTTGGGTCAACAGATGGTATTTGTTTCTGTTAGTGATGTGGTTTGTTTGTTGCCTCCTATACTAATACTATATACTACACTACACATTAAAAAAAGATGGGAACAAAAATACCAAATACCAAAAAATACCAAAGTATTTGGCATTTGGTATGTCATGTTATAGTATGGTTACTCCCCAGCCAACAGTAACTCCAACATGACTATTGCATGACCACCACTAAAAACATGCATGGACTTGAACCACAGTGCAGCTCACTCAAGGATCCGTGTTTAAGGTATGAAGTCTGTAAAGTAACAAACTGTGAAACTAGGTCAACATCCAAACTGACCTATAATTGCTGAAATCAGGCCTGTACTTGTAAAACGGATAAAGGCAGTGAGACTTTAAGATATACTTTACAATGTCAAGGGCTCAAAAAGCATTTAAATCGAAAGGATTTATCAAAAACAATAACCAAACAACCCCAAAACAGTCTGTCAAATGACAAAAGTAGGGATTTCAATTTGTTGTACTCTGGCGCCATTTTGTGGTAGTATTAAGAATGACATATTCATGGAGAGGAGACAATTAATTGGCTTGAAAACATTTTGACATTACATTTCATCTAGCTGTTGCCTTGTTCATAGCCACCTACAGTGTGTGTGGACACCCTGAACAATAAGAATCAAATAAAAACTATATGCTTCAAAATGTGCATAATGAAAATGCCATATAAGTGAAATTAAAAAAAAGGTTATAGACTTATACAGTTTATGCACAAACTTAAAAACAGGCCCATTTCTTATAAAGATTGATTATAAATATATTTGCATCAAAGCTTTATACATTTCATACTCTATGTTGTCTTGTGTTAAAGTTACAGTGTGTAAAGAGTAAAACATACATATATCTTACATTTAAATATAAAGGGTCTACTCTAGAGTAAGGAAACGATTTAGATGAAACACACGGTGAAATCATCACAGAGATGATTGTATGTTTCTGCCAGTACATGCCTTTCACCCTAATGTGACCTTTAAGTGTTCCTGCCTCTGTCTTTGTGCACATGGAGCGTGCACGAGCTACATGACACTCAGGTTAGAGGCATGAGGTGGAGAACAGGAGCGTGTGGAGCTGGGCTCTGATCCCGAGCTCCAGTTCGCCCATGACCCGATGGAAGCGCGCTCCCGACACTTCAGGTGAATGAGAGGGAAGCGGGGACGCGGGTGTGGACAGTGCGCGGCACGACCGGAGGAAGATGACTTGTGTCACGTCGCTCGGGCCGCATGTCTTCATCACCACGTATCTACTCTTCGTGATGGGCAGCGTTGCACAGAAAGTAAGTGAACACTTGGTCCAAGAATTCTCCAGCTTTTACCTCCAGCAGTGTGCGCGTGTGTGGGTGCCGTGCTCACTTTACTGGAAAGCGCCGAGCCACGGACTCCGCTCGGAAATCCACTCATTTAACTATTGTTTGCTCCTCAGCACACATTATGACCCCGATGGAAACGTAGCGAGTGATTATACGAGAAAATATATACCAACGTTTACTTCGGCTTATATTTTCAACAACAACATAAGATTGGTAGCTACTTCTTTTGAATTTAAATCCAGTCGCCTGTTCGGTCCACGTTGTCGTGCTGCCAGAAGCACCGTAGTAGACTGGAGTTAGAAGCGTTTCGTAGTGAGAGCCAATTTCTAAAAGTTGATTTTGAATTGTGCAAATGCGTTTGGTTTGGTAAAATATACACCGAATTTACTGCAATAGAGTTATTTTTCTAAAATGTATTAGTATTGCAGCTGAGAGATGTGGTAGTTGGCGATGATTTTAAAATGTACACTTTCTTACATGGGGTTTTGCGTACACTTTTGTTGCTGGAAAGCAGCGCATCATTGCTCAAAGTGTGAACATCGGCGTCTACTCAATTTGTTGAAGTTGTGTAGGAAACAAACCGTATTCACTTACACGGATGATACAATTGTTACCTGCACACTGCTGTACGTACATTCACATACTGTTTCAAACATATTAATTATGTTCATCAGAATAGTCCACGTGTTTTTTTTCTGTCATCAAATCACCTTCCAAAACTTGGAAAACAAAACCCTGCAACATGAGCCACTGCCAGATTGTTTCTGCTTTTACTCGTGCACCTCACAACAAAACCCTGAAAGTCTTGGGCAATATTTCAAAACAGACTAACTTGGAATGTGGCACATTTTATCCTCTGGGGCCTTCAGATGGATGTTTTGATGGCACAGGCATGTTTTTATGTTGTGCACCTCACAGAGTTGGAGAATGGCATGCAGAGTCCGACCTGCAGAAATGAGAACCACATTGAGAGCGTGTTAACCTTGTGCTGCTCGTCTCATGCTCACCGAGACAGATGCCCAAACTCTGACTCCTGGCACTGCAAGGTGTTCACGAGGGAGAGTTAATGTCTCTAATGGACGTGACACATTAGAGACAGGGGTCGTGTTTTCCTTTCACTTAGAGGCTGTCACTCCTGCCTGACATGTTTTAACTTCTACTGAAGCTCCTGCCGGGTCAAAGACACACTGGTTGAAGTCATAACTCGACGTGTAGGGTACCTGCGAGAGAAAAATAACTGCACGTGACTGAGGATGACAGGACTTGTTGATGCACATTACCAGCAGTCTGGAACAGTCATGGCCTTGGTGCCTGCTCTTGAGGAACACAACCTCGATCTGTCGATGCTCAGAGAATATACACTGACATGTTTTAGTGGAAATGGACTTCACTTATGGACTTGTTAAAATGACAGAGATGGATGGTTCTTATTTTTGTGTCCTCCTGCCATCAGTCTTTGTAGCAAAGTACCCAAATTCTGAATTGTGTCACCCTCTCAGTGATCCGATCATGTGTGATGCATCATCATTTTCCCACGTGTAACGGTGGCTGATGTCATAACACAACGTGATTACCCCTGGTAATGGGACCCCCAGACCACCGTCGGCAGCCAGGGGAATCTCTGTGGCTTCCACCTGTCAAGAGCCGTCCTCTTCCGCTGGCGGACCACAACAGTTCAGCAGCACAGTTCTTAGAACTAGACAACAAAAGCCCTTGGTATATTGAATTGTCAGCCTCCCCAGCTTTAGTTCCTGTGTGCATAGGGTGCTCACTATCTTTGCAATTATCTGCCTGAGGGGGCACGGTAAATGATGGCTTTGTCCTCCGCTCCCCGTTTGTATTAAGTTGATTTTTGGAACAGCATAAACAAGCTTGGAATTTATTCTATCCCCCTCAGAAAAAAATGGGAGGCATCCAAGTCTGTTGGTCCACAATTCAGCGCTGTGGACAAGTGCATTTGATCCCTGCTTTGTTGCTCGGCTCCGTCTTTCGCAAGGTTTTTATTTGGGATGGAAAGAGGGGACATTCATCTCTAATTGAACCGAGGGGTCGGACCCCGTGGAGCTGTGAATTCACCGATTCCTCCCATGAGTTATATCACAACAGATGCACAGAGCCTGTCAACAGATAAACATATCACAGTGTCTGTGAAGTGCGGAGGGGAGAGATGGGACGGCAGGGACAGAGGAGGGCTCCTCTGCAGATACAGTTCACTATCAAACAAATTCATTTTGGGTTCTGATTTTCAAAATGTTAATGGCTCAATGGCTGCAGCTGGTTTATCCTGCATTTGGTTTCCTTTTTTTATGAATTATGGATTTTTGAAAATAAAAACCATGAATGGTTTTTAAATATATTTCAACTGTTTTCGAACCCAAACTAGAAAGTACATATATTTATGCTAATGCTTGAAGCAAAATGGGAAGTGTGCTGTATATGTTACTGTTACTGAGGTCATCGGTGTAGCTTCAGTTAAAAAGGACAGCTTATCTGGCAGTTTTGATTCTGTGGGTGGACTTGGAAATGTTGTTGTATCCATTCAGACCATTTAGATTGATTGCACTTATTCAGTACAGTGCATCCGAGTCTACACGATAGGGCTTCTCATTGAGGTGCTGCCCAAAGACTAATTATCATGGATGCGTTCACTGGACCACATTCCAAAATCTGGAAATGATTTCACCAAACTGGTTGAAACCACCCTGAAGATAAGGTCATTCCACAGGCCTGCTTGAGCAGCTACCACAGCAACAGCAGCTCTTTTTTAGAGGAAATATGTTAATAGGTTTTACACCACAAACATGAAAGTGAGAGCAGTTTGCCCACCCACTAACATATCTGTGTGAGTGCGAGGACCCGTGTGGTAAGAATTTCCAGTGTTGCATGTTTTCTTGTCGGGAAACACTGGGGTTCCCATGATGGCTCCGTAAATAATGTTGATCAAACATGCTTGGGCTGAAAGAGGCCTTTCAGAAGTCACTCATGATGCACACGGTGGTGACTATGTGCTGAGCCAGCGCCACCGTGGCCAACGAGTGCTACCCTAGAAATGCCTGGGCCTAATCAGGCTGCCACGGCAGTTGTTTGTAAACTCACGAACGTGCAGCCATTGACGTGAGTCCACCATTTGAGGCTTTGGCATCATGGGGAGATAACGTGGAGAGTGACATTCAGGAGCGTCCGTGCATCTGAGGATCAGTCTTTGTGAGTGATATAGAAAGAGTATATCTGCAGGAACTCTGTCTACGTTAACCCTGGGTGATGTGGCCAAACATGATTGAAATGAAAAATATAAATAGCTAAATCAGTCGATATCAATAACTAGCACATATACATAATATCTGTCACATTTTTAATAACACGGTTTCATGACAGATTTTCTGTTCTTTATGAGCAGAGAAGAGCAAACGCTTGATTTTCCGAGGTAGATCATCGGTGCCGTTCCATCTCACTGTGCTCCAAAATGGTGCACATCAATAAATATCAATGTTTTGTAATATTGCTATCAATGAAAAATCAGTTTCATTAATTGCTGGTGTTTTACTGTGCAGTCCTAACGGATCAGTGTAGCTGCTGAGGGGGGTCACTTATCTTTGCTGCACTCTGTTTACCCCGCAGACCCGGCCCTTTGTACAGTGTGTGAGGTCTTGTGTGTCAGCAGCTCCGTGTAAACGGCATTGTTTGTCTCTCTCAGGGAAATTCCAGATATTTTTTTTTTGCACTTTTGAGAAATAGTGTCTGTAATATATTTTGCATACTCCTGCCGAATTAGTGACACTTCTAATCCCGTTAAAGTCAAATAGCTCCAGCTTTTTTGTGATGTGTGTGAGGGTGAAGGGTCGTATGTCTCGCTGTGTGATTTTATCCATTACATTTTTCGGAATACTGTTTTATCTGTGGGTCTGTGCCACTGAAACCAGGGTCAAACCGAACTCCTTGATTATGTTAAAATTCAACACTACAGAAATTAAACTCAGCCAGCATTAAACCTAATCTAAAGCCTTCTGACTATATGCTGATAGTTGTGCTGACCTGAACGATTTGAGTAGGATTGTAATGCATCCTGAGTGGACTGCCGCTGCCTGGGTGCTAGCCTGTGAAGCAGTGTCACTTTTCTCCTCCAGTAAACAGGGCTGGTGAGGATTCCTGCCCCCTTTTTAGGGGCCCGCCTGCCTGTTTATGAGCCAGTCCGGAGCTGTTTGTGCATGAGAGGCAGAGTGTGTGTGTGGTACTTCAGCAGAAGCTTGCTCCTGTTGCAGAGTTTTCACAGTGGTGTCGTCAGCTGGGGTGGCTTTAAAAAAAATGTATGACATAGACTTCAGACTTCTGTTTTAAGATAATCCCCTCAATGGGGACATTTACATTTGCAAAGCAGCGACACAGAATACAAGAAACATAAGACCAATAAACATATATACATACATACACATAACTAGAGTGTAAATGTGTATAAAATTCAGAAATATAAAATATATACATACACACAAACTGTCAAATGAAAAGTGATCCAGACCTTTGATTCCATGCTCAAACACACATTAACAACAGTGATTTTTTTTTTTTCTTTTTGATTATTTCTCATCCCAGAATTTGTGTTGCACAATTAAATAGATAATAATTAAATAATATTTGTAACAATATAGTTTTCTTAAAAAATAGGACAAACAACTTTCTGGTATAATGGCACATATAATATAATGGTTCATGCAGCTATACAACTTCAGTCAGCGGACTTAAAGTTGCCTCTGTGCTAATTAGACAGACGTATGAATCTCTTTTTTTTTTTTTTAAGGATGTACTAATGCAAAGTGAAAACAAAAGAACAATACCATTTGTCAGGGGCCTCTTAGTAATGACAGGAGCTGGTCTGATGTTTCACTGAACAAGTCATTTCAGACAATTATGTGCTCAGTCGATCTACTTCTGTCCAGGGGAGCCCCTGTCATTGGCACAACTGGGGCGCAATAACCAGCCGGCTCTTATGTAAACTTTCAACTTGCTTTGTACTTATTAGCATCACTTCATTAAAATATTATCTGCCTTCCCCCTTTTGTGGGGTGGCTCACAAATATGGCGCTGAGGCCCAATTGTCTCGCCATGAGAAAAGGCATCCTTAAATAATTAGCGGCCTGCCAGTGGAGCGGCCTGTGATGTAACAGAACTGAGATGTTTGGCATTATAAGAATGTCCCATTTCCATTTGACACTGTGGCACTTTGGGGCCCTTTAATGTGTAGTCTTGCATGCACATCCCGCAGGGGACCTCCCGGCTGCCTCACCACGGTGGGAGAGATGACACAGTCTCTGTCCCTGACACAGTTCTCTTTCATCAAATGTAGGATTTCACATCGTACATGAGATGACGATTTATGGATGAGCATTATTTACTACTTTTTTTTTTTTTTTCTTTACATTTTTCAAGTTGAACAGATTAACTTACGATGAACGGGATAAAACATGAGGAAAAAGCAGCAGCAAGAAAAATAAATATATTCACCACTGGTTATTTTTGTCCTAAAAAAGGGGGACACACTGTCCTTCCCTTCCCCCCGTTATGCCCCCATATTGTGAAGTGGTTCCCCTCATTGCGTAACCTCACCGCAAACACTGCAAACCCCAAATCAGCTTATTCGCTCTATCCTCTCCTGAACAGGAATGGCATTTGGCCCGTTCAAATGTCACCCACGTAATTCTTTGCTGGAGCACATTCATTTCTAGTAAGTGTGTGGGCAGTGCAAGTGTAGCATGTAATGCACACCCCGAATAAAAGCTACACAGAGAGGGCAGGTGGAGGGACAAACAGGGAGAGGGAAATACTCCACAGGTCCACAAATGCACCAGCGCCGGTCTTGGAAGCAGACTATGGCAGACTTTAAGACACAGAGAGAGAAAGGGTGCAAAAAGAGTGGCTGAATGAATCGCACAGCTCAGAAATAAAGTGCAAACACTGCATTATTATGCACTAAGAAGTAGCCGTATCTATCATCTACAAGTTTCTCTACGACTGTTTAGTCCAGTGGGTTTTTTCCAGCAGCTTGTTGTACCATATTCTCAGACTGATGCCTGCACAGATAAGATGTTTAATGTTAACCCATCTTTCCCCTCACTGAAGGAGAAGCACACTTGACATTTTCCACTGTGGTAGAAGTAAATGCATAGTTGATATAGACTGTAGAAGAATTACATGTAAATGTTGGAGATGGTTAAATTTAACTTTGCAGATGCAACTGGCTGCTGGATTAATATCATTTTGACATGACGAACGCTATCTTCCCGATCACAGAGTAACTTTGGGTCTGTTGAGGTTAAACTCAGAAAAAAACATGACTTGAACTGGTCATTGTGTTATTTTATTATCTTGTGGTTTAAATGTTTTGAGGGCAGTGGGTAAATCTGAATGAGCTCTGATCTTAGGAGATCAAAATAACTTGTGTGATGTGACGACATCCACGTGTAACAGCTAATGACATACATGCACAGATCTTCTTGAGTTACACGGGTCACGCTGCCCTTCTTCTTCCACTCTCATGTGTCTGTCACGTGCTGTAGCCTGGCTGTGACATTGTCAGCTTCGTCAAATATGGGCAGGACCTTTGGTTTGATTGTGCTGGCCTGAGGACCAGTGGTCCCCACATGATTCTAAATTCTATGTAGATTTTGCTGCTTCAGTCATATTGACAGGGGAATGCCTTCATATGGGGGCAAATGGTCCATGGAGCAATCAAAGGGCCTGTCTGGCTCCACAGACTTTGACCTCCCCTGTGCCCCTGTTGCCCCCCCCCCCCCACCCCCCCACCCTCAAAATTGCATTCTCAAAGTGATCTCCTATGCTTTTAGACCAGTCCAGACCACAAGTGATGCCCGGGGGTGTTGGTGTGTTACCTGTTTGTCATGGGGGTCTGCCAGCCTGGGTCATTCCCACAGTCAAGAACTGAGGCCAACAGGAAAGCTCATAAACACGCAGGCCCCCTACAACGGTCTGGTCATCAGCTCCCTGACCCAGCCACACATCTGCCACTGCTTAGGGCCTAAGTCCCCCTCACATCCCTGCACACCTGGGAGAAATTACAGCCAGCATGTTTGAAGAAATGCCCTCTTTAGGGTTACCTAAGCAGGCAAAACACAGCCTTTGATATAACGGCAGCACAGCAGGGTTGAACAGTTGCAAGCTGTTTCATGCAAATGAGCAATCGGTCCAGTCGGTTTGGCTGATATTTGCTGATAGTTACCATGGCTGTTTACTTTTGTCATAGAACATTGATGACGCAGTGGCCATTATCTGACTCCTCTCAGAGTTTGGGCAGAGTGCAACGTGACACCAACACAGCACTTTTAAACATAATGCCAAAGAATAGCATGAATGCTAGCATGGGTGGCACCGATGAGAATCAAAGGCCCTCGTCTTGGCAGTGCTTCCTGTGCTCAACCTGTTGGGCTGTGTGAGTCACGTTAATGGTAACTCTGAGAAAGGCTGTTATTAAATGACCGGTATAAAAATGTAAGATTCTTAGTGGCAATTATTGTCTCAGTTTTGTGACACAACTGACTTATTATAACAACTCACTTTGCAGGTGTACTTTGACTGTGGAGCCAAGGTGGATGTGGTGGATGTCCAAGGCCTCATTCTGTCTCCTGGCTTCCCCTACAACTACTCCTCTGGGACACACTGTGTGTGGCTGTTCATTGTACCTGTTGATTACCAGCTTATCCTGGAGATATTTGACTTTGATGTGTTCGAAAGCCACGACTCTGCGGCACAATACTCAGCCATCTCTAATTTTGAAGAGGAAGAGGCAGATGAAGAGGGGACTGTCACCCCGGGCAGCTTTGCGGTAGATGAAACTTCATCAGAAGCTAAAGATTCTTTGCTTCAGAGTGAAGGGGATTTCACAAAGACTCAAAAGAGCTCCCAAGATAGTGGCGTCAAGCAAGTGGTGGTCCAGGAACAGTCCACAAAGATGGAAATTACCAAAGTCTCAAACTCTGCCAAACGATCTGCAGACGCCTCGTCTGGCTTGTCTTTAGCCCCTCCTCCCTCTCTCGTCTTACCTGGGGCTGTGCCTTCAAGAGACAAGATCGTTAATTCAGCTTCACTGTCTCACCTTAGGGGAGACCTCGATCAAGGCTCTGACCCAAGCACGACCACCTCCCCCTCGCCACACACTACTGACGCTCCAGCCGAGAGCCCCGGAACGCAGCAGTCGGTGCTCGACGCCTGTCCTCACGATGTCCTCTACATCTCCGACCTCATCACCTTTTCGTCCAGGTTCTGTGGGTCCAACCGCCCTCCCAGCAGCCAGCTGGTTTTCGGCTCTAACCAGGAGATGGTGGAGGTCATCATGGAGCTCATCACGACAACGCACTGGGGCCGTGGCTTCGCTCTGCTCTTTCACTACCACAACCTGACGGAGCCCGGAGGCGACCTCCGTGCCTCCGCTCCTTCGGCCGGCAGAGTAGACTCTCTGCTGGCTGCTGTGAGCGGAGCTGCCTTCTTCGCTCTGATACTTACAAGTGCCCTCTGCATCATCTTCAGGTAATAGATGTCCATTCACTTTATTATGAAAGCTAAGACAAACCCTGAGATGGCCACTTTAATAGGCTCTGTAATTGTGTGTCTCCTCATCAGGAGAGAGTCCTCTCAACAGACACAGTGACAGTAGCCAAACAACTAAAACAACCTTCTAAATTGTGTGCACATCTGGTGTATTTTGATAGTTGCAAATTGCAATAGCAGCTGTTAACCCTGACATGTCACCCCATTTTTTAAAAATCTAATAACTAAATCCAACTTAACCTTTGATCTTTCTTAAATATTGATTTAAAACATTCAATTAAATGATGTCCATGCTAACCAGAATTAGTTAGAGCAGGAAATAAACAGACAGCTGAGGTGTCCCACATTACCCAATGTCCCAGATTCACCCCTACAGTCAGTGAACCCAAACAATGCAGGCAATGAGTACCAGCCAATCAGGGGCAGGGAGGGGGCGGGTCTTTCATCCACCTTTTAGAAATTTACAATTTAGCTGTTACAAATGTTTGGGATCTGGTTTTCTCAAATAAATTAAATGTCCTAATTCACAGGCCTTATCTTTGACATGTGCTGAATGAAAATGGGCTGGTGCGTCAGTAACCTAAATGCGCACACACTCTCTCTCACACACACTCACACACACACACACACACACACACAGAGCACATACGCAGTCTCCCCTTTGTTATGTTGACTCAGCTGGAAGCCCGAGTCCCTGATGTGGTGACCCTCTGTGATTAGATGGGTTTGGCTGCAACTGTGCGGCATCCTTGATGTGGGGCCTTCTCACCATATACAACAGGGCATTCAAGGTACAGCACCTGGCTTTAATTCTAGCACACAAGCGGCTGCAAGAAAGTGAATGGGTGGAGGAACCGCAGCAAGGAGAAGTGCTCAGTGTGCGTTTTGTACCAACAGCATTGTCATGCAATCAAAAGGTGTAATTTACAAGCTGTTCCCTCGTCCAACCCAGGGGACAATGAACACAGACTGAGGGGTTAACTTTGGAGTAATTCTATCTGTTCTTACAACTTCACCCAACTGATCCATTTGGTCCAGGATCGTGGAGGGTTTGAATTTGCAGACAAAGATGTAAACCCTCCTAATCCCAAATATTTAGCTCTCTGTGACAAGCAGAAAGATGAATATTCCATGATGCATGGAACATTTCAGCTCTGTGTCTGTGTCAGGCACGACGACACCGCAGGCTCTCACTATTAATGACAAGGAAATAGTAAACATGTGTTCAATAAAATGAAAGTCTAATTAGCAAGAACAACAACACAAGTCATTCAGAAGCCAGGAAATGCGCTACCATGAACTAAAAGAGGAGAATGAGAAGCAGTTTTTTTTTCCCTCCCCTCATTCGGTTTTTCCCTATTAATTTAAACGAGTTCACAGAAATCATCGGAAAACGAGAGCTGTAGGTGAGATCTTGCAAGTTTAAAGCAGCAGTGAGATTAACTCGGAGGTCCCCGCTGGTCAGAAAATGGGCAAAGGGTGGATGAGAGTCACAGCGGGGGAGGCCGTCAGTGGAGCGATGGCTGGTAATGAACTCATTCAGCTGAAAGAGTAATTTTTAATAAGTGGGTACTCGCTCAAGTCTATTTCTCCACGGTTCACTGGTTCATATAGACTTAAGAACAGGGCAGAAGGCATGGACACAGATGGAGTATTGGAATGTTTTTAGAGCTACTCACAGTCTAGGAGGCGAATTGTAAAATAATCCAATATCAATGCCCCCCAAGAAAAGGGAATGATTGTACGGCTTTGTTTTGACACGGTGTACTTAGGGAATTACGGTCAGAATTTGCTTCTATGGGCAAAGAAGTGATGGGTGCTTCCCTCTAGGAAAAAAAACAATGCATAGCAATAACACCCTCGTAACAACCACAGTGTGAATGCATCTTACGCCGTCATTTAACACCACAATAGAGCAACTAGTGAGGGGGGGGGGGATAGCCACAAGTATGCTGGAGCTATTATAAACTGAGTGAGGTGGTTTCTGTTGGAAAGAGCCCACTTCAGTACAGTTGTGCTGGACAGTGTTCCCTTTTACATCTCTGGTTAAACTGTCCAGCACGCAGCCAAAAGTGGGAGATACATTTTGAGGACATTCATAAAAGCCTTCTTTCAGATATGTGTGCAATTATAAACTGAATTGCTGTGGTGCTTCATGTTTTCCAGACCCAAACTGTGTCCGAAAAGAGCAAGCTCCTGCGCGTCCAGCAGCTCCGAGGTACTGACGCTGCTGCCGCGCTCCCTCTCGTACCTTCCCTCTCCTCCCCTACCTGTCCTCTTCCTCAGTATTTATTTCTTTGTCAGCCAGTCGTTCCGCTGAACACAGAGCTTTAGCTGTGATCACTGAACATTTCTTTTTAATATCGTCCGCTGCTCAAGCCAACACTGTCCACTGCTGTAGCACCTCTTCACTCCCCCATGGTAGTGCTGTGTGATGATGATGTAGGGGGGCATATTTGTTCCAGGGATTTTTGTTCTTTACATGATTTAATGTTATTGATATTAACTTTGATTCATAACTTCATAGATGTGTATAGATCTCTCTCCCTCTCTACATATACGTGTGTGTGTGTGTAAAGCTGTATATTAATGATATTGACTGACTTTTATGATGTATAAATTGAAGTAACAAAACTTCAGGATCTCACTCATTGAGGATTTGTTAAAATAGTTGTACAGAGCTGTGTGGAGAGCCTCAAGAGCTGGGGTCAACATCAGGTTTGTTTGACAAATAATATATTTAGGTTATGGAAAAGTTTTTTATTTTTTATATTTTTAAACATTATTATTATTCAAATACTAATGCTCTTTTATTGCAGGAGCACCTTTAAACATTTTTTAATCTATATTTCAAATGTCACATGTTTGGCATCTTTCATAAAACCGTGATTACGATTGTTTTCCTCCAGCATGGCTATAAAGTGATATCAACACCTGCCTGCATTAATGTAACTGCCGAGTGATGTGTGTGTGATTTGAAAGGTGGATAAGGTGAGTGGCACAGTGCTGTGTTGCAGGGGCCAGAGGGCGTCCAGAACACAGGGGCTGAGGTCAGCGAGCTGCAGCTGATGGCTGAGAATCAGACCATCCTGGGGACGGCCACAGATCTGGGCAACAACAACAACAGCCCGCCACACACAGGTGAGGAGGGCACTGTGGCTACATGAGTTAAATCTATTGTCTGCTTATTTCTGTGCATGACAAACATTCACTGAGAGGCAGTACAGCAGGCTCGGAGCCCACAGCACATTACTGTGGATGTCATTCATTTTGATTTAGATGGACCCTTTCAGGAATGATAATAATACCTTCAGGAATATAAATCTGCCATCAGCTGGTTTCCTGGCAAAGCAAAGATCTGTTTTAGTGCACTCATTTAGAAATAGTTGCCTGGGGTTTGAGGGATGTTACTCAATTCCCGTGTTGTTTTTGAGGAGATGGCTCGTCAGTCAAAGAGTACGATTGCTTTTATTTTCTCATCTCTAGGTGGTGCTCTTGCTCTCAGTTGTCATGGCGATGTGCTGTGCTCATCCTAATCACTCTGTTTTGAATTTCTTCTAAGAAAAAAAAAAAAAAACAGTTTACAGGGGTTTTCCAGGGAAAGACTGACCCAACACCAAATTTTACACTAACTGGTTTTAAGTGGAATCAATTTTGTGTCATTAAATTGTTGTAAGTTATTAGTTTGAATTAAGAAGAAGCTGAGGGCTCAGGGTGGGTTCGTTGGGTTTTCATGGAAAGAAAATATAGCATTAGAGCAGCATACGGCGTTGATCCTAGAACAATCCAAAGCCCCCCGTCCCACCTCTTTCTCTCTGTCTCTCTCCCCCAGTGGGACTGAACTCAGGCAGAGAGATTTGTGGGTTGTGGCATTTAACCCACAAAGCAGCCTGGGAGTAGTTTGAACAACAGGGGAACGTAGCCCCCCCCCCCCCCAGTGTCCTCGAGTCACAGTGTCAGGAGTTTACACCAAAACATATAGTCAACAAAAAGTGAAGGAGCCGAGATGAGTCCACTCTGAATATTGTTTCACTGAACTGCTTCTACTTTGCTCGACAACATAAGCTGACTGCTTCTCTCTGAGCAAACTAAAATAAGTGTGCATTGGAAATTAATAGAAAATCAGTGAAGCGCATCAAGAGTTTTACATTTCAAAGGTGAAGGCTACAAAAATATACAAAATTAGAATTTACGAGTCACAGTGTCAGGAGTTTACACCAAAACATACAGTCAACAAAAAGTGAAGGAGCCGAGATGAGTCCACTCTTAATATTGTTTCACTGAACTGCTTCTACTTTGCTCGACAACATAAGCTGACTGCTTCTCTCTGAGCAAACTAAAATAAGTGTGCATTGGAAATTAATAGAAAATCAGTGAAGCGCATCAAGAGTTTTACATTTCAAAGGTGAAGGCTACAAAAATATACAAAATTAGAATTTACACGTTGCACTCGTTACACTCTTGCCGGACTGCACAAATTCAGCTTTTACTGACTTTTCTCTGTTCTTTTTCTGTTCTGTAGTCAGTGCTTCCATCGACATTTCCCAGAATGCAGAGGTGGACCTCTCCTGCAGCGGGTTGACTGAACTCGACCTCGGTGCAGATGAGGTTTTCATCGTGTCTTCAGCCCCGAGCTCTACCAGGCTACCGTTCTCACCTCACACGGTAAGAACCAGTTTCACAAGGACATCAGAAGTTCTAAACATTTTCAATCAAAATTCAATTCAGTCATATTTTTTAAACATACAGTCACAAACAGCTCCAGATGAATCATACTTCATGCATGGCCCTGCACAGCTGGATGCATGGCTACGTCTCTGTCAGTGACAAATTCAGACAAAAATATCTCCAAATGTATTGACTGGATTACTGTGATACCTAGATTTTAGGAAGTAGCCCTTCACGTGCTTTCCCAAATCTAAAATAGTGATTACAGTAATGTAGCTGCTAAACAGCATGCGAGCATGGTAGCAGGCTGATGTCGGCATTAAGCTCACAATGCTTCTGCTCACAGAGCTGCAAGCACAAAAGTCTTCTCACCCTCCAGGTAAGTGGGTAAAACGCTTTTATGCAACAGTAGTCTGGACACTTTACCGTGCACAGTGAGATTGTCTGTTTCATCTTGAGGCCAAAGCCTCCGTGGGTGATCCCCTCACTCAATGAGCATCAGAGGTGATGGGGCATTCATCGCTCTGAATCATCGCAGTGTTCCTAATAAGACTGACACCATTTTTATTGGCGTACGCGTGGTACGGTGTAAAGCTATGAAAACTATGAGGACATAAATGAGAAAAGAGGATAATTAAAAGATGGGAGGAACATTGAGGAAGAAGCAATGGGTTTTTTTTCCTCTCCTCTGCTCTCTTTTGTATTCTCTTGGAATAAGAGTTGGCATAAAACAGCTCTGGCAGCTTTTTGAAGGACTGGCAAGCTTTTCTGCAGCCTAGGCTAATGGAGTATTATCAACAGGGCCAGATTCCCAGCTCCGATTGTGTGTGTGTTTGTGTGTCGGTGTGTGTCATGCACGCTTTGGCACACAGTGTGTGGTCTGCCTGTGTGTGTCCTCAATGCAGACATCCACGTAAATAACGTTTAGAAATGTTAAATGGGCGAAGAGTGGCAAAGGTCACAGAAAATGGCCCAGTGCATCTTCTCTAGGTTGGATGGAAAAGACCTCTTTAAAAAAAAAAAGCCATAAAGCGATAATGTGAATAATGGTCTGGAGATCAAGGTTGAGAAAGTTGCTTTTCTTGATCGAGATTCTCCGGAGATCTCACTCTCCATCTCTGGAGCGCTGTTAGTAAGCGACCATGTTGGGTGGCTGATTTTTCACCTCATTTGTCAATCCTTTAAGTTGCCATTGTGTTTGCGGGGCTTTACTGACCAAAAGAACATTTCATTTAAACCCCGAGCTAATTCTTGTCTAGACAAAGCTAGCTGCTAGTGACTCTGTGGGAAGGATTATCTGGACTCGCTCTGTGTCTGATGGGTGCAACGCCTAAAACCTTCCTCCTCCCCTGGGCACCAGCAGCCGACCGATCGGGAAGGATAAAGTGGCCTTCGCTCATCACACCTGTCAATCACAACCAACCGCCAGGTCTCACAAGCAAATATGACTCTTAGCTCGGTGAAACGTCCTCTCGCTCAATCACGTGTTGTGTGTCTGTGCTGTCGCATACACAACACCAGAAATACGGCTGGAGCGGTTCCAGCACCGGGCAGATTTCCCCTTGACAGCCTTAATATACTTAATAAATGACGCCTGAGATTGGTACGTGAGCCACACACGCTCGGCTGGCAGGCTGCTCGACTGAGCTGACCAAGCTAATCAGCACAGTTCCTTCTTGTTAATCCATTAACATGAGGAACACAACACAATCTGTACGCAGGAGTTCAGGTGTGAGGCGGAAGTGTAGCAGGTGCACGTTGGCAGCCGGTCAGTTCGACGGCAGAAGCAACAAATGCTTTTCTTGCAGGTGTAATTACTTGTTAATATACATTTCTGTCATTTCTCAATGCCTGAGTCTCTTCACCTGACAACTCAACTCACAGTCTCCTGTAGAGGAATCATCCACGACAGCAATAACAACCCTATATTCGTCCCCGGTGCCTGATAATCTTCCTAATATTCACGTGTTCCGCGTCTTTTAGCAGCGTGAGAGGTTTCTGCGACACAGTGACACCGGCCCCAGCCCGGCAGGTGATTGGCCTTCGCTGGTTTCCACCAGCTCACCCAGCGGCGCGAGGTCTGCCAAGGACGGTGGCGGCGGCGGCTGCTCCAGGCCGAGAGCGTGGAGCGTACGCACGTTCCAGGACTTCCTCCCTCCGCTGCCACAGCTGCATAAGAAGTGGTGCAGCTGGAACTCCTCCAGTCCCTTCACCAAGCTCGTGGACAGCGTCAGTATAATTTCATTATTAACTTGCAAGAGTTAAATGTTACGGATCTCCCTTGTTAGTGGCACGTATAGGAGGTTAAGGTGACATGTTTACTAAATGCAGTATTAGACATGCTCTCCATTCTGTGACAAACAAAAGTGAAAAACTTTTCTACGAACTTGTCATTCCAGGCTCCATCCAGTTTGACAGCTGACTGCCGGGGAGAGGACAGCAGGAAGGTCTTCTCCGACATTCACTTGGACGCCAAGGCAGACACGAGCACCATCTCTGACTCGTCCATCAGCAACGCCTCCTACCCCCTGACGCAACCCGCCCAGCGGCAGCGGCGTCTCAACTCCACCAGCAACCTGCGACGCTCACGCTTCCCGGGCCCCTGCTTCGGCCTCCTCTCTGGTGCGGCAGATCAGGGGAAGGCCTCAGGGGCCCCTCAGTCCCAGGGATCGCCCTCAGAGCCCAGCTCTGTCTCATCCTCCTCCACTCAGTGTCAGATGGACGGCGGCCAGGCGGTAAAGAGGCGTGACTTCCCAGGCGAGGGCGATCACGTCAGCGTGCCCGTGTTTGCCATCTCCGAGGAGGAGGACCGGCAGCCTCTGGTCTCAGCCGAGCACCTGGACCAGACGCCCGTCTCTACTGTGATGAATGGACTGGTGAGGGGCGGGTACGAGGGGAAGCGGGCTGCAGCGAGAAGCACCGGCAACAGCCCACAGAACCAGAGGGCCAGGTCTGAGTGGAGGCCATGGGGGAGCCAGGTATCGGGAGGGGTTGGTCCGCTCCCTTCCAACACGCCGGCCGCCATGACCGAGACAAACGGGGACAGCCAGCTGTGCCCCAGTAAGTCGACGGCGCTGTGCAGCGTGGCCAACCAGATGTGACCAGAGAGGTGAAGAGGCGGACTCTGCCAGGCCTATTTCGGAACTCTGTTAGTGCCACTTTGACATATATAACCCACGTCTTTCATTTCTGAAATCATCTTTTACAAAATTACGGCATGTCCTTTTCACTGTAGTTGTCTATTTTTATAAAGTTGTATTTGGACAAAGATGGAATACTATGCTGCTTACTATGCCAAGGCACCGACTGCTGAGGCGTTAACGTACCAGAAAAATACGAATGATTGCATGCGAACACGAGCACTCCACAACCCCGCCCCATCTCCTAGGAGCACTTTTAAATTAGATCTATTAACCAGTTTGATGCTATACGTTGATATTACACTCTAACCTTTGCACTTTGATTTCAATAGCTTATTCATTGTGGACTTTGTACTGCCTTGTGTCAAATGCCTGATTTCTTTCCCCTTCAAGTGCTTTTTCATGTGGTTCTTCTTTAGCACAGGCTAATAAATGCTTAACAGTTATTATCCAAGAGGTGTTCTGCGAAGCATAGATCACACAATAATATCAAAGTTGCATCTGTGTATGCATACAGTATGTAATCCTATGACTGAAACTGGATTATAAAAGGGAAATCAAAAAATGCACAAAATATAATAGCACTAATCGTACACAAATCATAAAAAGAGTAGTAGCGATCACAATAGTTTTATAATTATGAATTTATGTTTAGTTTTAATAAAGGCTGTGTCATCCACGCGTTTTTATCCTTGATCTGATGGAAGATGTTTAAACAATCAGAGATGACTTTCTTGATTTCTCACCCCTTCTTCATGAATGCTGGACAGACAAGTATTAACACACACTAGACCAGTTATTATAATCCCTAAACATGCCTGATATATATCCATCATACATTCTCTGGGAAATCAGTGAAAATGTTAAAATGCTTTTTCTCACGTTCAAGAAAATGTCAACATTTTCATGGATATGCCCCAAAATGTAACTGGATTTCTGACCCATACTACGTCCTTCATGGTAATCCGTTCAGGAGTTTGTGAGTAATCCTACTTAATAAACAAACATAACATGAGAGAATTGAGTCAAACTGGGATTTATTGCATTTATGTGAGCACCACTCGCACTAGGTGACACTACAGATACAATCCTCATTAAACTGGACCCTACTGCACTGGAGGTTGCATATTTATAAATGAAAGACCCTGAAAAGATACTATTATTTACAGGAACTTTACTTCTTCACAAACCCCCCCCCCCCCAGTAATCTATGAATCTACATTTTTGCTTTCACGTTTAAATACGTCTCTTGGTGGGTTTGGATCACGATTGGCTTCATCCTTTGTGATGTCACAAAATTCCGCTCACACCCACATACATTTATCTCAAGTTTAAAGGTGAGAACAGAGAAGGACCTTCCATTCAACACACAAATCTTTCTCGAGTCAAATAGAGAAACTCAAACATCCAATAGGACGAAAAGAGGCCAATCCCATTTCCAAAACTAGTTTGAGGTACTGATAACAAAAACAAACTATTTGTACACACAGCTATCTCCTTAATCTGTAATGGAGACAAACATATCCCGTCCATTTGCATTTCAAGGAACAATGCAGCCTTGCAAATACAACATACAGGGTCAGGAAGCACTGATCAAATTCTAAAATATGTTTCTCAAACTTAAATTTCTGCATGTGCCTAGTGCTACTCTAGTGATTCCATTGGATTATAGTGGACTAATTGTTCACATAGTGCATTGTTTACAAAGTGTACAGGCATCACCATTGTGCTGTGAGATGCAGCCCGATGCCTGCTCAGTCTCCCACGTTCCTGGAAGCTGTGCTGAGGTAGAATGACACCTGCCTCTTTCTGTGACTGCTGAGCAGCTTGGTTTAGACTCTTGCACACAAGGTGAGTAAATATTTGCCTCGACATACAACACAACCCCTCACGTCCGACCCCACGGAGAATGCGAAGCACGCCTCCAAAGCTGCTTTAACACCAATCCCTGATTGGAGCGGCTTGAAACTGCTGTTGGCTTAGGGTGCCCAGATCTCCTGTAGGGAGTAATTAAAACCTAGCCACTCTGTCAGGGGGGGGGGGGTCGACCAGGCTTGTGCTGAAGGCCTGAGCTGCTAAGGAATGCCAATATGGACCCACTGTGGCTGACGGGGGCCAAGAAACAAAACAACAAAATACACCTACACCACCATGCAAACACCACAAATTAACTAAGGAGCTCAGGCAGAGGCCGGGAAAGTGCCCATTCACAAATCCATGAACGATCTGCAATGAAAATAAAGAGCTCCATTCCGAAACAACACATATTGTACGTGACCGATGTTACTAAAACTGTAGCACAAATGCACATAACTTTCTAAACTCTTAGACTGACAAGGCTCTCTTTAAAAAAGTATATTCTTCACATGTGTATGTATCTTTTTGGTGATGCATGTGATGTTGGAATGAAACTCTTCATATTCTTAACCTCTTAACACCTCCCCAAGATGTTCAGTTCATATCTTCAACTCTAAAAAAAAGAAGCCTTTAAACGTGTGTGGAACAAATATGTGCAAACACCCTCACGGCTGTACAAAATAATAGAAACATTAAGCTAAAATAAACTAAATACTTTCAAAAAACAGGATTAAAATGTTTGTGTGAAACTACACATAATACACGAATGCAAGCCAAGGCCTGATTTGAGCATGTTCTCTTCTTTCTACTCTTCATAACTCACCAGTTCTCCAGTATTTTTACACACTAACAGTGAGCCTACCAACAAAAACAAACAAACAAACAGGCGCCCATCCAGACTCAAATATCTATCCTAGTATGTCAGTATATAAGGCCTCTGGAAGTGAAAACTGTAAGAAAAGGGAAATTCCCTGTGGACTGATTTGACAAATCTACATCAATACTGATCAAGCATGTCAAGCCTTGAGACTTTTACATTGACACAGAGCCTCTGACCATGAAACATGGTGAGCTCATATATAACAACACAAGAGCAGCTCTGTGCACCTGAGGAACTGTTTCGCTATTTAGCTTACATTTTAATTCCAACTAAATCCATCACACTGATCAACTGACAACCTCTGACTACCCAAGGTAAGCTAACGCATATAAATCTAGAACCCCAAAAACGACAAAACACACTCATGTGTTTGCATTGGCACTATTTGACCTGCAACACGTTGCATATGGAAACGAGCTCCATCGGATTCAGCATCACTGTGAGCGGCTGCTGAGAGTGCAGCCAGGACCAGGTTCTCTCCACTCCTCGGTGGATGTGAAGTAACTGCATTTCCTCGTGGCTTAGCCCTTACTACAAGGCTCTAAGAACACGACCCTTCTACGCAACTTTAATCACTTCAGAGATGATTATCCAGAGCAAAGCATACAAAGGAGCCTCCAGTGCATTCTGACTGCATTACAACACATTGATCCCCTTCCCGCAGACATGAAATCCTACAGGAATATCACATGAGATTATAAATCTACCCTAGTTTGTGTGAGGGGCTTTGACATGATTTTTTTGATCTTGCATCATCAGAGCTGAATCCTAGCTGCACATTCTGCAGAACTACGTGGTTTCAATTTTACTGCAACAGATGTTTGTGTAAAATTGGAAGCCCCGCCTCTCTTTAAGCTGTTAAAAGACTGACGTAAAATAGAAAATATGCATCATACTCTTTAAGACTCTATAACTAAGGCTGAATAAAGATATAACATTAAACATGCATATCAACATTTGTATGTGTACATACAGTACATGGCCTTATTCCGTTCAGATTGCCTCAATCGCTCTTTATCTGAGAGGAAAACATTTTTTTTTTCCACGCAGCCTGAAGGCCTGACATACCAGGAAATACAATGAACTCAACACTAATAAATTACAGAGAAAAAGTGGTTGTTACCAGGTAAATTAGACAAATGCATGAGCCACATGGAAACTGATTACAATATAAATGATGATGCAGTTACATGCAAACACCCAGGTCTGAACATGTTGAAACTGAACTTTGTGCATAGCATTATTTCACACAGACCTGGTCACTATTGTTAATGTGTACTGATTGTTATTTCGGCGTTCATTCATTGCATAATGGCAGGAAGGCTACGATGGACATAAAACAGATCATGTGAGAGATGATCAGCACATTTGACACTGAGGGGACAAACCACTCTTCTGCTTTAGTTCTTGAAACGTGTCTGCTCACAAATGTGGTTGAATTTGCTGAAGTGAAAACAAAAGAGAAAACAACCATAAACATTTGGTCAAAGGATCAAATCAAATAAATTAGTTGACATGAATCATGTTATTCAGCCTGAGAAAATACAAGATCATGTCTACACAATGACTCCCTCTAGTGGTGGAATTAACAAACTACACACAAACAGCCGCACAAGTTAGTGCAGTTCACTGATCAGAATTTTTTTGTGGAGTTATATATAATGCTAATGCTAATAAATAAGGTGAACAGTAAAGAAGAAGAAACAGATTCAGTCCTTCAGAACGAAGCCCTGAAACATCTGAATAAGATTTTAAACCCCACAAATCACTGATCAAGCTTTACGGTTAATAAAACTATGTTTTTGCTCCAGGCCGCCACCAGAAAGCAAATATGAGTGTATTTATGTGGTGTTTTATGTCAAGTAAAACTCACATTGCATGATGAGCCTTCACCTGTGTGCGGCAGTTTCGCCCCCAGTAACAGTCGGGGCGAGATGTTACAGTAGCTGAGGAAAAACATCAGGAAAAGTTATTATATGGCCATATTTAGGTGGAAATCTTTAAAATTAACAAAACACAACCATAAAATGTCAGTGCAGGTTTCCAAGAAAAACTTTAAAAGAGAATCTTGGTGTGTCTGACCTGGCAGTTCAGAAAGAGGGATGTTCTGTCTGTACTTGTAGGCCAGCTCCTTGAATGCTCGCACGCCACAGCAGAAGCACACGATGGTGTTTGCAGTGATGCGGCAATCTGAAAGTCAGAGAGTCATCACTCCCTCTTTTATATGACAAGGAGGACTCGCAGCCATGGTGTGCGTGTTACACAGCAGTGAATGAGACCATGAGTGTCACTCCTAGGTCTTACAAATCTATGTCAAAATCCACCAATGAAAGTGTGCTGGTTCTGATCTGAGAGCTCACCTGTTAGAGAGTAGTTTGCCTGCTGTAAACCCTGTAGAGCCTCCTGAAGAAGATCTCTCCATGACTTTCCTCGGGACGACAGATAGTTCTGGTGGAAGAAAGGAAATGCACACATAAGCATCTTAACAACACACACGCCATTATGTGTAGACATGTACTTCAAGCAGTAGCAAGTAAGACCACTATAGATGGACAATGATAAACACACAAATACATTTAATTCACACAGAAGACATTTTTGTTTAAACATTTTTTTTTACATGCTCAAATCTCAATATATAGGCACAGGAATGAGGCACAAATATAAAACCATTTGATTTGTTGTTGAATCAGTCACCCATGATTATAAATAAATAGCATTCCATTAATAATTGACGTAAACAAGTAGTAAACAATTCTAATATAGAAATAAATAAATACAAAAATGGTGAATACCAAAAAAACATTTCCATGAAGTTTGTCTTACCTGGAGGATCTCAGACTCATAGTTATTGTTGTTAAGCACTCCATCCAAACATTTGTCTGTAAGATTGAGATCTGAAAAAAAGACACTGAATTTTTACTGCAGAACATTGAGCAAACTGCTATGCATATAACGTGTCATTAGTTTTACTATCAGCTGAGGTTAAACATCTGTGGGTGACACTTATTTCAATTTCATGACAATTATTAAAAATATAAATTAATGTAGTACGACACCATCTGCATGTCAATTAAAAGTTATATTGGTAACAGCCAGAACACACTGCTCCAAACCTCCCAACCGGCAATAAGGGGAACAGTTTGAGATCCCCCTGGGGCTGTTTTGCTCGAACACATACATACCACTGAATCGAGCCAGACAGCCCTGACAGCCAATCCTCTGGCAGCCCCAGTACATGTGACAGAAGGGTCGCTGGCACAGCACACCTGCCAACGCAACACATCATGCACACAGGGTGAGGAATGAAGTGTGTGCAAAAGAGCTGTATATTAATTATCAGAGGACTATTGCATACCTCCAAGTATCCATATTAAATGCATCTTTATTTTAAAGCGCATGACACAATCTTTTGTGTACCTACGCTGACTGACTTACATGTGAATTTTAGTGAATTTCTGTTAGAAGGACTAACAAGTTGCGAGGGCACTCACATTGTTGGGCAGCGACCTGCTGGCTGCTTGGCTCAGCCCGTCTGTCTGGCATTGGCTGGAGGCAGCAGGTGCAGATGAGATGGCTGCCCTGAGGGGGGCAGCAGTACCCCTGAGGAGCTGCAGACAGGAAAGAGGCAGAAAAAGGTTTCTGTTGGAATCTGTTTTTAGTATAAGAATTCTAACAGTGTGGATTACCCTGCAATTATAAGAAAACGTAAATCTCTAATCTACACTCTTAATCACCAGAGGGGTCATCGGAGGAAGTTGAGGGCTGCTCCCCTGTGGCCTTTGCAGACCCTTCTTCATTTGCTGGTCTGGGAGGAGCAGGTACAGGCGGTGGAGCGGACAGACCAGCAAACCAGTAGTTTGAACCAGTAGCAAACAGCACCTGACTGACCTCCCTCCTGTAGCCAGGACACTGTCTGCACATCAGCAATGGCTGACTGGAGACAAAAACCAAGTGAAAATAATCAGAGAAGTTTAAGTTAAGTTGACATCATAATATTGAAGTATTTTTTAGGTAAACTGCAAATGTATTAAATGTAATTTTACTTATAGCATCAAATCCTAAAACACATTATCTGATGAGTGAAATGATTCTCATGTATGTCCTCTAGTGGTTTTATTGGATATATGTGTGAATGATTCTGTATATAAATAGTTATAAAGGTAATATTCATATACACGTTTCCTACAAATGCAAACTCTGAGATCTTTTACCTAAAGTCTGAAGAGTCACTGTCATTGTCGGAGAGCTCAAAGAGGTAATCTGAGCTTCCCTCCTCATCAGAGAAAGAGCGCTCAATATTTGGCTGCAACATATCCTGAGTTATCTTGTTACGGCTGTCCATGCCCCTCAGGTCCTCCTCGCTGCGACACTTTTCTGTGAGACAGACAAAATAAATTAGATCTTGCTTGGACACCTTTCCATTCCTATTGTTCTATATCACTTTACTTTTGCAAGAAGAAATCGTATTTGGAATGAAATGAAGTGCGAATGCGTCATGATTAAAATGAACTTGATCTGCTCAAACCTGGGTGCTGGATGAGGTACGCCTCCACAAGGTTGTTGAGGATGTGATTCTTGCGAATCCTCTCCACGGGGCAGCGGCAGGTGGGGCAAAGTGAAGAACGCTCCATCCAGCCAGAGTAGCAGGCAGCACAGAAGACATGCAAACAAGGCTGCAAGCTGCAGCAAAGACGGGACTTTTAGTAATCAACGCTAGTCACACTTGATGCACACGCATGCATATCCAAAGTAACCTGCAAGACCTCAACCTGGGTATCACAGCCCTTTAGATCCTACCTGACACAATCATGCAGCAGGTCCTGGCAAATAACACACGTCAGAGTCTCCTCCATCTTGTCGGTTTTAGCCCCTTCCACTGGAGGTTTGGGTACAAGACTCCCATGAGTTCCCTTAGCTGCCCCGACGGCTTCTGCACTGGAGGTTTGTGGCGAACGTGAATCATAATCTTTATCTGTAAAGACAAACAGTATATATTACATGCTACACTGAGTCATTCTGGGGATTTGTCTGGTGTGGTGCACAAAACCCCTCCGGGCTCAGCTTAAAGCTGGGGCAAAGAATTTGGGCCTGGAACAAATTTCTAACTAAAGCGCTCATATTATTTAAAACCACTGTGAAGTAGTATGACGCCCAGTAGAGTGCATTTGCCTGACAAGTTCTGCGACTCCCCTTAAACTCAACCAAACCCCAGTGCAAAAGGCAAGGTTGATAAAAGGAATCCAAATGGAATGTAAAAAAAAAAAAAACATACCGTAATCTTTTTTCCGC
Source organism: Pseudorhombus dupliciocellatus (assembly GCA_016785235.1). NCBI lineage: Eukaryota > Metazoa > Chordata > Actinopteri > Pleuronectiformes > Paralichthyidae > Pseudorhombus > Pseudorhombus dupliciocellatus. Next base: position 2,462,578 of record JAFBJW010000052.1, read on the forward strand.
CGTTTACTTTCAGGCTCCATATTGTCCATATCTTCTTTAGCACGACCTGATAAAAACAAAAACCGATCTGGGTCACATTACGCTGTTAACATAAACTTTCTTTCTTTTTTTGAAATCAGGACTAAACAGCAAGCAGTGATTGAACAGTTATCAGCACTGGTCTGTTCTGTCCACTACCCATGACCACTTTGCAATTCAAATTTGACATTTACACATCTCACAAATTCAAACTGAACCCTGTTACATGTATTTTGTGTGTTCACAGATTATGTGTGGCAGAAACCGACAACACTGACAGTGAAAGGAAGTGCTAGTCCAACAAATGAAGCTACTTATGTGCTTTGAAAGCAGTTTCATAACACAATGGCCAGAGAACAGGGGAGCAGAGGCACTAAACTACACAACAAAGGCCATTTACTCCATCATCTGCTAACTATATTGACCACGAGGCCAGTGGAGAGCCGGGATTGGACTCTGCCAGGTTCGATCTCATTGTAGGCTCACTTCGTGGCCAATTAATCAGAGCAGCCTGTCTCAAAAACATTTTAAAATGATTTTAATCAGGTTCATATTGTTGTCACAGTTAGAAATATTTATTCTAATGCAATTTCATTGTTTAAGGTCTTATCAACCCAATCTTATTGTAATGTGTGAGCAGAGGACCTACCAGAGGCAGGAGAGGCTCTGGATATGATGGGGCTTTCGATGCAGAAGTGGGAAGTTGAGGTGGAGGGTTGAGGTTCCTCCTGAGTCGGATCACGAGGAGACTTTGTGAGCATCACAGGCTCCACAGAGAGCGACATGTCTGAATCTGGGACAGGAGTAGGACTACATGCTGGTCTCTCCAGATCTGAAGCACAGAAGCAGGGTGTAGGGTGAGTGGTGGGTGGTTACTGTGGTTGAGCTGGACAAAATAAACTTTCAATCTCCTTACCATAACAAGGTTGTGAAATTGCTTGCTCCGTTTTGATTGAGTGGTAAACATAGGCAATGTCTACAGGGCGAGAAGAGAAGTTGTCCAAATGTAATTCTTATACTTCCTCATAAATCTTATTAGAATTATAAAGGCAAACAATATGAACAACTCACTTTGTTCTGGTTCACTTTTACTATACACAAAGTAGATGACATCACCGTTCTGCAGCATGTGAGTTTGCTTCTTGACCAGTTTGGACATGTTGATCACTGTGCCATTAGTGCTACACACAAACAGAGGAGCAATGATGTGCCACTGTAAACGCTTGTTCAGTTTGCTTTATGAAAGGTCAAGTACACATGTTTGATCAGCTGTACAAAGACAAACACAATCTCTCTTTCACACATTTTGCTTATTTGTGCAGTCAGTGATCTGTTTCGAGAAGTTAACACAAGCACATAAAAGAGTGTTTGAGTGTAATAGCAGATAAACGTTCAGTGTACATTACCTCATGTCTTCAAGCCACACCAAGCCAGAGTTCTCATCTTGCACAATCTTGCAGTGCTCTCCTGACACCAGTTTGCTGGCTGGAAATGACAGATAACATCCTGGCAACACAATAATACAACACCATGAGTACACAGTATGAACATTTCACGAGACAGAACCTACTCATCTCTTGAGTTTTCCAGAAATAAATGATAATTTTAATAAATATCTAATATTAATACAATGAAGTTTTATATTGCAATTAAAAGTTTGTTGGCTGAAGATATACTTTAAAATACTTCATAATTTGTCGCATCATTACTGCATAACTACACATAACATGAGTAACAATCTGCAATAAACTGTGTCTATTTCACACAGATTTGGAGGAAGCGTGTTAGTGGATGTGAGATTATTTCTGGTTACAGCTACATGATATTTAAGGTTATTTCACAATTTGTCAAAAAACAAAAGTGCTAATCATCTTTTTTATTTAAAAATAATGTTTTTTATATTGATTCCAGTTTTCCCATCTCTGTCCAAATGCCTACATAGAACTACACTGAAAATGTAACCATACGCTACTCATATTCACCTGAAAGCATGTTGCCATGAGATTTGTTTGGAGCCCTGAAAGCCTAGACATAGACTACAAACCAATTAAAACTGGCAGACCCCAAAAGGCCCCCAACAAAGCAGACACAGGGGGAAATATAGGCCTAACCTTTTCTTAAGCAAAACCCATACAAAAAAAATCTACTTAATATTCCACACACATGTTCTCAATGGACGCCTTTTGTTATCATCACAAGGGGCCGACTAAGTTTGGTCCACTAAAAAAGCTTTGTGTTTTCAAGGGGGAGGTTTTCAAGGCTCCAGACACTGACAGCAATGTCTGCACCACAGACAGGGTTGTCTTTTGTTAGGAGGTATACCATTTTTTTAAAAGAATAGAATATTAGATGGGGTTTTTTTGGGGTTTTTTTTAGACAATACACAATTCTTATTTATCTTTTTAGTAAAGTCCAACATGAATTCCTTTAATGCACAGAGTAACTGACCCTTTTTCCTGCCAACTGTGCATTCCCTGTTGAAAAGCAGGACCGTCTCACTGGAGTCCACTTTGACAAGCTTGCCCCATGGTCGTCCTCTCCCACAACTGTCCATCACCTGATGCTTCTATTCCTGGAAGAAATAACATGAATTGGAAGGTATAATTAAACACATTGATAATTGCCAATCAAATCCTATGGCAAAGCCCATATTTACAAAAAATTAGTTAGTCTCAAAGGGTTTTAATAAGATCTGACATCCTAAATCTCTGGGTGAGACACGTGTGAGAGATAAAAGTGCAACACGTGTCCCTGTTTCGATATGACGTAATTACGAAGAGAAAGTGAAATTAATCCTCAGAACTATATTTTTGAAAGTTAACTTGTTGCAAGATTAACACAAAACTGAAACATTTATATACTAAATCTTTACTAAATTAAACGCACGCTTACATTTGAATCTTCTTTATTTGGTTAATTACACTATAATAATTACATTAAATTACTCAGCCAACAGAGTACAACTTTTTAGAGCCACATAGATAATGAGTTTGGAACGGTTTTTAAATGGGTTCTTGGAGCATAATCTGAGCCGAATTGACGGGTGGACTTTTAGGATTCATAAACTATTATGAAACACGTTATGGTGCATATACACCGAGAACAACAAACAAGAATACACACAACTGGCTGGGTTTCCAATGAGGTTTGGTAAAAATCTCTGTGAGCCACTATCTGCTAACGAGACCTCGCTAAGCTCGGCTTCTCTGGGTTTACTAGCTTCCAGCGACTTTAGCAGACTTTACCGCGAGACTTCTTGGAAAACACAGGCTTGTTTCTGCTGCCAGCTCTCCCAGAGTGGTCGACGGTCCCATCTCTGTTCGTATCGCAACAGTTAGCGTCAACACACGCAACTTCGCTCAATAATAACACGAAGCTAACGCGAAAGCTAACATTAGCAACCCTCCGTTTCTGGGAGCTAGGAGAGCATGTAGACAAACACTCGGCAACGTCACGACTCGCTCATGTGAAGAACTGGTTCGTTTACCGTCAGAGGACGAGTTTGTTGCTGAGTTGGAGGAGAACAACACAGCTCCGTGTCCTCATGTTCCAGAGAGACGCGCAGATGCACTTCCTGCCAGGCTTGACAATGTGCATCAGCTGATGGAGGAGGGGCAGCGGAGCCTGTGGAGAAAAGTTCATGTCATCTCATCCGCACACAAACACACAACATGTGGAAGTGTGTGTCTGCAGGCCTTCATGTCAGCCAACATCAGGGCGTTTGGTGAATAATTACAGACCAACAGTGACTCTTTTATTTCCAGGCAGTGATGTGTCACTCTAAGTTAATTTGAACTGCTCGGCGTCAGTAAATGACATTGAATTAATTTAAATTAATTAAATTGTTTAAAAACAAAATTAGAAAAATGCCATTTTATCCAAACTTGGCAGTGCAGTTGGCCTGAGGAGCAAAATACAAATCACAACAATGTTGTGATTAAATTGAGATTAGAAGTCCATTAAATTCAGTTTCTCCTGTCAACTCAACCAGGTGGCCTGTTGTTGGTTTCTTACTGTGACTAAGGCATCAAATAAACCCAGATGGAATAAAAAAATAAATAAATTGAGCAAATTTAATTTTACAAACTTATTTCTTTCATTAGACAGCAAATGAAACAATCAAGGAAAAAAGTATTTGAGGTCGGGACGAATTATCCAGGAAACAGAACGAAGATTTACAACCCATTTCAGCAGAAAAATTGCAATGTGACTCACACACGCAGAACTATGAATGCTCGGCCCTGTGAGGAGGCTATGTGTGCACCTACGGTGTAGCTGCGGCACAGAAGCATGAATCATCTTGAAAGGCTGGAAAAGCCTATATTTAGGAGGAGGGAGAGAAGTAAGCTGCGCTATGTGCTAGGCTAAGGGCTAACCTTGTGTAGATACTGTTTAGTATTCATTCATTTGGCCATTAGCCCATTCTCCTGTGAAACAGGTGCTTAATAGGTACATACAGTTGTCCATAATACCATTATTTATGCTCTCTCGGAAATGTAGATCAAGATATTTACAGATTTTGTCTGTAGCACTATGATCCCTTCATACACATTCTTTACAAGACAATAAAACAAGTTATAGCACATAAGAGGGTCGTGGCGGTGAATTGAGCCGCAGCAGTTTTGCAGGGTTCAAATGAATGTCTCTGTACTGGGCCCAGTTCTAAAGTCCCCGTTCAAAGACTTGATCTCCGTTTGTATAATGTTGTAAGATGTGATTAAAAATGACAAATTAAGCTCGTTATTACAATAGCCACAAACATGGTAACACCAGGCCATCCATTTAAAAGCCATGCAGCAATAAGTCCTACATGTGGTGCATTGTGCTGTCCCACGAAGAGTGAGTCAGTCACATGGTGTCACAATAGCCACACAAATAATTTAAATGTATGTATGTTGTTTCAGCAATAATAATATATATTTAAAGATCTATTTTTTCATACTAAATGCCTTCACCATGTCCACTTTGAGAAGCCCAGTATAGCTCCAGTCTCACACTGAACAGGAACACAAAGCTGGCTTTGCTGGACCGCTGACAATTTTGATACAGGATTTTACAGTCCAATTACAAGTGGGCTGATCCTTTTTGTTTAAGAAAGACCAACATGTCTCCCTAATAAAAAAAGCAAACGAGTTCTTAATGCTGGACTAATCTCGGCACCAGCCCCCACCTCTTCCCTGGCAGTACATTATTAATGGGCAGTGTGCAGGCTGGTGAGCACAGGGGCCTCTCCTCGCTAATGTGTTCATCCCTCATTGTTATGATGTCTTCTGAGGAAAACCGCACACACCCTGCCTTCACACGGCTTCACTCCCGCATTTACAAATGTGGGCACACGCACACGTGCAAAGGTGTGCCCTCCATGCAGAATATACTATTATATTTTTAGTTGGCAGTCAGCGTGAGCCGCGAATCCTCCACAGATCCTCTGATAAGGTCACAACGGCAAATTGAATGCGGCTTATTGAATCCCACACCCATGCTGTCAATCAGCGCTTCCTAATTGGATCAAAGATTACTTGTGGCAGCTGTATAGAACATCAAACGTGTAATTAAATGAAATAATGAGAAAATAAACCTTAATGTTGCCAAGTGGGAATGAAGGCGCGCGAAGGAACGTGATTCCGCTGTGCTCTCTGAAATTATCTCTCTCCGGCGCAGGCTAATTGCTGGAGGATGTCCTCTTAACTGAGTGTGAAAAGCTGTGTCTAATTACTGCAACATTAATCAGGCATTAGCATGTTATCACAAGGTTAACTTATCAGGAGGGGCGCATGAGCAGCTGGAGGTGCCAGTTACCCATGCTGCATTGGGCCAATTGGGCCACAAGGGGTAGTGCTTGTTCTTTCAATGAATCATTACTCAGTGAAGCCATGCGATGGTATCAAAGGCAACCATGTTGGATTGAACTGAGCAAGCGTCGTGGTTTTGAGACTCCTCAGTGTGGAATGGGAATGACCAGAATCAATATCAGCCATTTCCTGCTCATTGTTGAGTTGAAATGGGAACGGTTATCCTCGGGGGATTAGAATTTTTGGGTTGTAATTTGTTAACATCTTTACCATACTCTGTATGAGGAATTACATGCTCTGGGAGAATCTGCAAAATCAATGTCAAGCAATTGTGTGCTTGGTGGAGCAATTGAATCCAATGTAATGAAGACTGACTGGAATATGAGAGCGTCCTAAATTACCCTAGAAGACAAATCTGAATACAGACACAACATCAGGCATCAGCAATGGTAGAGAAATGTAAAGTGTAAACGAATCATCTTCCGCTGATTTTGTTTATAAAAGGCCTTATCCAGTGTGGAAATGCATTTTTGTGAGAAAAATGTGTTTGTGTCTTTGGCTTATTTTGGTAGAAACACATCGAAAAATGTGTTGGATACAAAAAAATGCAAATATGCACATGAGTCACTGCGCGCCAAATGACCTGCAAGTGTATAGATTAAAGGTCGTTTCTGGCAGCAGGTTGGTCCTGTGCCCCGACTTCATTACCAGCAGCTCTGGAGCGGTCTCATCAGGATTCCAGCAGGGCAGAGAAGCCGTACCTCCAGCAGCCCTGCCAAAGGCGCTCATTTGTCAGAGAGGCATGGAGATCACAGGCCGACAAATCTCCCACGTCTCCCAGACTGTCAAGCTCTTTGCCTGCATATCAAAGACAAAAGAACAGAGCTGGAGAGCAAGAGAGCAGAGCAGCCATTCTATTTAAAGATGGTCAGCCGTTTAAACCCCCTGAGCGTGCCCTTTGAAAATGCCTATTAGCCTGGGTGAGAGAGATTACAAGCAAATAAAATTACATTCATTGTGATATTTGATTTCATAATACCCCCGGAATTATAATTACACCGCACTCACACTTTTCATTTAAAAACCATTCGGCGACGACAAAGAGATGGGAATGAGCAGGTTGTGCATCTAGCAAGTGAGTAGCCATTATCAGGCTTGTTTCACTAGAAGTAACAATAATGGGAGAAGAATGGAGGCACTAATAAGAATGTAATCAGCTGAGAGAGCAGGATTTAATGATATGGAACACAGGGCTTTATTTTCAGCTGTCAGTCTTGTGGTGCCACAACAGGAGGAAAAAGCAGAAAAGGCCTTGTTGCTGGTGTTACCCTCCTCCCAGAGGCTGCAATGTGGAAACAGATTTTATTTTTTGAAAAGGCACACCTCTCACAAACCTACACAAGGCTTAACTCCCACCCGAAATCATATCTCAGGTCTGTCTGTCAGGGTTGCACCTAAAGCACAACGGTGTATTACAGGGGGAATGTGGGCATATGCTGTCTGGCTTAAACCAACAAGCAGCAGGGAAGAGATAAGAGGCATTCTTGGGCGGCACAGAAACGAGGAATGAGAAGGGCCAGCTTGATAGCAGTACTTGTTGTTCTGATGTGTTAAATAGCTGGCCTTCAACACTCCAATCAATCGCTGAGTGAGCCACTGTGTAGCCAAGGGTGGAGTGAGATAGCCAGATGGCTGAAGTCAATGGAGCTTTGCCTGGTTTCTTGTGTCACAAAGGGACGATCATGAATCTGGCCACACAGTCTGGGCAGAATACATGAAATGTTGCAGCCTGAGTGTTTCCCTTTGGTTGATAAGCTCCAATAGACGATGTTTCAAAATGTGTCACTGATTAAAGCTCAGTGCTAATCAGCAGCAGAATAATAACAGGTCACGTCATCCCCAAAACATTCAACCACATAGTTGGCCTTGGGTGGCTATCGGGTTCATCGTTTGTTTTGGCTTGCACTACGAGCTAGTCCAATGAGAAAAGCATTACTGTAGATCTTACTGTGTGTAATGGGGCCTACCAGCCATCGTGTGGTACTCCATCCATTTGACACAGGAAAGCATTAGACAGCCAATATGCCAGCGTGTGCACACAAGAAAGTCTGTGGGACAAGACAAGCATTTTTGAATTTTCTCCAAGATCTCCAGAGGCCTGTGCTGACTAATCTGCAAACAATCCGCTCTGCAGGCCCCATTGCAAGTGTAAGAACAAGCCCCTTAAGCTGTGACATTAACGAACACAGCGAGATAAGATAGGGTTTGTTATCATGGTGCAACTCCTGCCCAGATAGGAGATAAGAGCCATTCAAAGCATGTTTGCTGCCAGGCACATTTCCAAAGGAGCATGGGAGGCAGGCAAAGCCAGGCGTGGAATGCTGAGAAGCCCCACTTAAGCCCAGTCTCATGAAGAATTTGATCCCCCTGCCCGTTTCCACCTTAGCATAGCCTCATTTGGCATTTTTGTAACCGCCTGTTATTACTTGATGATGACATGAACACTCTCAGACTGAGCTGAAAGAAGTAGAGAAAAATCCAAGATGCATCAAAACTTCGGGCAGGAATTCTGAATTTAATATACACATAACTGCAGCTGTGTACTCTTACAACATTTGTTAGATTACTTTATAATTGATAAAATAACTTAGCAACCTGGATTTAATACATCACTTCCTGCCTCTGTCTGCTGTCGGGGTTAGGGTTAGGGTTGCTGTCTGTCGGTGCAGAAAGTCTCGTGCTGTGTTGTGCATGTGTGAAAGGACAACTGCAAGTAAACTATTTTCTGGGCAACTGTAGAAACATGGAGAACATGCTCCATGTGCACACAAAGGATACTCCACATGCCATGCACAGAAAAAGACCAGCGTTGCTCGAAGAGCCTCTCCATTCATCATCACCTCAAGCTGGCTAAAGGTAGGAATGACTCCAAAGGTAATGTAGCATCAACTCACTTATATTTCTCAGCCAGCAAAATAATGGTGTTGTTAAAATGCTAACTTTAAAAAGGCTCCAAACCTTAAGTGTAGCCTCACATAAACCTAACTTAATAATACACTTTTAAAACCATTCAATTCAAGCCAAGGCATTTATTGAGCTTACTTCAGCAAGCCTAAGGGTTGAGTTAACACTGGAAGTCACAATTTATGTGTTCATATTATTTTTTCACTTACCTGAAATTCGTTTATCATGCTGGTCCAGGGCTAAGGAATAAGTGTCTTTGAATATTCTTGTGGTAAAAGGATATTTCCTAACTCATCCAGAATCCTGTAGATGCTAAGTGAAATGTGCCCAAAGCTAAACACTGTGCAGTTTCTGCTTCAGATGGCTGGTGGTCCTAACTCAAAGTCTGGCTCTGTGGGAACCAACAGTTTAATAGCATGGCTTTGTTTTCATTAGGAAAGCACGGTTTTATGTGGAAAGATAGAATGTTTTATTTTTACATGTCTTATTAATTCATAGGCTGTATAAACAACCTTTTTGTCAATTTCAGAATTTCGCATTGGAAAGGAAATCCTCACGCTTGGATGCCAAGAAATAGGTATTGCATCTCTGCCAGCGTCGAACAGAATAAATGCTTATGAATATGCCCACACCACCAGAGGGGATGGACTAAATCGTAATTCTCATCCTGCGGCTTGGAAAAACTTCCTCCTTCCCCGGTGCCAAGCAGCTCTGAGGCGATCCCAGTGATGAGCCAGGGAACACTCTGCTAACTGAGCTCTGGAGAAATACGGTCACGGCAAGATCCATATTCAAATAAACTTCACTCTTGGCCCGTGCACACAAGCCATGTTGTCACCAGCTGGCAGTGCCTCTCACCGCCCCTTCAAATACTGAGCCACTTTTGATTAACGTCTCTACGGCTAATCATGTGCATTAGCTGTGCCAAATTGGACGAGGCACGTATGGCCTCCATTTGCCTTGAAATCTCTCTTTTTTCCAACCCGTTCGAAGCATTTGAGTGCTTCCCTTTACCCCACCCACCCCCTCCCCTAATTCTTCTCTTGTCTCGTGCCCATACATAGAACAGAGAGGGTGGTGTGGCGGCACGGTGCCATCCTGTGGGTCCCTCAATGAGAGGCCTATCGCTGCCAGATGCACCCAGCTGCATAAATGTTATCCATTTTTTATGGCTTGTGTACATAATATGGCCAGTGTGGGAGATTGTGAGGTTCCACTAAAGACTGGAAAAAATCCTCAAAATTGAATCAAAGTGGAAAACTTATTTTGGCTGGTGGCTGTTCTGGACCTTCTCCTTTTCCATCTCCCTTAATTCTCTCATACTCCGCCCTGTCTCACACCACACTCTCTGAGGTTCCTCTGTGAGTGATTTACAGTATATTCTTTCTCCTAGGCTGCACTGGCAGGTCTCCTTGCACAGCCATAGTGGTGGGGTGTGAGACAGCCAGCATATTTGTCATGGATCCAGAGGTGCAAAGACATTAGACAGCACTTTGTCACCAGGGTCTGGAATTCACACCATTTGGTTGTTTCCAAGTCAGCTCCTTCACTGCCGACTGGCCTGGTTTCTGTCAGCTGCCGCTCTGTTGACATTGAGGGCTAAAAAAAGATGGCAACATGGAGGGATGTATGCTGTTAGCCTTTTTAGGTGGTCAAAACAACGCGCAGCCTACAAAGAGCGCTGTGACAGGGATCCGGTGCCAAAGCCCTTGACTTGGAGCTCTCTCCCTCAGTTCACAGTTCAGATATAGTTTAGAGGTTTAGAAGGGCTCTCGTCAGGGTTTTCTACTCCCCACAGAGAGATGGGCTTGAACTCCTTGCAGCGCCACAGTCTCCCAAATCACCAGGCCCAGTGGAGGCCCCGGCAATCTAAATGTGATAGTGTCGGGGGCCTCCCGTCTCATTACCAATCTCCATTTCAAAACAGCCTTCAACTGGGAACTAATGCATTAGCTCTCGTTGGGGGAAAAGTCTAGGGAGCCACTGCATAGCTGCTCAAAAATGCTTTCATGCATGTTTTATCAGCGGGAGAAGAGAGAGCAAGAGAGAAAAGGAGCTTGGACCTAACCATTCATTTGTTGCCCATCTTATTAGCTTGGCGCTGTGTTATTAGCAGCCATTGTGCTCTATAAAAGCTCCTTAGGCTTGTTCCAATGTTCGCTGAATCTGGGGTGAGCTCTGTGCCAAGCGCTTTTTGGAAGTATTTGAGAGCATGAAAATTCAATCCTGAACCCTCAGCACTGAGTTTTCTCACAGATAAATGAAGAGGATTAGCAGAACAATAAAACAATGTCAACCTCAGATACCACCGTATCCTATTAATTGGGATTATAGTGGAGAAATGTGTAAAAAAAAAAAAAAAAACCACAATCTTCTATCACAGTCGCTTCTTTGTGACAAGCTGTTACATGAAGCCCCATCAGCGTAACAATATTTCATCCAAAATAAAATGTGTATTAAAAAAGGAATGTGTAAATATAGAAAATCGCACACAATGCCAGCAAACAAAAAAAGAAAAAAAAAAAAAAAACCCTGAAGATGAAGAATAGCTGACAATTGCAGTCGCTGTAATAACCCACCACGGCTTGGATATGCTAGACAATGTGTCAATTGATTCCCATCTGATGATGGACTGTGTGTTGAAATAAATTGACCTCGCCAGACGATGAGTGAAATTGATGGAGCTTTTCATCTCCGGAGGGCCGTTCCACACTCCGCCATAAAATGAATAGAGAACAAGGAACGGTGATTGAGTCGGGGGGGGCAGGAGGGTGTAAGGTGTGTGTCCTTCTCTTAACAAAGCTTGTTTGGTAAATAAGAGTTACAGGAAAAATCACTATGCAGTAACCACAAGGGTTAAGTACCTTTTGTTGACTAGATGATTAGGTCTAAAAGCACACAGCCATAAAGGGAAGCTGGCCGCTGACAGATGCTACCCGTTGGAGGAATACGAAGCTCAATTACCAGGGGGCTAAATTGAAAGTGATAGTGATTTAAGTCTTCCCATTACACCAGCCCCATTCTGGAAAACAGTCTTTTTCGAGGAGCCCTTTAAAAAAAGGCCAGCTGGAGTGTGTGAGACAGAGGCGTGCCATTGATTTTCAGTAACATCCCCTAATGACCTGGCCACGATTTGATCCACGCTGTTATTATGGACTGATACCACGGGACAGGATTGGTGGGTCTCACAGCACACGGCAGCGAGATGAGTAGTCGGGGCATTATCAAGATGAATTGGCTGTCTCTGGACAGGCGGCAGGCATCGCCGAGGTCTTGTCAATATTAGGACGGGGCTCCTCGGGGCGCCCTCAGTGGCCCGCACCAGAGCGCCTTCCGGCCTCATTAGACAAGCAGATGAGTGTTGTGCATGAGGAGAGGAGGCGTACGAGAGGGGAGAGGAGCCTCCCCTCACCATCCGATAGCCTGCCTCCCAAGCATTGCTCCTCTTAATGAGTCCAGACCACGGGTCAATATGCCACTGGGCCGCCAGTCAATACCGGTTACCTGCAACACAAACACTCAAAACCTGCTTTCATACAAAATCAATGTCCTATTAGTCCCTCCCTGTATTGCCTTGGCCAAGTCTCATCGATCCCCTGTGAAGAGTTCTGCAGCCCCTGTATGACAGATTATGGTCAAATGATCTGATAGCTTAGGCTACTCCGCTGGCCAAGTCTGTTGCCTTTATGATTTCAAAGTAATAGCTTGATATCAGATGAGCAAATACTCTGAAAACTGAGATACACGCATTATTGGCAAAGCCATCAAGCCAACATCAACATTCCTCTCAGCAGGTCTGGCTTACTGACAAATTCAGTACTCGGGAGTCAGCACTGACCACGAGTCCCAGAATTAAAGACATGCTGCAAATGAATGACATTAGGTCCAAACTTTATTCCGTACATTTTAAACCATGAATGTTCATTTTCATTTTTTGCAGGCCTAAAACTCTACTTGCTTTGTATACAACAGTCTAAGAAAAACAACTGCACAACACCACAAGGTTGACAAAGTCCTTTTGCCGCCCACTAAAAAGTGTCCTTCTTATCTGTCCGGGGCTGGTCCAGTTTGTGACTTGGAAGTCTTTCAATAATTCATCATTATTTCAATGGTAAATATAAACACGTGTTAATCCAAGTTTCTTTCGACATCCTCCGTATAGTTCGCTCCTTCCAGGTGATCTCTTCATTAGGGTGCTGTGTGCTGCTTTGCATAGATTGCAGATGATCCTTGTAGGCCCCCTTGCAACACCCTCCTGTCGTACTTCCCATCCATTGGCCAGGCTTGTCTGTTACCATGATATTCAGTGGGGAAAAGATTCCCCCGTGTTTCATTTAATTTTGTTTTTCTAGAAATGGTTAAAAAGCCTAGTAAATGTACATGGTAATTTTGCAGCGAAGGAATATCAACAAGTTATTTACATCAGTTTTCTTTACAGAGACTGAACGAAGACCTCATAATATATATTTATCTGCATATCTCAAAGGCAAAACAAATGAACAAAACAAATCGGTAATGTAACATTGTACATTGTCATCATTGAGGATATCCTGGTACCATGAGGTTAAATTACTGAGGGCTGAAACCAAAAAATCCAGTCTTTACAGTGGGTCATAATGGATATGTCTCACAATCAACTGGGATAAATATTGTAAAAGGTGTGACTTATGCACAAAATACATAAAATTCATAGAAATGATATCTATACATGGAACAAGGATAGGAAATGTACAAACTCATTTCAGGACCTCTCTTTTCGCACAAAGCTGAAAAAAGATGTTGGATTAATATATTAATAATTATCAAATATTTAAGTCGGATATAAACATACACATATTTGTGTTCTCTGCCGACATTATTGAGCCTCCAGTCCATTAAAAGTAAAGTCATGGCATGTGCTTGATCGGCCCTACACACCTGTACTTTTACTTTACAATCATACTCTTTCCCTTAGGGAGTAATGCTCTCCTCTGGTGAAGAGCAGTGCATTTTGTTCACTAGAGGATTTCAGATTAGGGGAACGGGCTTTTGTGAGTGCGTCTAGTAAGACTTTGCACGTTTCTAAGAAGCTACCGAGCCTCTACCTCTTTGGGGTTGCGAGATGGGGAGTAGTCCCTTGGGTCCTGTGTGGTGAGGGGGGTAGTCCTCCTGGGCGAGGCTGGCCTGGCACTGCCGGCTGGCACAAGGGGTGGGGGTGCACTGAGTGCGGCAGTGGGGGGTGTTCTGTTCAGAGGGCCGTTGTGTCCTGTAGAGGGGCTGAGTCTAGGGTAGGGCATGCCGCCGAGGTGGGGCATAAAGGGGGGCATGTGGGGTAGATGGCCCTCCATGGGGGACTGGTGCAGCTGATGGAGGCGTGCTCTGTCCAGCTCCTCCCGCAGGTGCAGGCGCTCCCGCTCCTCCGCCTGCTGCCTCATCCTCTCGTGCTCCCTGCGCACCTCCATGAGGTGCTCGTGGTGAGAGTAGTCATGAGCCTCCCTCTCACGGTAGGCCCGCTCCTGTTCGTACATGCTGGGGAAGCGATGTCCTTGTTCTGCCCTGAGCTGGAAGTCCATGCGCCGCTGCAGGTCCAGGCTGCGGTAGGCCTCTCTGAGAGGGTCCCAAGGGAAGGCTGGGTGGGGCAAGCGCTCTCTACCTGCCAGAGGGCTAACACCCATGAAGGGAGCCATACGAGCCCGGTCAAGCACGTTGAGGCTGCCCATCTGGGGCATGGCACTCATGGACAGGGGCAGTGAGTGCGCCATGGGGACACCGTGCAGCCCAGGGGCCTGGATGTCACTGCTTCGCGGTGAGGGAAGAGGCTGCTGCTGAGACAAAGGTGGGTGGTGGTGGTGGGGGTTCATAGATTGACCCATGGGGGCAGAAAGGACTTGGGCTTGAGGGTGGGGGGCCGGCTCAGAGCTCACCACCATGACCTCCTGCTCCTCCTTCCTCTCCTCCTTAATCTTCATGTCATTTTTCACCTTGTGGAGGAGGTCTGCAGGTGGGGGCTCTTTCTTCTCGCTGTCCTTGAGTGTAGGTGGGGGCCCACCGACCATCTTCAAGCTCTGCTCATTGATTGCCTTGGAGTATGGAGAAGGAGAACGTTGACAGGTTTTGATGGAGTCTTCTGAGGGTCTCCTCTCCAGCATCTCCTTCCCAGGGGAGCGGCTCTCTTTCACCTTCACGTCAGACTCTCTGTGGCGCTCCAGCAGCTCCTTCTCTGCCTCGCGGACCCGGTCTACGCTGCCGCTGTGATGCCGACCCGAGTCACTGGAGTTCTGGCTGTTTGACCGAATCAAGCTGCTGATTTGATAGCTGACTGGTGCAGAGGCTGGAGAGGAGCGGTTGGAGTGTCGGTTGCGATCCACAGAGTCTCTGTAACCACAATATAAGATTAATTTGTTGCTAGTGAAAACCAGCCTCGTGTGCAGAGGTTGTTTGTAGGTTACCATGCTCCAATCCTTGTGTTCATGGTTTCTGCCTTTCATTAGGACTCGTGTGTGGCTTCAGAATTATCCACGGAGATCCTTCCAATTAATTTTTGACCGATAGCTTCCCTCAGAGCTCATTTTTACTATTTGATGTGTGCCCTCCTGGATGCATTTTAATTTAGGATCCTAATTGATAGAAGAGTAGTTTCCTTTTTGTGGGAAGCAAATAATACTCACTGAATTAAAATGTGTAATTTAATTAAATTATTGCTCTGTTGGAGAAATATTTTTTACTGAGTTGAAAGCTAAAATCCTGTCAATTATTACATGAAGTGAAAATCGAAAAGACCACAAACTCACCTGTCTTTATCCTTCTCCTCTTTTCCGATGGACGAGTCTCTTTTCTCTCTTTCCCTCTCCCTCTCTCTTTCTCTCTCCCGTTCCCTCTCTCGCTCTCTTTCGTGGCTGTTGGCCGAGTTGCTCCTCTCGGCGTCTGCGGTCTTGGGCCACTGCGGTGGGGTGGGGAACGAAGGCGGGGTGCGTCGAAGTCTGTTCCAGGTGTCGTGATGGGGGCTGCCAAATGTGGGCAGTCCTCCCGGCCCCTCCTTGGTGCCAAACATACTGTTGGACCCTGGAGGGAAAGGAGAGACAGGCGTGGGACCCACTGTAAGTTAACTGGCCACAAAACCTTCTTGAGGACACACAAGATGAGAAAGACTCAACAACAAAAGCTGCTTTTGTCTTTGTCCCTGGAGGTTCTCTCACTGACGCTGTTTGAAAGAGTTAGAGGTTAATGGCTCCCCCCACCAGTGGAAAGAAAATACTCATTTGCTTTTGGACTAAGGGTCTCTTCCCCCTCCCCACTTGCACCGGATGAACAGGGGAGACTCACTTGCCCTGTGGAGTTGAGGGCTGTGAAAAGCCAAAGGGAGACCTTAGCATTCCACGGCATGTCTATTCCAATCACATCCATTTTCACAACAGGAGCTGGCACACAAAAATAGGAGCGGGAGACAAAGGCACAGAGAGGAGGATGCGTGGGGAAAAGAGAAAGCCCTCCATGGTGGTGCAGAGGGGGCTTGTCAAATAATTAATAGACGAACTGCCACCAAACGGCAGACCTGAGAGTGCCTGTTGGCAGTAGTGCAGCCAGATTAAAGCCAGGCTGTTGGGAACATGGCTGGTGGTTGAAGTGGAGGCAGGGAGGAAGTCTGCTGTGGTGTGTTTTGCTGCTTTGTTGGGCCTTGCTGGGCTAGGAGCTGCTTCGCCACCGAAACTAGAGCTAAGTGTCTTAATTTTTTCTTTCCTCTCCTCCTGGGCTCTCCCTGTGGTCTAACTCTGTCCTGCTCTGTTATGCCACCGTCCACAGGGGCCAGACTGAAGGGGGAGCGATGGAGGAGGAGAGGGGGCCAGCGCTTACCAAGCGAGGGGTTGCCTAATCCTCCGAAGGCACTGCTTGAAAGGTTGCCGAGGCCGCCAAAGGAACTGGAGCGACTGAAAGGATCTGTAAAATGCCAAACAGGGATTAGCAAAAGGGGGGTGGCTGACGAGCAGTGCTCACCCCAACACCAGCCCATTCCACTCGGCTTTTCTCTTACAAGCGAGCTGTGGTTTTTTTAGCGCTGCCACCCTAGCTCTCTGCCTGATAATCCTGCCAGGCCGTCTCAATGCTGAGTTCACTGCCCCTAACCAGAGCAGAGTGTCTAACCCTGCTGGGAGCAAGTGCAACAACATCGCTTGATGGGGGAAATTATTTTTGAGTTGTTGGAGCAGATCTGAAAATGGACTGTGGTAGGGCAGGGGGGATAAGAAGCTGTGAAAATGAAGCTAGACAGAGTGTAATGCTTTGACAGGAGAAGCAGTGTCTGATGGGATCAACTGGTGCAAAGCCGAGCCTCCATAGAGACAGAGTAACCGGAATATCAACCCCGAGAAGTCAGTAAACAACATTCATCAACTAATAATTGGCAGTGCTGTTCTAAATAAGCAAGAATCCTTCAGGAAATGCAGACGGTATCAGCAGATAAGGGTTTAAGGATTTTGATCTGTGGGGCTTGTTAATGCATCGGGACACACAACAATTGAGAAATCTTCTCCTTGCGCATGAATTCCCCAGACAGGAAAATGTTGTTTGCCAAGTCTTCTTCCTCTGTGCCCCGTGCATTCATGGGCACAAAATGGTTTGACTCAAGGGCTTATTTCATGAAATCAACTTGCCACTCTGAGTCCAAACAGTGTCTCAGTGATTGAGTGGTGGTGAATACATGAATGGCTACAAATAATTCCATGCATAAATAAATACAGCAACATTAGCTATGACTTATAAACTTTGCATACTAATAGAAAAATCGAAAAAAAAAAGCATCATACAGCGACACGATGTTCAGCTTCCCCAAACAGACGAGGGCTGCTGACTTCTGCTGAACACTTGGCCCACTGTCTTTTCAGTAAGAGTTATTTAAGGCTACGTCATGAATCATAGTGTCCCATTATATGATGGCAACTGCGGCAGCAGACTGACGACACTGGACAACTGGATTCCACATTAACCTTGGAATGAATCTGAGGGTGTATCTAGGTTTAGCATTACACCCCAGTGACTTGTGCTGTGTTTTTAAAAAAGAGTGCAGGGGAGAAAGAGTGAATGAGTGAAAGACAGAGCAAAAGGAGGGACACATTTATCAAAAAACATTAAAACGGGGGGGTTACTTACACTTACCTGCCAAATGGCTAGGAGGCAGGAAGCCACTGGGATGTGGGGCAGGGCCATAGGGGGAGGGAGCTGGGTGGGCAGAGCCTATCAGAGGAGGACAACAGCACATTGTTATGATCCAATCAGACATTAAGAAGAACAAAATGCATTTTCCACAACAATAATCGCAGCTCTGACCCCTGTGGTAGAGGCATTTTCTTCCTGCAACTGCATCGCAAATGTTGCATATAATGAGCAATTCACATTTTGGTTTTATTGCAGCTGCTGCATGTCAGTGAGTGTGGCTACAGCTAAAGCTGCTTATTGAGATCACTTGCCAGAAGCTCACCTCTTTCACAAAACACTGTTACCATCATCAGCCCAACTCCATGAATGGTTAATGATGAACCAATTACAGCAGCGTCTCTGACACACCACTGCATAATTACCAGTCAAAGGCTGTTCGCCTCTCTGTTGCCCTCCAATGTGGGGCAAATCAGTCAATTACCTGACTGAGAGTCATCCATATTCATTTCGGACTTTACTGGCAAAACATTTTCTACAAAGCTGCTATAATTAAGTGAACATTAACCACGGAGGTGGGAAGGGGGTGATACGATGGCCGAGCAACGATTTCAACATCGATTTTGCTGATAAAGCTCATATCAAAGTAGTCAGAAAAAGAATAGAATCATTGTAATGTTACGAATTATTTGCCTTGCACTGGGTGCAGAGAGACTCAACTGACCTGTGGAGGAGAAGAGGGGTCGTGCCAGGTCATGGGGGTACGGGAGCCCTGGAAAGACACCTGGACCTGGGGGTCGACTGAACAGGTCCAGCTTCCCATTCATGTCAAGTTTGTGAGGATCCAGCTGCATTTGCTGCAGTCAAGAGAGGAAGAGAGAGGGAGATGGGACAGAAAGGAAATTAGGTCGGTAGGCAACAGTACCAAACATTTCCAACAACAGAGTGAGAGGGATTTATGCGCAGCTATGCTGGGTGAGAGATCAGAGGAAGACAGATACATCAACAATGGCTCCATGTCTCTGATTCTGGCCAACTGTGTTATAACAAATATACGTAAGCTGATTAGGGACACTAAATCCCTGCTAACGGGCATTCAGAGCCCGAGAAGAGCTGACACCGCAGGGCCAGTGGCATTAGCAGAGGATCTCCATGGCGAGGCCACACTATCCTCGGTCATTGAGAGGAGAATTTCCACACAAGCTTTGGACTGTGCTCACATGTTGCATTTTTGTCAACACGTATTACTTCAATTGTCACTCAGTGGCTGAAATGTGATGGTTTATGATCTGCCCCTTTCTCTTCAGGTGGAGTGAGCCATGCACATGAGCTCTACTGAGCTTTAAGGAAATGATCTTTCTGCATGTTGTCACTATTCTATTGATAAATAGGTTAACACCCAACTATGACACGATCAGACCTATCTGTAAATATGTTATTTCATTACCAATATACTGTTTCTGGCTTTACATGACAGCAAGACTCCTGAAAGACATCAATATGCATCTCACGCACCTTCATTTTCTGCTGGTGGTGGTAGATCTGCCATGCGATCTGGACATGCACTGCACACCACTTGCCAGGTTTCTAAAAATTTAGAGAGAGACTGAGGTTAGCCTGCTGGCTTTGATACGGGGAGCTAAAAGTGGGTTCTGGCAACACGATTTTTCTGGCCAAACTACAAAGTGGGAACTCATCCGAATTTCCAACCAGACAACGGATTAAGAAGATCTAACCCTGACTTTAACCCAATAGAGACCGTGCATCTAACTGCAAGCGCAGCTGCATCTCGCTGCAGAAATTTGAGTGAATGAAGAATTTGAAGTGTTGAGACTTTGTGGCCTGGCCAGAGAGATGACAAGTTAAACAGAAGATACACATGGGGACCACTTACCCTCACAGATGTCCTGAATGGATCTGTTATCTGTGTGAATAAACAGACGACCATTACCATCGACAATCGCTAATAACATATGAATAAACATGGTTAAAGCTAGGCTAGGCTGATCATGCAGAGACATGCATTCACATCTCTGTGAGACACAGGCTCGTTGTACATGTGTGGCTCTCAACGGGAGGGACAAAGCAACAGGAACCTGACTGGGACGCTTTCGACCTCGTGCTTACCCGTGGATCCTTGTGTAGGAGTGTGTGAGGTACTGCTCCGGGACGTGCAGCTACGTCGATTGGATTAGATGCCTGACAGAGAGAAAGACAGAGAAACAAAGACAAACATGGTGATCAAGGGGATCTCCAGTCATTACATCATATTAATATCCATCTTACGTCGCTACTCTATGAAGAATAAGTCAAAGAAAGTACATTGACCTCATAGAATAACCCTCAAACTGTCAAAAATAATCCAAAAGATTATTCTCTTTCCATGTAAATATGGATTAGGACTAACCCTTGTGTCCATGTTCTGCCAGTAACTCTTTTTTAGACCCACTCATCCTTCAGGTGGAGATGCCAGCATCACTGTGACTTCACATCCTTCCTCAGTTGCATTCTAACTCACTAATCCTCTGCTGCAGCTAACATATAGCTGATATCACCGATAAAACAGCAGCGTTGCTGCAGGCTCTGAGCCGCGTCGGAGTAACACACCTCCTCCTTAAGTCGCTGGGGTGCTTAGATCAGATTTATTAATCCATCCCTATATCAGGGTCAGGACTGATCCAGCTGGGTGACCAGCTCCACAAACAAACACACATCCCAAGCTCCTCTGTAAGATTACTTAGCAGGGTCTTTAGACACATAAGATGGTTCCTTGAGCCAACTGGAAAGGCCTGCCACAAAAGGGCCCCTCCGTGACAAAGTCTGTTGGGAATAGGGCCAGCGGATTTAGGGCAGCTTTGATTAGTGGCTTACACCGGGTCACAGCCGCTGGGCACCTGCCAAACAGACTAACACCCTCATTCTCCTTCCCGTCCCTCACGTCCCTACCTCCCCTGCATCGGCTCTCTTTTTTTCTCCACGATACATTCTGCTTTGCTCTCCCTGACATGGCAAATGTCCCAGCCTGGGTCATCACACAGATCTGACCCTGGGTCAGGGTGTATTATCATAACAGAGTCAAATCTGACGAGGTAAGGTTTTTTTAGAGTCCTGTTTGATATCTTCAGCAATGAAATCTCTAAAATAATGTAAATATCCATTCTGTCTAAATATAACCCGTTGTACTTACTTCCTCTTTTATCCATATATTTTCAACATTTCAACAGTGACATCAACAACAGCACCATGTTTTTGGTTACATTCCTGCTTACAATCCATAAAAGCTTCTGTGTTTGGCGAGAATAAAAACACACAGGGAGCCTCACGGCTTAGAGCTACTGACACAGCGTATGTTACTACACATCTGATTTAGAAACTTGCGAGTGTGCACAGGCTATTCAAGAACACACCAACTTGCATCCTAACATTGCAGCTTTGCCTCTGGTGCGCTGTCAGTGAGCTGATGTTTCAATGGTGTTCAAGCCCATGCAAAATTTCAACTATCTGCTTGTAGATCATGGGTTGAAGGTGGGGACGTGGGGCTGACCTTGGGCTGGAAGGCTCCTTGCAGCGAGCTGAAGGGTCCTGAGTGTGGGAGCAGCGGGGGCATGCCTGGCATGGTGGGGGGGTAGGAGGGGAAGAACTGGGTAGAAAAAGGGGGAGGATGGGAAACACAGAAAGACACAAAACAAAATCATACAGAGATACGTACAAGGACTCAAGCGTATGCAAACAAACACAAAACCACAGCCACGGTAAAAGCTGTCACGGCAACATTCAAATATGTCAAATATTTGATTTGCCAAATGCAAATATAAAAAAAAAAAACAACAACTTGAAATAACAAACAGAGACTCACGTTTGAATGTCTGATGAATGGATTGTCCAGCTTGGGTGTGTATTTGTCGAACTGGAAGAGAAGATAAGAGAAAAAAGAATTACAAACCATAAAATACCTAACTCCTCCATGCAAAGCCTTTTTAAATAAAACCATCTCATTATTTTTACATCATGAAAACATAACATGTGATCAACATCTGTAACTGGTAATAAGCAGGAGCCTGATCCAGAATAATAAGCCCTGGAGTAAAGCAGCTGGCTCGCACTGGTCATGGGTTTACTTAAACTGCATGCTCAGATAGGCAGTTAAATTACTAACAATACAGCCGCTTTACTAGGCTGCCAAAATGAAGGCAGCCTGCATGATTTTCCAATTGAGCGTACAGAGGTTGGGCGTGGAGGCCCAGCTTTGGGAATCAGACCATTTTAAAACCAGACCAGTTGTTTCTATTCACTGGAAAATTTGCAGAAATGTGAATCTAATTGCCTTTGACTGCAACGGGTTTAAAAAAAAAATCACCCATAGTATAACTGGGAGGGGAGTACGGAGACATATAGCTTGGATTGGGTGTTAGAAAACCAGACTTCTAAAGGGATTTAGTCGAGAAACCAGGCCAATTCTCGGAGCATAAAATCATGGAAATAATATATGGAACCTCTTGTGTGACAAGTCCGTCTTTTATGACTGAAATGGAACCGACTGAAATGACGAGATGTCATTTGCAGTGGTTAGGGGCTAATTCAGGACAGATCAGCATGAAAGTGATATAACCTTGAAACACTGAACTGAGGCGGGCCTTATGCCTCCCAGAATAATCTTAATTAGAATTTGCCAGATAAAAAGTGTTTCTTGATGAAAAAAGGGTTCACGATCATATGGGAATCTAGTCTGTAAGTCGAGGAGCAGAGGAGGGAGAGGCACAGCGGAGAGTGTTTCTTCACGTATGAATAGGAGCTTTGTACGTCAGCTCACTGGCTCTCTATTTTAAAACAGGCTAATTACAAGTGACAGTAACTTATTCCTATTCCCCAAATTCGCAAACCATTTGCAGGTACTTTTTGCGAGTGTTTTCACAAAGCTCTCTTGGCAGGCGCAGACGGTTTTTGGGTTTACATAAAACAAGAAAATGAGTGGGTATGAATCAGAGTTTCTGTGTGCAGCGTGCGCTGCGACACGGGTGGTTTGAAGGAGGAGGCGGTGGAGGATTGGCTAAAGCCGCTGGTGGGGAAGCTGGATTTTGGGTCAGAGGCCCCCTCAGTGAACCTGGGCCATTCAAATACGCACACAGAGCGGCTGCGGCGGCACCGATGGTGTTGACGGCCCTGTTTGTCGGCGATAATGGGCCCAAATCAAAGACAGACAGCCCATTGAGAGGAAGTGGCGATCCAGCTTCCGAGCTCATTAAACAGCTTCTCTGCATTTCTGAAGGCACGGCCCGTTTAATGTCCCACACTGGGCGAGTGATTCTGGCTGCTTAATGACCTTGTATCAAAAAAAAAAAAAAAATGTACGTATGTATGGTTATATATATATATATAAAGAACTCATGCCCTTATAATTTATGGTGTCTGTCACAGTTTTATGGTAAACAGCTTTGGCTAATTAAAGCTTAATATTTCATCTTTTAACAATTAAGAATATCCCTGGTCCAAAGACAAGGCAGGGGCAAGGGGGCGGGGTTGCAAAGACACTCAGTGCTGCCATTTGGCGAGCCAAAAAAAAAAAAAATGTACGTATGTATGGTTATATATATATATATAAAGAACTCATGCCCTTATAATTTATGGTGTCTGTCACAGTTTTATGGTAAACAGCTTTGGCTAATTAAAGC
This sequence comes from Pseudorhombus dupliciocellatus, assembly GCA_016785235.1. Lineage (NCBI taxonomy): Eukaryota > Metazoa > Chordata > Actinopteri > Pleuronectiformes > Paralichthyidae > Pseudorhombus > Pseudorhombus dupliciocellatus. Next base: position 2,486,147 of record JAFBJW010000052.1, read on the forward strand.
TTAATATTTCATCTTTTAACAATTAAGAATATCCCTGGTCCAAAGACAAGGCAGGGGCAAGGGGGCGGGGTTGCAAAGACACTCAGTGCTGCCATTTGGCGAGCCAGCTGCTTGAGGGCGTTTAACAATAAACAAATATAGAGGTCTCATAATTTCATTAATTACAGCCATTAGCTGAGGGCTGTTATAGAGCTCAAATGACAAGGGGCATCTAGAGAGCAGGGGAAAATAAAATAGAGAAGAGAGAGAGAGAGAGAGAGGGGCCTGATGTGGTTTGTCTTTTCATGACAAAACAGTAAGTCAACCACAACGTCATCATTACTCTTGCCTCTCTGAAAGAGGAGAAGAAAGACAGCATAGTGATGGAGGAGTGGAAGGGAGGGGAGAAGGCACAAGTTAAGTAATAACACAGTTTCAATTAAAATAAACAAAAAAGAGAAGAGGACATAAATGAGAGAAAAATCTGATTACATCACCACAACAACAGAAGAGAGAGTACATGATGGGCCACAAAATGCCAGCATTAGCTAGATGAGGGCAAATCGGCTTTCATCTTCAAAGAGAACGACTGTGAACTGTGTACAAATCTGACAATGTCAGGAACCGACGGCGGACCAGATAACGAAATGACCGCTCTAAACGGTCAGTACACTTATCTAAAGACAGTGCCATAAACACCAGAGCTTTGATTTCAGATGTACAGGATGGGGATAATCTTGGGAGCAGGGGCCTTAATGGGAACACAGGCTCTCAATCTGAGGCCGTGACATGATGGATTAGATCTATTAGACTAATGCCGAAAAGCTACAAATGGGGCCCCCGTCTGAATCGACTGTCAGAGATTGCTGTGCATTTAAAATAATGATGGATGAATAGTTATAACCTTTTTTTCTCTGTACTAATCTGAAAGCTGCCAGTGTTTGACCCCCCGCCCCCACACACACACACACACACACTTAATGGCAGTCAAGGCACGGAAGCAATTAGAAACATTATCAAAACAGTTGTGCAGTGATGTCATCCCCCACTCATCTGCCACAAAGTTATTTGACTGGCTTTGAATTTGTCATTGGCAAGTATGGTTGCTGTTGAGCTGTGTGCACACACGTACGCAAATATACAAGTCTATGGAAACGCGCGCACGCACGCACGCACGCACGCACACACATCTGTTTGACGCTGCCTTTGTTAACGGGCAAATGAAAACAGTCAGAACCATTTAAAACACATCCATCTGCAAACAATTGAGAAGCCTGCCTTCAGGCAATCCCCCTTTTTTGATCTTCAGCAAACATTAAGCAGCAAAAATCTGTGTCAAAGTTAAGAAGAGGAGGAATCATTTCGATGAAATGTGGTAACGTTAGCTGGTTTGGCGCATATGCCATGAGTCAGGCAGATCCTCTGTGGAAAGTAAAGCATATTGTGGATCTACAGTTTCGTATGCAAATCCTCTGCGGATGGACAAGTTGCAGACCTGAGCAGCAACTCACATGTTTCTGGAACTAGCGCATGTGTGCGCGTATGTGTGTCATGGGAAGTGATTCATCACAGACTCTCAGGCATCAGGACAGTATGTAGAAATGAAAAAGGAAAATTCAAACTGAATCAGTGTTGCATTCTGGAAGGGAGGGGTTCCTACAGCTACAGACATAGTTGGTGAATCTGGGGTAAAACAAAAAAAAAGGGAGGAATTGATTGAAGAGGAGATTTGAAGGGCTGACAAGTGGGCGGGTGGGTGGTAAGTTAAGGGAGCTTTCTTGTTTTTTACTTATCCTCACATTTCTGGCTTGCGTACGCACCATGGGGGGTGCGGTGGGCGGGGTGAGGATGGCGGCCGGGGGCAGACTGGCGGGGAAGGGCGTGAAGGTGTGCTGGTGGGTGTGTTGGTGCTGGTGCATGTGCTGGTGTTGGTGAAACTCGGCCCTCAGGAGCGAAACGGGGGCCAGCGGCGAGGCAGGCGGCCCCCGGCCCCGCTCTGAACTCTGAACCAGGAAGCGGTTGTTCAGCTCCTGCCTCAGGAGGTCATGCTCTGCAAGAAAGGAGAGCGAGGAAAACCAAAAAAAAAAAAAAAACAAAACAAAACAAAACAAAAGAAAAAAAAGGGGGGGTTGGGGGAGGGAAGGGGAAGGACAAGAAAAAAAAGGCACGGGCGCCCAGTCAGTCTTCACAACAAGGGTAGAAGAAAGAAAATAGTCACCTGGCATTCTCTGTTTCTCCAGCTCATGCTGTGAGGGTTTTCTACGTGGGGACTCATTGGTGGTGGTAAGAGAGTTGCCTGTGACAATGTGCCAATCAGAATCCCCGAATGAGGCTGGCAATACATGATTGGTTGGTTGAATGATATCAACAGGCTGGTATCTAAAGACAAGAGAGAACCAAGAGTCATCCCAGCAGAAAACACACACACTCTTGCCCTCTATTAGAAAGTCAATGCACAACTGGCATATCTAATACATTCTACTACACTCATCAGGGCTGGAGACATGTGATTTCTTTCTACTGCTGGACGAAATCACTGGCTTTGATAAGATTATCAAATTGCATATAATCACATATTACAGGCAAGAGAATTTCTAAATGCTTGTTGAGACGGCATCAGATTACTGACAGTTTTAACACATGACGTTTTGTCTGTGAAAACTGATTTCTTGATGTCTCCAGCTGTGACGACTGTCCACTTCATAGCTGACCTTTTCTTTAACCTGTGATGCATGATAATACTCAAATTTATACGACTTAAATCAGATTTATTTCCTTTCTATTTTGGTTCTTCTGCAATTCTACTGCTTCTTGTCTTTTGTCTTCTAGTTCCTGGATCAGCTTTGGGATAGCAGTCCAATCAGTTTTTTGCCTTGTTTTCTGTAGAAAGTGTTTTTTTGGTTACACAATCCTTACTTTAGAAAAAGTTTAGAGACACTGATTGCAATATTTCAATTGAAAATAAAGTGCATCAGTTTAACTCTTATCTGTCTCATGTCTAAAGTCAATCTATTCAGGAGAAAACAAACCCACATACGTTTAATGATGAAACTCATCACTATCAACATGCATCATTACAAATAGATCAGTGTCTATTTATAGTGAGCAGTGATTTTAATAAAAGAGCACTTACCATTTCAGCAAATCATAAATGAACATTTAAACATCACACACCACATCATCGTCATGAGGTTAAAAACTAGCTTTAGATACTATCGTATGTAAACTGTTTAATTCTCAGACTTTAACATGAAAAGCAGGAGGAGCTGAACAAAGTAGAACAGTAGTACTACTGAACTGAATGGCTATATCATGGCGTAAACTCCTCCTCCTCTCTCTGCCTCTGCTGTGTTTGCGTATATTATGTGTACTATTACAGGCCAACCTTAATGTGCACTGAAAAACCCAGGAATGAGCACCTTAAATACTACTACCGCAGAATGACATAGATGTTTTTTCAAATGTGATATTAATATTTAATTTAAATATATAACCATCGATGAAATCCAGTGTTGGTTATTTTAAAGTGACCATGAGCCATCTGTTTCCTCACTGGCCAGCTACCGTCCCACATGCAAGGTGCACGGCTTTACCTGGGTAGGGGGTGCCGGCGGGGTGCCCGGGCACCACTAAACTGTTGGTCGGTAAGGTCGGTGGTGGAGGCAGTGTGGCTGGGGTTGCAAACATGGCCGGATGGCGATGGGCCGGGCTCCGTAGAGAGGAATAATGCGAGGTAGAGAGATTGGCTATGGACAAAGGCAAGGCAGGGGCCGAGGACGGGAGTCCACTTAGGTGGTGGTGAGGGGAGGGGGGCAAGTGTTGTTTGGGAAGACCCACTGGGCTGCTCCTGTGGCTGAAACACACACACACAACAAAAATAGAGTTCTCTGTTAAAGACATGGTAACGTATTCTGCTAATGAACACATACACTACTTCATTCAGCAAGAATGCAGTAGTTTGATATATTGGATCAAAGTACTACAAGCAGCAGCTTTCGTTTGCTGTACACATGTGTGCTCTGGCTTTGTCGCTAGCGTGGTCTCAGTCCAGCTTCACTGATGCGTTGGCACTTTGCTTTGACAACATGAGAGTGATTTCACAATAAAGCTTCTCACGTTGAACCAAAGGGAAGAAAAGGTGAGGGTAGAATCTGAGGGAATGAAATGAAACAGGAAGCAGCTGAATGTGTTGTATCGAGTGAAGTGTTGCTCAGTGAAATACAGCTAATCTGACAGCGGCTTATTGCAAGTTTGTGAAGCGGAAAATCAATATCTGCTTGAAAACAGTCAATACTGTGTAGAATATAAACTCTACAGTATCTCGTCCCATTGGATTATATTATATAAATTTGGAAATTGCTGCAGTCGATTGCTGTCTCCTCCAGACGGGCAGGGAGGCGTTTAAGTGTTTATGGTGACAATGTAATACTCTGATCTGGTACACAGGGAAAATACAGCTCCCTGATGATAGTGCAGACAGCTCCCTGGATGCTGAATATCTGCTTCCTTACTGCCAGTAGCCCCAAGGGGTCTGGTGGTCTTACTCAGACAGTAGTAGTAGTAGTAGAAGTACACGGCCCCTGTGACAACGTACCTGATGTCGTGGAGGCTGCCGTACTGTAGCGGGTGATGCAGCTGGTGGCTGATTACTGGCCGTGCATGGTGCTGCGGGGGCAGAAGAACACGTGGCTCCTGGTGCGGGTGCAGGTGAGGGTGCAGGTGAGGGTGGGGAGGGTGGGGTTGTGGATGGGGTGGCGCCTTCAGCAGGGGAGGGGTAGGGACAGGGGGCAAGGGCTGCTCCTTCTTGACGCTGAGAGGAGGCGGCGTGGGGAGGCGCGACCTGGGAGGATCCGGGGGGGCTGCTGCTGCAGCGGGGGCCGGGGAGCCCGTGGGCGCGGACGCCGGGGTGGGGCTGGGCACAGGAGGCGCGAAGGGCACCTCACTGATGCTTTGCTCCTGGCTGCGCTGGAGCCCCGATACTTTGGCTGAGCTACAAGTCTTCGACTCGGGAATCTCATTCGGTGGCACACCTGAGGAGAAAAGAAACAAGGTGAGAAGAAAATCAGAAACAGTTGGACCATCTCCAGTGTCAAGTCAGATCCTGGTTTGACTCAGAAACACTGGTTCTAATGTGGCTCCCTTCCCGTCTTTAAAATGTTGTCTCCACATCTTTTGCCCAAGGTTCCTCCTGCTTCCATCTCCCTAGGTTCCATTAAGTGTTTAATCAGGTCATTTTCATGCTTGACTATAATCAGATGATCCAATTTCTTCTCGCGATCCAGTCAGTATGAATAAATCACAGCTAATTAAAGTTAAATGTCGGCCCCTATTCAGGGCTTTGCTGAGCACACAATCTGGCATGAAATAATTATGTTTCAATTCTGCTGTGAAGAGAGATCATGGCCTCTTATCTTGGCCTCCCTGCCACTGTGCATTTCTACGCCCCCTCCCCTTCCTGATCTTTCAGGGGATTTAGGGAACCACAGCAAAGCACTCTGAACTTGCCCACTTTGTCCTCACCATTCATTAAGGGACTTTTCAAAAGACAAGAAGCTTTTATGATCAGCATTCCACTGAACAATGACTTTTCATACTCGCACTGATGCAATTTAATGATCGCAATCACGAGCTGTTGTGGCAAGAAAATGAAAGTGGCAGAAGATGCAGCATCTCGACACCTTTCACATACAAAGCATCTCAAAGCACTTATGAATCCTAATGAAAAAGAAAAGATGTTCGATGATCTTCCACTTCCACTGGAGTTAAAAGAAAAACAAAATGAGCCACAAAGAGATTGAGTCTGCGGAGATGGCAGCGCTGCGGCTACAATAGAGAAAACAGTGCTAGAGCTTCTGAAGTAATCAAAGCTGCTGGTGGTGGAATTCGTTTTAAGCACAGAGGCATCACACAGAAAAAAAAAAAAAAAATCAGAGGAAGAAAATGTTCACACACGGATGGAGACAGATCGAGACAGAGGAAGAGAGAAGACAGGCTGGTGCAGATGAGTCTCTCCAGGCGGCTTTAATCTACAGCTAAGATGCAGCAGTACTTCAATCACAAGGCTTACTCGCGCCGCAATTAAAAAAGCTCCATGGGCACTCTCAGCGGTAACAAAAACGGAGAAGTGCTGGGAGCCGCTGTCGGGCCGGTGAGAACTCGATATGCAGCCTACTAATGGAATATCCAGCCCCTATTAACAGCCTGCTTAATCTTTCAAGGATCCTAACACCCATAAAACGACCAATAAAAAGGCAGGGCAGAGCTTTTATTGTTTTATTTGCTGAGCTCCCTCTCACTTGCTCCCTGTGTTTTATGGGAGAACTGGGCCTGGCTAAGGTGTCACGATTTTCAAATGAATTCTGGGGTCTGGGTGTATATAGACCTCCAGATTTATAGGGGCCTGGTATTTGGATTAAACTGTCAGGCTCTCCCACCCGCTGCAAGCGAAGGAAGAATGACGGCAAAGACGGAGAGACGGGCACAGACAGGCAAACAGAGGCGAAGAAGCAAATATCCACAGCCGAAATGTCGCCGCTGGGTGATGTTGCCGTGGCAACCTCTTCTCCCAGACACAATGTGAGGCGAGTATTATGGAATGAAGTCTCGCTACGACCACTAGAAGATAGAGAGGGACTTCTAATACTAATGCTGGGAAGCCAGGGCCACAATGTGCGGCGGGTTATCTTAATGATGATTCTAATGGGCTCTAATGGAGGCGGGGAGGTATCAGCTCAAACCAACCCCATCCCTCATTAAACCACACACACACACACACACACACACACACACACACAAATAGGCCAGGAGATGGACATTTAGTTGTCATTCTAGGTGCACTACACATTCACAAACACACAAATATAGTCGTCATTACACTGATGGCAAAGGAAAAAAATAAAAAAATCTAAAAAATGAGATTTTGCTTACTCCACTGTAATCAGATGCTGATGTAAGCAAATAGTATTTAACTTCAGTGATGTCTTTGCTTCATGCTAATGGCAACATGCTGGTACGTATGTATAGAGTTGTTATTGCGTGATAGCTCGTTAAAATACACTTTGCAGCCGGCGGAAGCGAAAAACTGATGAAAATGATCTTTATTGTTCCTGCTTACTTCCGCAGCCGGTGCCGCAGCAGCCATTTTGAGAGCAAACAAACAGGCAGCAATAACAAGTTGACAGGTATGCCTCTCTGACACATGTCACCTAAGGGCTATATGTAGCCGTCCCTCTGCCGCAAAACCACACACAGCTGTCAGCTGGAGTTACGAGCATTTCAACAAACTGACAAATTTGGCATTGTATTGTTCTTCTCTGCCTTAGTGCACTTTGCCTGCAATCACACACGGAGGAGAACAGTCGGGAGGCCACAGGCAGTCATGTGAAACAAATGCCATAGTGTCTGTACAGAAAAATATGTGCTGTCCGGAAGCCTTGCCCCACAAACCTGAGCAGATGGTGCGAGTGAGTCAAGCAGGTTGGAGGGCAGCCCGGTGGTGGGGGCCCCCCACTCCCCCTGTTAGCTGGGTTAGTGCACCAGGGGGACAGGGACGTTCCCTGGGGGGGTGTTGGCAGGTCTGCTCACCAGATGACATCTCATCCCACTATTGATCTTTTTATAGTTGTTCCTGTGGCCCTGCTTACTCAGGGGAATTGGGCTTTGCCCCACGCGCACGTGCCTGGGTTAGCAGCGATACAGGGTGGGGGATTTGAGAAGTGAGGAGAGGAGGGGCACGGGGACTGAGGTGGCAGACGAACAACAGGCCACTGGGATTGACTGGGGATGACTGATGTGCCCAGCTGGGGAATCTGGGGTGAACAGAGTGTCACTACACAGCTGTTCCTGCCTCTGATATCCTTCACTTGTGACCCTGTTTGTCTCCGTGGAACATCTGGAGTGCTGGCACAGATCTGGTCCTCTGTGGCCCGTATGCAGCCAGATGGCCCAGCTTGGAATGGCTTGGACCCAGTCTGGAATGGCTTGGCCCTGAGCTGGACTATGATGGGCTAATTGTCACCACCCAGGGGACTCCAGCAAAGGGTAAAATGGCTTCTTGCTGAGAGCGGGATATTGCTCTAAAGCATGATCTGAAGACTCATGCTGTAAGTACAGAGGCCGCACTGTACAGTTTTACTTTTATTAACTTTGAAGTGCAACACTAAAGCCTTTAAAAAGCATTAAAGTTTAATCTATTTTAAACACACACCCAGCTACCTGCAAATAGCCCCAAAACCACAAGGATGTGAAACAGTTTTGAGAGAATATTCTCACTTGGCCTTCAAGTAAACCCAAATGAGAACGAACGCTGTACATGCAAACCAGCGTGTGACGTAAATTACTAGCTCCATGCCAAGAGTGAATCCAGCATATACAAATGCCAGAGAAAGAGAACTTGGATGCAAAATGCTATACCAGATTAGATACAAGGGTATGCAAATTCTCTCTGCGACAGGGGTGGCGGTGGCAGGGAGGCGGTGGCGGGGGTGCTATGAGAAGCTTAAGGCCACTGGATGATCTCATTTACAAGGCAAACATTGCGGTTCACTCCCTTCACGGCTTTGCCAAGGCATAAACAGCCGATGCACTGATAAAATAAGGGCATGGATAGATATATAAATAAAGTGGCATGTCTGCTGAAAGACGTTGGGAGGATGCAGAAGGTATGCGAGAACGCACACTGCTTTGATCCGTCTCCTGCAGGTTCTGGTTGACAGAATATTCTGCTGCTCTTGACGGTTGAGCTCACAATGATTTGGTTTTTGTACCTCTCTAGACAAGCAATCTGCGCCGAGCCAAGGCTTAGCTCACGAGTGAGTGACTGCGGAAGATGGCTATAACAGATACTAGCAGAAGGCAGGAAACCGCAGTGTTGCCAATCAACACTTCATTGCCGTGAGGTATTCAGTCATGAAAAAAAAAAGAAGTTGGGGTTATTTCAACAAAACGATTTTGAACGTGCGGAAAACAAAAGGCTGCGTAGTGTTGAATCACTGCGATAATAAAATCAAAGTCGAAATTTGCAAATGCTTGCTTTTCCTCACATGATTTAATCTGCCTCCAGCATCTTCAAACTGGTAACGAGGGGAGCCCAGGCGACGTTTTCGCAAATCGCTCGGTGTTAATGGGGAAGTGGATGAGGAGAAAACTGGCCGAGATGGCAAAGGAGGGGGGACAGCTGGCACGTTTCAATTATTCCTCTCTGTGTCTTCACTGCAGTGGACAAAAGGAGTGGATGGCAGCAGAGGAGTGGGGAGCGGTGTTAAGCTGTAACACGTTTGCAGTCGCAGCGCAGGCATAAATCGAGGACCTAATGTTCATTTCAGAGAGCTGGCAGCTCGGCAGAGGGATGACTCAGTTTTTCCTGTGCGTATCAGGCCCCAAATTCAAACTCCAGCCATACGGTGCAGGACGCATATGCCGTTCACATCTCATGACACATTTCATCCGAGGTCCACACGACTCCAGAGTGATAGAGCGGCTGAGACAGAGAAGTTTGAAACTACCAGTGTAGAACACAACATGGATAATCAATCAAACAGTTATTGACCCTGCTGTGCAGTCCAATACTGTTTCACACAACCGCTAATGGAGGAGACAAGCTATTGTCCAAACACCTTAATACTTCCCGTGTCAACCAGTACGTGCACCAGCACGCCCAGCGTGAGTGGTCATGCGTTTTCAGGTGTTAGTACGGACCGAGATTTAAAGTGACAGGAAGGATGAATGAGGTGTCACTCTGCACTGTTCCTTCCTAAATCTCAATCAGGGCCTGCCCTCTGGGACAGGCATCAGTCTCAGATTCTTATGGACACAACTGGGTCGTCTAAGGTCAGTGCCACTGGGCTATCTTTAAAAAAAAAAAAGCGGGCTCCATCATGGAACTTTCAACAGGAAAGATCAAGTCTAATGGTTCCTCTGACACGGCCCACCCGGCCAGCCTGGAATTTGACCCCTTTCACTGTCACTGACCCTGGCAACCCCTCTTACCCTGAGGCCACTGTGGACAGACAGCCAACGGGCGGGGGGGGTTGAACTTTGGGGATGAATTTTGTGCTGAAAGGCAGGGGGAGCCTTTGGGAGTTATTTGTGCATTACTGCAAGCACTAGCCTTATCATTTCATTAATTAGCATGACACGCCCGCCTTATGGACTTGAACGCCGCAGTGGCAGCTGTCTCAATTGATTACGGCGGTGGACGTGTTGCTGCAATTATTGAGGTGACTGGAGACAACGCCTGCCACTTCTAATAAAGGACTTAACTCCTGCTTCCCACATCACGGCACAGTGGTGAGTGGACAGCAGCAGCCTCCCCGTGTCTCCCATACCTTTAAGGCCTTTTCAAAGTCTCCCCACGGCTGCTGTGGAGCTCAGTGTGGGCTGTAGTTCTTGAGCAGCGAGTCAGCTTTACTTAAGCTCGCATTATGCCCGAACAGTATCACTTTGGTGCCCCACAGGAAACCATCCTCTTTCAGCCCACCAGCTGGCTGAGACTCCACGGAGAATGGAAGGAAGGGAGGCAGGACCGAATGGAGAGACCGAGAAAGAATGAGATATAAAAGACACAAAGGCAGGGAGCTTTTGCCAGGAAGCCGCAAGTCCAAGCAGAGATGGAGGGGGAGACTGCTAAGCAATGTAAACAGAGGCACTGCTTTCCAGCTTCATTTCATGTATGAACATGCATGGAGCCCACATGTCTCTAAGTGGATATAATATTATCTTTCAGTGGCGTACTGATTACTCCTCAATAGAAGGGAAATGGCTGGGTGAAAATCTCTCAACAAATCCTAAGTGGCATGACAGTGGGCTGAAAGAGCCTGCATGTTTTTCTTTTCCTCCTCCTCCATCTCCATTTTCACCCTCACTCTGAAAGCAAAGCAACAATTGGAGGCTGACAGCTCCTAACCGTTCACGCTGCTTCATTCTCTGTTTTGACATATGCAGCCATTGCAGTTCAGTGCCATGAAAGGGGGAGGACAAACATCTTCACAGACCTATCACGTTTCCTCAAGTGTTTTGCAGATACGGAGGTTTGCTGGCATGTGTATGGGTACGGGGGTCAAGCTGCAGTTTAAACTAAGACATTGCAAATATAGCAGCCATATTCATCATGTCAAATAACAGAGCTGCTGCTGCTGATGGCCAAGAATGCCAGGACAGCCAGCTTTCCCAACTGGAGGTATTCAAGGGCAAAGGCTCACATCAAATTCATCAACACGTTTCCTAAAAGCTCGACCATCAATCAACTACATTTCTTCTCAATGTGTTTACATGTGGAAGCATCCTGTTGGTACAGGCCAGAGCTGCTGATCCTCGCCATGCTGATCAAAGCTCAGGGCTACTTCTCTTGTCATTCAAGAGCCTGTCAGTGTCAGTGTCAGTGTACCATGTCTTACGCTGTACATTACGGCACGCCACAGGAATTCCACTGCACAGGGCTGAGCAAATAGTTCAACTCAAAACAATCGCTCTTACCAGCCCATTTGTAACCACGGCATTAGCAAACAACTGCGGCAAAACATGAAAGCCTTCCAAGTTTCCAATTTTCCGAACTGCAGCCAAAAGCAGTTGTGTTTAATGTTTGGTTCCACAAAGATCACAAAGACCTCAAATTGCAATTTCAGTTTCAGTAAATACTCTGATGTGCAGCCTAAAACCAAAGATATTCAATGTGAAGGACGTGAAAGACGGAATTATCTAATTAGAGAGGCGACAACCAGTGAATGTTTGACCTTTTTACTTGAAAACGACTTTAATGTTTAACAAAATCAGTGACTACCTTGGACCAAGAAAGAAGCCATTCCATGTTGGCGTGGAACTGGATGATCAGGTGGTTTTAGACACAGGGAATAAGCCAATGGATGTTTGACATATTTGTTTGATAAAATAATTGACTGATTAACAAACCAGTTAATTATCTGTAATTGTTAATTACTTCCTGCAATTCGGTTATGTTTCCCACCTCATCTGTTTGTTCTGTTTGGGAGGGCTGCAAAAAAACTACAGAACTGATTTCCAAGAAATGGAATGGGATGGGACGCAGGCCAAGACAGAAATGCTTACATTTAAATGTGAATTCAGACAAAGTAAAATTGATAGTGTTTTTTGGGGCAATTTTCCACAGAATAGCTCATGGCTCTCAATGTAAAAAAAAAAAAAAAATCATATTTAGAGGAATGAAATCTATGAGTGGCATTTGAGGCAACAGTATTTATGTAAGGTGGCTGCTTTGGTAAAGGTATACACTGTCGACATTCTTATTTTATTCCTCATCAGTTTATCATTTTATCAATATTCAGGAAAAATGCAGTAATGTAGTGTCACCCGGTGGTATTTGCCATTTTATGTAGTGAATAGAGGATCTCAGATCATCTTTACAAGCTCTACAGGGGATGTGAGAGGGTGGATGTGCAAGAGCAAGATCTTCGTGGACTATTTGTCTAAAGATAGATCGCACCCCAGTGTGCATGGAAGTGCTCGAGGTTAACGTTTCGCATATCTGTAGGCCCCTGGGGAAAGGCACTGTCCAGTATAGAGCCACTGATGTAATCAATGCCTCTTCTATAGGAGGAGCCTGCTGCTGAGCTGCTCCTGGGGTGCTGCAGGGTAATTAGGCTTACAGATGGAGACCCAGCAGCTGTCGAAGACTAGACTAGAGCTGCCATTTCCCCCTACTAATGGCTACATGCCAAAGGAGCTGCGGTTTTATGAACTACAAGCCTTTTTCTGCACAGCAGTAGGAGCGTGTGATATCTTTAAAGGGACTTTAAACAAGTCTGAGGTTTTTTTGGGGGGGAGTAGCCAAGGCTGATGACACACTTAGACAACCAAGGTGGAGATGTTTGAAACAGCTCTCAAAAAGAGCTTAGTTAGACAAACAGACACAAACAGTCACTCCTCACCACCGTGTTCTCTCCCACAGCTGCAAAAAAGAATGACAATGGAGGGGGGGGTGTCAAGTTCGCAAACATTCAGTGTCCGTCCTTGCACCCCATTCATCATTCGTGATTAGAGGGAGGACATGACAGCAAAAGGGGGGTAAAGTGCCTCAGACTGGGGGAGAAATTGAGAGAGAGAGAGGTGAGTTAATAAGGGGAGAGAGAGCAGAGGGCAGCGAGTTGTGTCAGGCAAACTAATGGAGACAAGGCCTGGATCTTGACCTGTGGGGTGGGGGGGGGGGTGCTGCTGCCAAACTCTCCACTGTCTGTTCCTCTAAGATGTATGAAGTAACACACACACACACACACACACGCACACACACCCTCACGCACGCACACCACAGGCCTTAGTGGACAAGGAACATAAAAACAGGCTGCAACATTCTCAGCGTTTTGCTCCGGCATTCCAAGTGTGGCAACTGAAGGATTGATTTGTTTGGAGTGTGAAGGCGCCGTGTCAGTTTGGGGAAATGTGTGAATGTGAGTATGTCTGTGAGGAGAGGGGAGAGCGTGGTGAAACGAAATTGGACTCCGAAACGAGCCAAATTGCTTGTGAGATGAAACAGACTACACCGGGAAAAAGAAAACAACAACACAACACAAGGCCCCAGAAAAGTGTCAAGCAAGGCGGTCTGGCACGAAAGCCAAACAAAAAAAGAGAAACAAAACAAAACAAACACCCATTTCTTTCTGCTCGACATATTTCAGACAGTAGATGACAAAAACAACACTGAAAGAGTTAGAGTAACCAAAATCGAATCGCCAAGTGTGTCTGGCTGTTCCATGAATCCATGTCGACGCGAAGGCTCCATAACCACATCAAACCCTGTAAATTCTCCTGAAAGCCTCCTCTTTCCCCTTAGCAGCCAGTGCTTAGATTATGGCGTGCTGCTAAAAAGTAAGTGCTGGGAGTGTCACACTTGAGAGCGTGTTTTAAGCACCATAAAGCATCAAGACCCAGATGGCTCATCCTCCCTGGAAAACACGTCCACTCTGCCTAGGCCCCAGCAGCACCTGCTACCAGGATTAGGTCAGTGCTACGCCTGCCCGGCCGGCGCGCTGTTACGGTGTGCAGCAGCTGATAAGAAGCCCGGGGCACTTCAGCACTTGCCCCGCACTTAACAGCTGATGAGTCAATACCTGTATCATTAGTGATAGCGGTAACCATATATTGATCTTTTCCAAAAAACACAGGGAGCCATGATGTTGATGCAATTTGTTCCTGTTCAGCTACACCAGCTGTGGTCTTATATATATCTGCACTGACACATTCGTACTGAGCACGAAGATGACTTGACCCAAATCTGTTTATATGTTACATTTAAGTGCCGACATATTCCAGGAATTTACAAGCACTAAGGCTATAAAACTGATCCCAATGATACTAATACATTCAGCAGAGGTAATCAAAATACCCCAATGTAGGTTAATGGTTTTTTAAAAAGAGGCTGGGAGGTCTGCAATAAATAGTAAATGCAACCAACAGAACATCTTTCAAGGGGTGGAAAAAAATATTTGAAAATATTAGCAAGACAATGCATCAGTCAGATCCTGGGCGATGCTGCTGCTGCTGCTGCTGCTGCTGCTGGAGCTCTGCACACACTCCTCTGCGGGTCATGTGGCTTTGGAGCAACCTCCCTCGCTCCGTCCCAAAGCAAACAGCAGTGAAATCCCAGTCCTGCTGCTCACCCCTCCACACAGCAGCACTAAATTAACAACCAGGGAGGTTGGAGCCCATGCTCTGCTGAATGGGGTATTACAGTCAGTCAGAGGCCATTAGGGGCCCCACCATGCAGGGCCCAGAGCAGGGAATTCACCAGTAGCCAAAAACAACAGCTAAACAGATGACCTCTTGAATATTGGAAGAGACAAAATTGTGCATGTGTGTTTTAAAAAACACACCCTAAAATGGCTAAAATGCAAGCCCCTGTGTCTCAGCAAATTACTGCCTGTCCGTTAACACTGGGCCGATTAATGGCGCTCACGCCCAGTGAAATTCAGGACAAAACACAAGCCGTTTCTCAGCGGTGCGTGTCGGGTTACTGCTTTCACCATGTGTTGAGTTCAGGGCTAATAGCTAGGCTCAATTGCAAACCTCTCAGAATCCAGCCCTCTGTCAAACATACTCTGCTAGTCCAAGCCTGCGGTAATGCTCCTAGACAGAGTGTCTCTGATAAGCCACTGATAGAAACATGGATGCTAATATGCTACCGATGGAAAGATAAAGTCCTCAGAAATACTGAACAAACAGTAGAAGGCCACACATCTAGAAATATTCGGAAAATACTTTATGCGGTTCTGTTTGATTTGGGATCTCCCGCGTTCATCTCTCCACAATCCTCTCTGGCACTTTCTTCTAATGCACGGATTTCCTTGTCCATCAAGGAATCTCAGGCATTTTTCATCGGCTTTGTTCCTGGAGATGGTTTTTTTTCTGCATCTAAGCCCGTGTGAACGGCTTCCCAAAATGTCCAACCCATTACAAGCATGTTTGTAATATCCATCTAGGCTGACGACTGTCCCCTCGCCAGAGATTGTACTTTATCCAAGAGTCGTGTTTGGCCACAATCGGCTACCATCTGGCTTTGTCAATGAGCGTTACAGCCTCATCTGCAAACAACATTGGCTCGGCTCCGCTCAGCACAGATGAGCTTAAAATGCACATAGAGGGGAAACTGGGATCTTCTAACAAACGCAGGGTGGGATGGGGGGGAGGGGGGACCCACTCTTGCTGGCAGGATGACTGGAGCTGGGAAGAAAGGATTAAACACAAGAAAACCTGCGAGTGATCACAGGCGACACGCTTTACATTTCAGGCCTGACAGCAGACAGCAGATAAGACGCTGGTCATGTATTCTCACAAGTAAACAATGAAAATGCTTTCCACGCTGCAGCTGGCTGTGCCTTCTTTGGAGGAGGAGGATTAAGATTAGACAGAAGATGCGATGAGAGCTGCTGCTGCTGCTGCTCTCTAGAGTTATCCTCTCTAAATTCTTTTCTTTATCCCCTCCGTAAGAAAAAATAAAAAAATAAATAAAAATAAGAAGCCTACATCCATTTTTCACCGCTGACGCTGGAGTCAAATTCTCACTTCAGGGGGTGCAGCTCATCTCCCAGTGTTCCTCACATCAGGAAGCTTCTTATTTCCTCACAAGCTGGCAGAGAATGAATTTTCTTACATACGCCTAAAATGTTGGTTTGGAATCAACTTACCCACAGTGACGCTACAGCTGAGAGGGGCTGGGTTCGACACGCAGCGGGATTTCTGTGCTTACAATGGTCATTTATTGAATTATCTTTTCTCTGCATACAGTGCAGCTCAGCCAGAAAACCTCATCCTATCAAACACTATCTCAACCTTTTGATTTAGTTACATGAATCCAGGTTTCCCCGCGAAGGGAAGCCCTCTCCCTGCCATGTGCATATGCAACTGCGAGCTGTGAAAGCAGCAATCCGAGCCGAAGGTGCAATTGTCACCTCTGAGCTGCAGTCACAGCAACGGTGCCTCTGCTCTTTCTGTGGTATGTGCACAGCTGTTGGGGAGGGAGCAGAGCTCTGGTAGGTGAGGAGTATCGTGTTCATGGAAAAGGCAGCATACTGAGCTGGAGCAAGCACTGAAAGGCCCCAGAGGAGCGCTGGTTTCTTTTGTGTAGCGGTTCGCTTTTGGACAAACATTTTGAAATGATACTCAGGTTCAGTCTCGTTGGCTGGGCTCCCTACTTGATATATTACACTGCACATGCCTGTAATCATTGAAAACATTGGCCTTGGGTTTGGTTTGGACCCAAAGAAAAAATGCCTGTCGATTTTGAATCAGAGTTTTTTTTTGTTTTGTGAAGAGCTTGGATGGGTTCAGACAGAACCTGAGCTGCACCTCTGTACATGTACAGACATGCACTGAACTCAGTGATGATGCTGGTGTCAACATACACAAAAACTCGATATCCGCAGTGGAATTACTATATTAGGTCTTGCCTCTGTCAGCTCCTTGGCTTAACGTTTTGGAGACGTATTGCTGTATTGAGCAAATCTAACCAGAATCAACCCAGGAATGAACACAATCCTGCAATTTTAAACTGAAGACTAACAGTGAAAGTTCAACAGACAAATTGCTGGTCATACCCTGCAAGCCTTCACCTAAAACCTCCCTCAAAGCCTGTAGTGATTTTTGTAATTGCTCCCTCTCCGAAGCTAAAGCTAAATCCATATTCAGTCAATGAACACTGAGCTGCACAATGGAGCCTAATCACACAGGCTTCAGTGTGACTCCCATTTTCTGTCACAATAGATGATCACCACCCATGGGCTTGCTGACACAGATGGCAGCCAGTGATAAGAGTGACTGACAGGTGTCAAGTGTTCTGACGTGTAATGGCAAACACAGACAAGGAGGAGAAACACATCGAGTGTCGAACACAGTTTCTATTTCAAGATGAAGGCTCAGCCAGCGGTAACTCAATACTCCGAACGGTTAATATTTCATGCACACTGGGCCCTCTGCACAGGGACAGACACTTTTCTAATGGAGCTAGTGCTCTAGAGGGGCCACAGAGTGCACGTAACATGACATATCAGCAATGACTTTACAAGCCAGCTAATTGCAGTGCATAGAAAATCAGTCCTGTCTTTAAAAACAGGCAGCTAGTAAGAGTGGGGGCGGGGTTTTAAATCACTTCCAGGAACATACAAAGCCCAACACTTCCCTCCTGTCAGCTTTTTAAGGTGCCAGGCCATGGAGGGGTTGTGGGTAATGTGGCTTGGTCTCTTTAACTGTCTGCCTATCTACATAAATAGTACATGACGCTGTAATCGTAATTTAAAACGCTATAAATATTGAAGAAGAATTAAAATAATTTATGGAACAGTGCAGTGAAACAGGATGTGTGTGTGTGGAAGTGTTTTGTCTCCTTTCAGTCCTCTCTTGCAGGGTATCGTGAAACGATGGGCAGCAGTGGTGCAGGCTGGGAATTCTGTAATTGCTTTTTCTGTCCCTGAAGCAGGCCTTCCTGCTTTAAATCAGAAAAAGGCAATCTCTGTCAGTGATGGCTCAATTAATAATTAAACACATGTCTTATCTCCGCTGAGCTCCCCCTATTTATTTTCATCTCCTCGACAGGGATGGCTGCACAAACAGCATTAGCACTATCAATAAAGGGAGCATTAATATCAGCCCTTTTCTCCAAAAACAAATCACCCAGCTGCCCCAAGTCTGTGAACAGTTATAACCCGAAGATTAATAAAGAAACAAGCCATTTTCTCTGGTTTCCTCCAATCCACTCACAAGTTTTCCTCCCCCTGAACCAAGAGTGTTAACTGAACCATCTGCCGCATGTTCTCGGCTCGGAGTTTGTACCTTTTTAATATTTAAATCGAATTGGGACAACAAATGAGCGAGGGTTCATGCTCAGTAACAAGTTAGCTGATGAGAGCAGGATGAGATCTTTGATGCATCCACAACACACTTCTGTACCTGTCCAATATGACAGCCTCAAAAAGAGCAGAGCTTTGGCCCATAAGCTTTGTGCCACTCCAGTAACACTGCTCTTCTTGATCAACAATGCATTTCCTGCAACCTGCCTGGACTTTGTCAAATAAATCACGGTGGGAGCTGGAGGTGAGATTCACCAGGCTTAGATTCCAGCACTCACTAATCTGGCTGCATGAAGCCTCAGCAGCTCCTTTGTTTTCCCAGCAACATGTCTGCCCTCCAGTCATACTATATAGCCGGCCAGCCAGCAGCACTCTCCATCAACCTCCACTCTATCCTGATTCAACGGCGGTGAAAAGCTGATTAGTTGGTCAGAGGGTCAACCTCCATTCATTATTTAATGGTTGAGAGGCTGCAAACAGTCAGGCGGGCCGCCGAGGTTAGTGATACATTACACTGACCTGGCCAGAAGTGAGCTGCTTGGCCGAATACAAACACGCTTTCTCATCTACTTCACTATGCCTGAGCTGCCCTCAATCCCCCCTGCCCCTGACCTTGCCGCTCCCTCTCCAATCACCACCCGCGCCCCCTTCTTTGGCATTCAGAATCCAGCAGGTGAGACTGTGTGTGTGTGTGTGTGTGTGTGTGTTTCATTTCCCCGTAAGCCCGCACTGCAGGAGGAGGCACGTGGCTCCGGCTGCCCCAGGTAAAGGAAGAGGAGGAGGAGGTGGAGGAGGACATAGCTCTTTTATTGACACATAGCAAACAGCAGTGGCGGAACAAAGGCCACTCAGCACCTATTGAGAGCGCGGGCCTACCGACAGGGTGGTTGATTAGCGATTCGACACGGGGACCCTGGACGGCGTAGCACATAATGAGAGCTCAGGAAGCGAGCCATGAGCCAGTGGAGGCGGGATGGGAGAGGGGAGAGGCGTGGTTCAACCATACGGAATTGATTTCCCACAAAAGCAGAGATGGATATATAAGTAAAAGAAACCCCATAGTAGAAAAAAAAAAAAAAAAAAACGCAAGGATATGGCCAGATCCTAAATCCTTAAGCTACAGCATTGGTAATGTGTTTATATATAAACAGTTAGAGGATAAGCCCTAAATCCACTGGCAAGCTAAATGGTTTATGGTTCTTTTTTGTTTGTTTACTTCTATGTCAATTAAGCAAATTGGTCCAACATCCCTGACGAGCGAGGGATCTAAAGTGAGTGGATTTTGCATTCATGTCCAAAAGCCTCTATCTCCCTGAACACCACAGTAACCCTGGCTTCACCTTTCATGTGGCCTCAGAGAGATGTTAGCACAGTTACGCGTGCACAGCGGCAGTTGTGTGTGCGCGCGCGCGTTTTTCTCCTCTTCGTCTGCACGCTCTCTCCTTCCTTTGTTCCACTGGTCTAATCCAGTATGTGTGGGCCGGTAAGTTTAATGGAAACAATTTATTAAGTCCGGCTTAAAATGCCATCTGCAGCTAAGCCTCCCAAAGCCGCTAAGCTCCTGGTTTCGCCCCGGAGCTTGCTGTGTTCACGCTTACTGTAATGCTCTGTTTAAAATGAGCACAACGGGTCAAAATTAATCAGGATTACAAGGGCACAAATCCACTTCAGAAATGGGTTTTCTACCAATCTTTCTCCTGCTATCCTAAGATGCCCCAGGTTTGCTGGTAGGCAAACCGCATGGGCTTACTCTCATCCCACGGCAGGTAGCTTATAGCACAGAGCCGCGGAGCACCATGGCGCCTTGTTGTATATAAAGCATTTACCTATTGCTCTAAAACCCACATATACGACATTCAACACAGCCACTGCAGATTCCAAAGTGCTCCTCTGAAATATTTCTCACTGCTGGCAGCTAAGTGATAGCTCCCCACCACATCCATAGGCGCAGTGTTGTGAAATGTCATAAGGAGGCCTACGAACTAAGTGTTTATCTGGGCCCTGTGGAGGTGCCCTGTACTTGCTCAGCAGCTACATTTAGCTCCTCGTTCGCCTTCAAGCAAGTGACAACAGCAAACTCTGACCTGCAATTCAATAAGAGGAGCCCTGAGTGGAGCGCGAGTCTTCACAGCCGCTTTTACTTAAACATGCCATCCTCCAGGAAATCAATAATTGCAGGAGGCTTAAGACAGGAAATAAACAAAAACCAATAGCTGTTAGATAATGCTCGCCCTTTGCTGCAGCGTCCTACTTTGTAACCACCAACACAGGCAGACATTCAGCAGAGCCGGTGCAAGCTTTTGGGAAACAATATCCAAACACGACTGCACAGCGTGCGCCATGTTATTACAGATACTATTAGCTCGTGCTTTTATCAGTGCTGTTAGCTTGCATCTATTACAGGTTGTCAACGGACCAATGCAGAGATGAAGAAAAGTAAACATGAGAGAAAGACGGCAATGGTGTCTGGGCTTTGCCCAAAACCATGTTGTATGTGTATAATCACAGCACTCTGCCTTCGCTGATTACAATGTTGGTCTTTCTTCTCCTCTATTAACCCTGAAACGTTTCATTAGCATGACAGACTGTGGGCCTGTGTGCAATTTAGATGTAACCCCAACTGTTTGTACCTGTAACAGCTCACCAAAACAAGGCGCCATGCTCAAAGAGAAGAAACTCCAACAACACTGATGATCTGGACAAATATGCACACCAAACATAATCACAGCATTGTATATTTATGTGTGCCATAATGTGTGTGTGTGTGTGTGCATCTGTCTGGATGTCTCCCAGCCAACAGCTCCACAGGCCTGGTGATCAGAGGAAAGCGGGCTTTTCATTGATCCCAAAGGACCGCGAGCGAGACATCGGTAATGGGACACATACGCTGCATTCTAAACCAGAGGAAAACAGCCTGCGGGCTGCTCTGTATTACACACACACACATTATGTACACACAGAAAAAAAACAGCCTAGGCCAAAAACAAACACTGTCCTGAATCTATTACAGCTCAAAACAACAACAACACTGGAATGGGCGAAGAGAGCTGGATGGTGGGATCTCTGCAACCGCAGCATGACAACTTCTTCCTTCATGTCCCTGAATCACTTCATCCAGCTGCTGATTCCTCTGCTGCTTCGCCCTTTCTAACCCCTAATTCTAATCTGCTACCCTTCTTCTACATTTTCCAAACAGGATCTGCTTGATCTGTGTGATAATCACAAGAGACTGATTGGATTGTCTGCATGTAATTCCAAGGCTCTAATCCTCAGCCCTGTGTGCACATTAGCAGGATCCACAGAGGCCTTGGTTCACCAGCTGACAGGCAAGGAGTGTTTGAGTGAATGCGTGTTAGAGACGGTGGCTGTGTATGCGCCTGTACCGTCAGCTCTCCGTGGCGGCGAATGTTTATACGCAGCCATGTTCTGTACGGGCATGCTGGGGAAAATAAGTCAACACTCTGACAGCTGACAACAGCGGTAGTCCAGCAGCCTGGTGGAGAATAAATGGAGTCAGACGCGGTCTAGTTGCTTTCTAAACCATGCAAGTCTGGAAGTCATTGTCATTGTGAACGCTGGTTTCACGAGGCCGACGCTGGTCACAGGCCATCTACATCACACGGCCGGCAGGCCTGGTTTCTCTCCTCATTGTCAGCCATGCTTTTCCACTCAGCAGTCACAGCTACTGCACTCAAGCAACGCCTTCGTATGTTAAGAGGGATCCTACAGCAGCTTTCACAGCAAAGGTTCTGATCCAGAATAAAATGGACGTTAACAAAACCTCTTACAGGAGGAAGGAAGCGGATTTACGCCGCTGCTACAGCTCTCAGAAGCTATATCCCTGTTGGTACGTTTTCCTTTGTTACACTTTTCAAACTGTCTCTGTGCTGCACAAGTGTTTTGGCTCCGTATCAGTCCGTCTACCGTCTACGCTCACATCTCGTGACCCGTGACCACTGCATGTGCAGTGTAAACAGGATGGCATGCATGGATATATACAGATAACTTGTCTCCTGCACATGTAAACAGTTGTATCACTGTAGAACGTGATTTTTTTTTTTTACATTGTGTTCTATGGTCGAAAGGTTTAAGCTGGATGTTTCTTCAGGAAAGCGGTAATGTGATCGGAGCCTGACAAATCAGCAAAGGCCACTTTGTGAGGGGAAAGACCCACTCAGCTCTGTTTCCACACGTGTGAACAGTGCGGACGCCCAGCGTCTCTGTAGTCGACTTAAAATATTTTCAAACAAAATGTAGGATATATATGTATGGATTTAACCTTGAATTCAAAAAGAGCTGTGGCCCATAATTACCACTAATTTCTTATTTATATATCCAATCTGTCCTGCACAGACCCCGACCCCCTCCAAATAACACCCCCCTCATACTGCCATATTTTACATTGTTCTGCACTTCCACCTCCTTCTCCCTCTCCTTGTGTTAATAGTCCTCCTTCTTGGTTGCTGCCCTGGGGGGACGTGGTCTGCATGCTGCTGTCTGTCACTAGCAGGCTGAGACCACCTCTCCTCCCGCCCCTCCCCTCTCTCCCTGCATAAACAGCTTGACACCTTTCCCCCCGCTCTAACCAAGCAAGCACACTGCATTTATGGAATATACGGGTGCAGCTGAATTTCTGCGCCGCCATGGTGTCTGTGCAGTGCGAAATAAACCAAGCCCTGGACACGCAGTTGCACAAAAATCATGTTAAGTCATATAGCAAAGACCCTATAATCCACATTTGTGTATATGCGAACGCAGACACACAGTATGCGTTATCTGGGGGGCTGACAAAGCTCTTTCTCTCTCTTTCCTTTGGCATCCATTATGTTCCAGGCCTGCTGTCAGAGAGCTTGTATTGCCTGAGGGGAAGTTCCCATTTGTGGGAGCATGTGGCAGGGAGGCTCTAAATCCCCTCTAATGAACCAATATGTAGGAGGGCTAAGCCTTTGGCGGGGTCGTCCAAGAAACACCACTCGGGCAGCCGGGCAAAAATGTATGCATATGTAGTCACCAGACCTTGTTTATGTCTGCTGACATTTAAATCTGAATGGGAGCTGCAGGATTAGAGCGGGGCACATTTGGACTCGTTCACAGAAAACCCTGTTGTTGTCATGTGTATAAATGAGGCAGAAGGAGAGAGGGTAAAAGGGGGAGAAGAGAAAACGGGGCGGCTGCTTACCTTTGGGTGTGGTGGGGGAAAAGAGCTTCTCTGATCCTACATCAGACACCTGGAAGAAAACAAGAAGACACGTCTTCAGTGGAAATTTCTGACGAGGTGAAATTTAGATAATCCTATTAAAAACAACAAATGCAACGTAAGACTATTTATTCAAACAGACAAAAGCACCTGACACATAATGAGACTACAAGCTCCAAGACTGCCTCGATTCAATCAACAGCTTCCAAGGAGCCAACAGGAGGAGAACCCGCTGTACCTGATGGTCCCTGTCTGACTTTTTACTGCTGAAGCAACATTAGGTGGCACTGTTGTGCCACCTGAAAACCCTCGTAAGACATGCTGTCAAAGTCAGAGGAAGTCAGCGAGGTGGCTCTGCGGCTTTGGAGCACAAAGGCTCCTGCATACGTGCTGCCACTCACAAATCATATGTGTTGCATGGATAAAATATAGATATATTCTAAAAGAAACATTAGTTATCAGCAAATTGATTTGAAAACATTTTATCAGCCCCTATTGCATTTAGGAAAGCAGGTGATCCGTCAACAACACACAGGATGTTTTGGCTGATGTGACCGGCAGGAAATCTGGTAGACAACAAACTGAGGTTGAGTGAAATACTTGGGAGAGAGAGACATCTGACTATGATAGCGGAGAGTCGAGACTAAACACTGCATGGTATTCTCCCCCTCCTTTAGATGGGATGTAGATTCTGGCAGGCTCCGCCTAAATCAAAACAAACCATACATTTTTTACAAAAATACACGTTCACTGGCCACACAGGACACGTATAAACACTATAGGACCAAAGAACTGGAAAACCCACACGAAACTAGCATTGTGCAAAACACAGTGGCGCGTGAGCTCGGGATGTAATATTAACAATAAAAAATCCCCCAGCCTGAAATATCAGCCTCTTTGTTTCTTTGTCTTACAGCCCCATTTTAACTCCTCTCATTTGGGCTGCGCAGACATGTAAAAAAAGCTGCAAGAGCTGAACATATGTTCCACCCAAAGGGCCTGAGTGTCCTTAACTGCGGCGCTTGAATTTTACGCAGCACAAAGGGAGCATATGTAAAGAATGAACAGTGAATCAGAGTGAGTGAGAGACAGAGACAGAAAGAGAAAGCAAACGATTTTGTAAACACAGATGGCTGTCCTTGGCACCCCTGTTAGTTCTTCACAAGTGTTTTGAGGACGCCCTCTTCTTTCCAAGACCTCCCAATTTCTCCTTCACTGCCACTGTGTTACAGTACTCCACAGTGTTTGTCTGTCTGCGCTTGATGTCTCGATTCAGCTCTAATCACAACAGCCAAACAGGGAAAGCGACAACTCGACAGTTTGCTTTGTTCTCAGCAGCCGTGGAGAACCAAGTCAGATGGCGCCAGGTGAACCAACAAAAAGACAACAATTACTCATTTTACTGAGTAGAACTGTTAATGAAGGTAAATGAAAAGTCAGTGATGGTGAATCTATATAATGAACTGACCTCGGGTTCTGCTTGAGCACATGTTAGTTTATAGATTCATATATAGAAAGAAGACGACGAGCCAGTGCGTTTAAAGTAAAGTTGATGCAAATCCCAGACGGGGGTCAATAACGCCTCTTAACTTTTTATCTCGGCAAGAGGAACATTCAGGGAAGGGCAAACACTCTGCTGAATTGAGATGCTTCCTGTTTCCTCTTACAGTAGATGAGGTGAAAGACTATAGAGGAAACAGAGTGTTGTGCATTGCCCTCACTCAGTCTCCCAGAACCAGGGCGCCAGGCTACAACACAGGCTCTTTGTTAGCTTTGGACGACATTAAACGCTCCAGTACCAAGCCTCAGCATAGCGGCAGCACAACCTCAGCCTTGAATCCCGGCCCTGGAGGCCCTGGAAGAAAAATATGGGCTCCGAATGAAATGAAGCTTGTCAAATGGACACGGGAGCTGGCTCAGGGACTCGCTCAGTGTGGCACGGGGTCACAAAAGCAAAAGAGACAGGTTAGGTCGTGCCATAACTCACTAACAGTTAAAACAATTGTTATGACCACAGTGGTTATCCAGAGAGCAGCGCAGACATAACATGTTCCTGAGAAAGAGAACAGAAAATGCTGAGTTTACCATGTGTTGACCTAGATCTCTTTATTCCTTCCTTGGCCATTTCAAGTGTGCACTGGGCTGTTTTATATTCCGTACGTATTCCAAGGAACATCAACAACCAATATTTAGGTTTTAATGTCGTGTTTTGCACCTGCCAAGTCTGCGTGAGTCAGTCACATAATCCACAATTACAAGGCCGGCTTACAAAAGCACTTCTTAAAAAGGCATGTCAAAGCAGAGCCCTGATTTGGCTTGCTGTTGTTTTTGCAGAACTTTCTGGGTTTTGCTGGTCAAGTTGACATTTTTTCACGGGGCTGTGCTGCTGGCAGTCTGGGCTGCCTGTGGTTGTGGTGCGCAGAGGTCATGTATAACAAATTCTTCACACTCTCTTTGTTGAGGCAACCCTGGGTGCCACGAAAAACAGACGGGGAAAGACGAGAAATGGGGGAAATGTATAAAGAGAAAGAAACAGACAATGAAAAAAAAAGAGGAGCAAAGGCCAGGCATTCCCGAGGAAACAGGGAATTTAACCATTTAAAAAAATAATGGGGGAAATTCAAGCCACATTGCCTGGGAGCCTACAGCCCTTGGAGCAGGCCGCAGGAAGCCTGACCTTTGTGGGGGCCGTCTGCTATTTGAGCCTGGGGCTTCGGGAGCCTGGCCTCATCTCTGGAGGGCCGTCAGCAGGCCTCAGCTTTCCTTCCCTATTCTATTCATTAGCCATGCTTTATGATTCAGCTTCCTCTGAGCCACACAAGAGCTCCCTGAGGAAAGAGACTGCTGGAGAGAGGGAGAAAAAAGGGAGTGAGACTGAGGGAGGGGGGAAAAAAAGCAAGAAGGAGGTCATAGGGCCCAGCCGGGACCCGGCTCTCAGCAGCTGTGAAATCCTCCCGTTTCCTCGGCAGTCGTAAAAGGAACGAGGGGGAGAAAGAAAAAGAAGGCGGCCAGGGAGGGAGCCGGGCCAGTAAACCCACCATCTGAGTGCTAACTCCCTAAAGAGCCACATGCAGGACCATAATTCCTAGATTTAGGGAATGCCAAATTACAAATTACACTGCTGTTTGTTTTAAAAAGTCCCCAACTTCCCTGAACACCACTGACTTATTGGCTGCATAAATCTCCAGATAATAGCAGAGCCGCAAAGGGAGAGCAGGGAGGCAGAAACCCTTGTGAGCAATAAGTGAGACATTTAGTGCGAAGCGAAAAGCATTTGCTGTCACAGAAGAGAAGCACGGGGTGGGTGGGGGGGGTAGGGGGGATCTTAACAAATTTTCCATGTCCACATCGCTTTTACTTAACAACACACCAAGCTAATTAATTTAGAAAATCTGAGACAAGCTTAATTGCATTTTTTTTAGTGCTAAAAAGCTTCCACGCTTAATTTTTGCACAATGGGCTGACGGAGCGAGGCGATGCAGGCGGCGCGGGAGGGCAGCATAATAAACTAGATGACCTTCGGGCATACATTTATGAAAAGCATTGATCAGTTAAGGCTGTGATTTGAACGAGACAGGGAAGTCAGCAATTACCCAGATTCAGTTAACCTCATTAGTTAAGACTGCTGAGAGACCAATTTCTCTCCCCACAACCCCCCTCCATCACCCTGCTTTATAACAATCCGCGCGCTGCCCATCCACCTTTGATTGCCTCCGATTGAACGTCTGCATTCCTGGGAGCTGAGCAAACGATCTACAAACAGCAGGAAATCACGCAGACGCAGGATAGGTAAACTAACCGAAACCACATTCAGTCCGACAAAGCCCTTCCCGTCCCTGATGGAAATATAATTCAAAGACAGGCTGGCAGTGGCATCACAACAGCTGTAGTATGAAAACAGTGTTTACTGTGGGCTATACTTAACATTTACTTGTGCATCATTTGACACATGCTACACTCTTGACAGACACAAAGCGACTTTCATTTTCATTTTTTACAGCATACCACAAACTAAACAAACGTGGGACAGCACTGCACACATAAGAAGGTAAACAAAGGAGAAAATCACGTCACAAATCGCTCACAGCTAAACGTTCTATCACGGCAGATAAAAATGTGCATGCTTCCCTGACAGCCAAACAAGTGGCTTGAATCGGCGTAGGCGAGGACACTTGAAGGTCCTGTGGAAGAATGCACGGCCACTCTGTTGTACTGATGTGACGTGATAACGTCACCGTCAGACTTTGTCAGCGAGCATGAAAGACAGAGATAAAAAGAAAAATATGAGAAGGAGAAAGCGGAGAAGGGACGTGGGGCAGGAGGGCATGTGTCCTGGCACGGACGATCAGACTCTCAATTACCCTGGCTGAACCCTGCCCGTGGCTGCACGCCTCTCACACACACACTGTTAATCTGCTTCCCTACTTGGTGTTTTATCACTGTCAACTTCCTGCTTCACTGTCCTTGCTTCCAATTTAGCATTTAGCTCAGTCTTATGTCTGCATATTACTAATATATTTTCTCTCCAGGCAGGTGAGGACCATGTGCATCGTTTCTCTTAGATCTTTTTAAGAAAATCCTTAAACACTTCTGATATGTTCTGATTTTACACTATTCTTAATTGTTCTGTGTTAAAAAGAAGAAGAAATGGAATATTTTAAAGGTTGCACAATAATCTTGCACAGGACACAAAGAAGAATATCACGTGGTGGGGAAAAACAAATCTTGCAAAACCTACAGCAAGGTCCTGATTTTCCCACGTGGGAGTAGCTTTGTGCCTCAATAAACACAGTATCAGCACCCACTCAGGGCACTCAACCGCTGACACCCTTTCACCTCAGACGTCCGCTAATGCTACTTTAGCAATAAACGGCGCATTAGCCTCACACAGTGGGCCTGCAGCTCCCAGGCTGCAACGGGAGACACAAAATTAATTATCTCCCTGCATTTGTCCTCGCGTTGTTCCAGAAACTTAATGACCTCCCGAGCGGTCGTTTATTATAAGCCGCAGCAGTGCCATGCGTTCCCAAGGTAGGGAGCGGCCACCATCCACCTTACCGCCAATTCCCACCCACCACTGCTGCTGCTCCCGCTGCCACTGCCTGCTTGTCAGAACAGGTGTGGGCCAGCAAGACTGCGAAACCCCCAGCGAGCGCGGCGGGATATACGGCATGAACGAAAAAGAGAACAGAGAGTAGAAACCTCCCACGCAACTGTCAACTAACAGATACTCGCTTCAACTGGAGCATCATTAAGATGATAATGAATTCCACAGTGACCGTGTAGAATAGAGTGGTCTCCCCTTGCACACACACACACACACAAACCTTTATGCTCAGCCCTGAGAGCCGGTTTCACAGCCACGAATAATGCATGTGTGTATGACAGTGGGCCAGGGATGACGACTCCTGCTCCCTCTCCCCCTAGCAACAGACGCAGGGAAATGAATGCCAAGAGAGGAGCAGGGGGGCTTGAGCTTTGTGTAAAATATTACCCTTCGTCTCGCTTACCGCACCCCACACCGCCTCTCCTAACCCCCTCCCAGTGCTGCTGTGCAGCAGTTGCTAGCCCTTATCATGGCTGCCTGTCAGTTTAGTATACAAATTAGCAGTCTATCAGGGGAATGCAGGGGCCTGTTTCATCAGTAGGGAGAAGGGCAGAGGCACGCATTGCATTAAAGCCTCCTGCCGCCGCAGACAGAAAGGGTCACAAATCAACGCTGCAGCGGGCCCACAGCCAGCACTAACCAGATAAGGAGAAATGAAGGAAAAAGGACAAGGCATGTTTCACCGGAGAGGATCCAGACCTGCAAGGGCCCAGGATAAAGGATAGAGGAGGGCTGGTGGTGAGGAGCTAAAGGATGGAGGAGGTCACATTTCATCCCCACAGATTATGAATGGATAGAATGAGCATGAAAAACAAGTACTGAATAAAAAAAAAAAAAAAAGAAGATGGAAATCATATCTGTAAAATGTCCGGGACAGTGTCAGAGTAAGTGCTTTCAGTTGATCATCAAGTAGGAATTGCAGGAAATTAGGGCGAGCACATTCTCGCTTCTTCCAGTGAAGTGAACCTGTGCATGTTAATACCAGCAGAGACAAAACGGCTGCGAAGGGTTCTCATTAAGTGGCATAATGCAATGAGGCACAGTCTAAATTGCAGCAATAAAAGCCGACAGACAAATCATCTCGACCATCGCAATCCATTTAACTCAATTAATGCAACACCAGATCTGAGCTCAGTGCTTTAAAAGCATGCACGGCTCTCCTCCCTGTCAGGCTTGGGGGGATCGGAGGGGTGGGGGCCGCACCTGAGAAAGGTTAGTGGTATCTCTTTTAGGATGAGTATCTCTTTGAGGTCAGTGTGGCGCAGCCGTTGCACTTTGATTAAGCCCAGCTTAAGACCAGGGAAATGGAGAAAGCGGGAGAAAGACAAGAGAGATAAAGGCAATGGGAGACAGGAAAACAAAAGCAGGAGATAGCAGAAGCTCGGCTCAGCTCGGCACAGCTGAGTGTGGAGCGGGTGTGGCCTCCATTTCCTTTTTAATGTCAAAATGTGTGCCAGCAGCGATAACGACCGCAGGTAATCTCCCGGTGGAATCAGGGGGCTGTTCGTCATTACACTGTAGCCCTGATATAGATCAGAGCACTGGTGGCTTCTCCTGGCTCTCCATGCTTCTTGGCAGCCCAGATAGCAGATAGCCCTTTAAGACACGGCTCAGCGCTCCCCGATTGGCTGGTCAATGGCCACAACCAAATCCCGGCTCCCTCGGGGCCGCTATGAGGAGGTGTGATAGGACAGGTCACGGAAACTCACTGTCCCCACATCCTTTTGTTGTAAAGCCTTTACCCCCATTGTCAGTGTGGATGGTGGAAAGTAAAAAAAAAAAAAAGCCTTTCTGGATGTTATTGTCTGAGAGGCAGGATAACAGACAGGCGGATTATTTCAAAAACAGCTTTCTCCAGAGCTCTCACAATGCGGCACTGTTGTTGCTGTGGAGAGGATCCTGGAGGAGATAATAATAATATTCCTAGTCAGAGTCTTTGCTGCAGTCGAGCAGCCTTCTAACAGATAGATACACACAATTCTGACCGGCCCGCCATGACATAATCGCCCTGCAGAGAGCTGCAGGCAAGCTTGGTAGGCAAACCACCTCTCACTGCAGCTTGTTAAGGGAAAGGTGGCTTTAAGCACCACTCAATAGAAACTCCTATTGAACTTGTTTTTTATTTTTTTTCCACTCCATCTGAACAATGTCTAGGTGAGTCATAGCCCACCTCGGGCTACACAAGTTACAGTCTTCCTTTCTTCCACTCTCTTAAGATTGTACTGCGCTTTTGACTTGGATGAATTTGCTAAGAGGGGGAAAAAAAACAAACTCGGCAGGATCTTAAATAATGCAGCGATAAAAAAAAAATGGTGACCCTTTCCTTGCCTCAACCCACACAGGCTGAATTTCTTCTGCAGAGAAAGCCAGCACACAAAGGGAAGAAAAGGCAGAGCTGGCAATACATGGAAATGTGTGGTAGGCATCAGGGTTTTTTTTTTTTTCCTCTGGGCACGGACACCTCTAATGAGAGGAAAAAATGCACAGGAAAAGGCAGCGCTCACCCGTACTATGTCTGTGATTTGAGTAATATGAATCACCTAGCCTCTAACACAAATAAATATTGTTCTAATACCGGTGGGAGTTTAAGGCTTTGGGTTAGAAAAACTACGGGGGATCCAGGCTCCACACACCAGCCTCCACACCAGTCATCCCACAGCTTCCAAACCCTACGCCGTTCACACACTAGATGCCTGTGACCCCTGACCTTTAAGCAAGGCTCTCTGCTGAGCTCACCACTTATCAGTGTGATTGGGGGTGTGAAGTTGTTGATGCGGGTCTAGTAACAGCATCCCTCCCAAACGACAACAGGAGCAGAAACGAGGCAAAGGGAATTCAGGAATTCATCTGTGTATCCTGCTCATGTGTCAGCTGCCGCCATGAAAGTCAACCGGGCTCTCAGGGTCGACACGGCCACTTGTCCTGCGGAGGAATGAAAGCGGGATTTAGGGAGGACAGGAGGCTGCAAGTGGAGGAGTGGAAGACTTGAAACGGGGTTGAGAAGACAGGCACTTTCTGCCAAATGTCCCATTGGTCTCGCACCAACATGCCCTTGTCACTTTCAGGCACACTATCCACCCGGCTAGCACAAACAAACATGGTATGCGCTATATAAAGGAGTCTCAGACCCCCAAAGCCTCCAGGTCATGTTGGAAAGGGATGTGGCACGTTAAGTGGAATTTACTTTTGATGCAGACATCAGGCCTCAAGTTTCTGGCAGCTGTAACCCTAAGCTTTTCCCCCAGGGCCCCACTGCAGAGCTGGACAGGACATCCAATGCCCAGGCAGTCACCTTTGGAAATACCTTCAGTGCTCAGCTGCAGTTATAAAGGGGGCCGACCGGCGGTGGTGGATTCTTGGGGTCACTGTTTCTAGGATAAGCAATTTTTAACAATGGACAATTTTATTAATGAGAATACCAAAGAAAAGGAGGCGATGTTGCTATTGGAAGAAAAGAGAACATGTTTATTTTTCTAGTTTTTGCTCACTTGACATGTTAGTGGGTTGTGTGTTTTGTGTTCAGAAAAGATTTGATACAGAACTCGGACTCTAGCAGCCCACGGCACACCCACTGCTTAGTCACAGCAAAGCATCTTTTCGACTTTGATTTTCGTTGACCCCCCTGTGTTAAATCATAAGTCCTTTTGACTCCGGCATGTCATGTCTCTGTATTATGGAAAAGTGTGGCTCGAAACTGAGCTGTGAGCCTCACATCCAAACATCTCTTTCACGACACGGCATAAGGCCTGAGCTTTTCTGTCAGTGGCGGTCCAGATGTGTGACTTAATGCAGGATGGGTAGGAGCGTATAAATAACCATGATGACATATCAGCGAGACGTGCCGGGAGCTTTGCTCTGTAAGGGAGGAGCTAACTGCGTACCTCTAGGGAAATCCAGCTCAAGCTAGTTGAACGCCAACACGACAACTGCAGAGGCCTTGTGAGAGAGCTTATGGCTTTAGACTTCACACTTACTGTGTAACTTCATTCTCGCAAATCCCATTGTGACCTGACCTTGACAACTACCACGTTACTGGCAGTTTTCAAATTTCAGTGACCATCACTTTACTGA
Organism: Pseudorhombus dupliciocellatus; assembly: GCA_016785235.1. Classification (NCBI taxonomy): domain Eukaryota; kingdom Metazoa; phylum Chordata; class Actinopteri; order Pleuronectiformes; family Paralichthyidae; genus Pseudorhombus; species Pseudorhombus dupliciocellatus. The sequence goes on from JAFBJW010000052.1 coordinate 2,518,806, forward strand.
ATCTGCGGGAAAGAGTTAAGAACTGCATAGATTGATATCTGTGGCTGTCAATAGGCTACTTGTTTTAATAACCTTATAATGAGTCTAGATCATTAATGGGAACACACTAATCTACATGTTTAGTGTTTAGCCACATCCTGTTCTGTTAAAATAACCATTTTGCAAACGTTGCCTCCTCATGAGCCCCCCTGAACTCTGTTTAAACCCACTGGCTGTTATCTCTGATAACAATAATAGCACCTGTGGAGGAATTTGATCTGGCAGCCATCCGTGCACAAAAGCCTGGATGGTGGAGAAAGCAGGATGTAGATACAACTGATGTGTTTGTATTGCTGCAGCTGATTTATGAGCAATCAGAGAGAACTATTAAAAGTTGTTGGCCATGCCAAGTGTATGCAGAGCATCATTTGCTCTGGATTAAAATGTAATGAAGCCAGTGAATGCTACTTTGTCTTACATGCAACTTCTTAAATTATTCAAGTGGAAAGAAAAAAAACAACAGACAAGGAATGTTCCCTGGAGCACTGATACCCTTTTCTGGGCTTGTTCATGACGGCAACAATGAATATGTTAGTGCTTGTTAAAAGCTTTGTTTTCCTTGGGAGTCTCTGAGCATATGAGTGGACTAAATGAGCAAAAAGGACGCTGAGTCACATGCGCAGTCCAATGTTGCTCACCTCTGATAGGGCTTCAGTGATATTACTGGAGTAGGTGTGCATAATGCATTCAATTTATTGTTTTGCGGTGCATGGGAAGACGCAAGGTTAAACAGCTCATTAATCCACCACACTGCCTGAACCAGTCGGTTTCCTGTCAAAAAAACAAACCTTACGGTTACACCCCTCAGCCACCCCTTCAATGACGAGAGGCCGACTGATAACTGGTTTAATTAGCAGTGTTATTAAAAAAAAACCTGGGCTTGTTTTTCAACAGTAATTCTATGGCAACCTCTATTTCCTTGAACTTCATTTCAACATCCTCACGTCCAGAAGCACTCAGCCTGGCTCAGGTGGCTCCTGTCTGTATTTGAATAAGAGATATGCAAACAGATGAAGTCAAAGCAGAAGCTTGTGTGCTCAAGCAGCCTTTTCTCACATTTGAGAGAGTCCTTGGATTAGTTAGCTGAGGCTCCAGGGCCTTTATACTGCATGCTATTCATTCAGCAGAGAAAGAAAAAAGTGTGTTTGCGTTTCACGTCTGTCAGTGGCAAAAAATGTGTGTGGTTGTACTGTAGGGGCCAATGAAAGCAGTCCCAAAATGAAAAAGGTGAACTGTTTTGCCAGCTGGAACCCGATTGCCAATCATGCAGGATCCAGAAGAGAAGCCCTTGGAGCATCTTTCTCATTCTGTCAGTACAATTAAGGATCCGACAGCCGTAAAGGTTTTTAAGGCGCAATTAGAATTAGAGCTTTACCTGTGACCTCTCTCTCGAACACTGAGATCCCTGCCAAGGCCATCAGCCCTGTCCATGTGCCAGTGTGGGAGGCAAAAACATCTGGTTCAGTGCCCTTAAACCCACAACAGATCAATAGGCTGCATGTCATTAGGTGAAAGAGATGTGGGCTTAACAACCTGACATAGCCTGCTTCTCAGAAATACACATGCAAACATGCTCACACACCAAAAACAAGGCAAGGCCATTGTAGTTCACCCCTTTACTAGCCACAGACTGTACTGTCTGTTGTTTGTGTGCTAGCATAGCATCGCTTCCATCGTGCTGGGTCACAGCAGGGGGCACGTGCGGGCCAATGTGGCGGTGACGGGCCGCTGGAAACAGCTCCTCTCCTCCTCCCTCCTCCTCGTGCTGGGAGAGACTTCAATCTGCTCCTCTGACAGTTACACTTGTTCTGTCAGCTCAGCCCCCACCCCGTCACTAACAGGTGGCCTGTCCCTCACAGCAAAGTCATTTGCCTCGCACAGCAGTAGCGGTGGGTCGCCCCAGCCAAGCTGCATTCAGGTTTCCAGAATCGCAGCCCCGGCCAAGGAGAAAGGCAGCAGCAGAATGCAGAGGAAAGGGCCGGGGGGAGGGCAGGAAGAAAAACCTCCTCCGATCAAATAAATGCCACTGTAAGCACAAGTGACAAGTCTTGTTTGGGGTTGTCTCTGCTCAGGGCCTGAAAGGCCAGCACTGCCTCATCTCTTCAGATATGTCTGCGAGCAACGTGGGTGGGTTAGGGAGGGAGAAATGTCAGATTGGTGCCATAGCCAAGAGTGAGAGCGGCCCAATTATATTTCCTATCCCTCAAGAGCCGGTCAGCCCCCTCTGGTAGAACGAAGCCTCTGCCATCCCCCCCCCCCCCCCTCTCAACCCCCCCCCACCTCTCAAGACACTGCAGATAGATAAATAAATGACAGCCCCACTGGGGCTTAGCCCAGCCTCCCAGAATACATTGCAGAGGCTGGCTGGCTGCCTGTCCGTTTGCCTTCACCTGGCATTACTGCAGATAGACATTTTTCACGTTATTATCGTTGCATCGTCTCTGTTGCCCTGTTCACTCACGGAGTTGTGGTTGATGATGATGGCGGCAGAGGACCTGAGGAGACTGGAAGGAAATGTCTCTTGTCAAAGTCAGCATAGCCTAGCTTAGCAGAAATTTAACAAGTTCCCTGGGCTCTTTCCATTCGCTCTCTGACGGAGCACGGAGCCAGGACATGGCCTGCTGACAGCCCTGGGCATGTCACTGTCACAGAGGGAGGAGAGGAGAGGCAACAGGGCTCAGCCCAACTGCGTTCTCATTTAACTATAAACTGCACAGCTCTGTCCTGCTGCTTTGCCTACTGCCATAAAAGCCCCGCCACTTGGAAATCTGACTTGATCCAGTATAACGCAAAGCAGCCTTAATCACACACAGCAAAGTTGCCTTCCTCAGTTCAATGAGTGTGTCTGGGCTGTCACAGTAAATTGCTTACAACTTGACAGAGAGCCAAATATCCCAGGATGTTTGTGTTTTTACAGTAATAATCAGGTAGAAGCCGACAGTGAAATACTCGAGCTTAAACTGCGTGTGTACGAGCATTTTTCCCCCTACACTCTCACCACTCCCTGATGGTTAAACCCAAAACCAGATGTTGTGGATCAGCAGGGATAAAAAACAAGGCGAATAAAAGCGGAGGATGGAATGGTATGCATTAACTATAATCAAAAAGAAACAAAAAGGAGACCAGGATGCTTTAATTACTTCTCACATGTAATTTGGTTTTGTGGGGGCAAGCCATGCGCTGCCAAGAAAAGAAAGATGAAAAGCGACTTAAATTACATGGGGAGAAAGTGCAGAGGCTTTTTACACACGGTCCATCTATTCTCCACAGCTGTAGACAAGGCTGATGACTAGCCCCAAAACCTTGCTGTAAATTGTCCATGGGTATAGAACTCAGATGGAGCCACACTGGATTTAAATTGTTCCGCATGGCCATGACTTTAAGAGAGGTGCTGAAATACAATGACTGACGAAAAAAAAGAGTCTCTTTTACGGCGTGTGCGAGACTACGAGCCTCCACGTTAAAATCATAGATTTCTGTTGTTTTGCCTAACTGTCCGTCATCTAAAATTGCCTCCAACAATGTCGTTTTAATAATTTGTTGTGCCAGGCTGCCAAGTAGCTGAGGATACGTGTTATGCGTGGCCACTGGAGAGAGCTTGGATGAGGCCAGAGTGAGGTGCTCTATGAATCTACTTCATAGCCGTACTCTGTTTGCAGAGTCTCTCTTGACTCGCTGGTGTTGCCACAGTGCTAAATTGCACAGCTGTTCCACAATCTGTGGTGGTGTTAATTACCCAAATGTGAGCGGCAGCTCGTCAGTTCCTCACTAACGAAGAGGCCTGCTTTCCAGTGAGGGTGCCGTATGTTTGGTATGTAGGCCCATTTCCACCCAGCGCTCCCCAGGCTGCGCGCGGACCACCCGACACATCCGCATCCCGGAGAAGATGCATCTAATTAAAGCTCACGACTCAAATCTGCTTACTAAGGGGGGAAAACACACGGGCTGGATTAAAAGACGGGGAGAGGGGTGGAGAGGGATGGCGGGCTTTAATAGACTGCAAGTGAAAGGGCTTAGGAGGAAATATGAGAGCTCTCAATAGTAAGATCCCAGGCATGGCTGGAAGGAAACGCTGTGTAAATGTGAGCCGATCAGTCAGCGTTTGTCAGTCTGATCCCTTAGCACTTCCAAAGCCTCCAGGCAAGAGACAGACAAGCAGGTTGTTTTCTCGAAAAGTGGCTTCTTAACTCCTCTGGTTGGCCCCTCTTCCAAGGACTTGTACATCAATTCGCAACTACTACAACGCAGACTGACAGAACTCAACAGCCTCTACTGAATGCCAAAAACACTTAGCGATCCAACAGAGATGGAATACAAATAATGATGTACGAGTTTGGCGATGTGTTACAGCAGCTGCACATCAAAAATGTGCCTTTTATTCCTCTCACACTCTCGCATGATGGCCGCACGTGACAATGAAGCCCTCTCCAGTCAGACACTGTAAAGTGTTAATGCACTGCATTACTCAGAACATCACCCCACTCCTTGCATGAGATGTTCAAAACAAAGGTGTTCAGAACTCCCCTCATGAATCATACTTGCTGGCTAAAAGCCTTGCTGCAGTGTCCCACCCACCTCCAGTTATACATGAACACCACAGCCTGAAGTAGCACTAGGAGACTACATAATGAATGCATGAAGCTAGGTGTCACGGGGGCTCACATGGCGCACAAAACGATGGGGCAATTAGGCCCACACGACACCTCGGGATGGCGTGATGAAGGACTCCTGGGCTTGTCTCCTCCGCCTCTGTTCCTCTATCATTAAGGATTGAGCAGCCACATCTGGCTAATGGCACGCCTGGGGTTCCTGCTCAAACACTGTGCCACGCCGTGCACATTTAATTATGCCTCATAAAGGTAACAAAAGACATTGCTTGCTCTCGGGGAAGCACTGTTTGGAAGTCAGTGAGGGAGCCGGGAAGAGAGGGAGACGAGGGGAAGACGAAGAACTGGCCAGCTGCCAGGATTACAGGTTGACCCAGGTCGGCAGCTTCAAAAGAGGGGGAATTCACTCGAGTGTCTCCACCTCTCCTTGAGATGGGCCCAATGAACAGGCTGAGAGGAGGAGATGCTCGGTGGCTCGAGAATCAAAGGGCCTCTGGTTTGTCTCCGTGTCTTCTATTAGATCGGCGACTGCGCTAGGTGCCGCTGTCAATGGCTAATTGTGGAAAGACCTGGAGGATTAAATGGGGCGCTTCTTTGAAATATTGGTTTATGCAGCTGTCCTAACCGAAGAGGGACTTCTTTGTGAGGAGGAACAGCGAGAACACAAAAACAACATCACAGGAGAATGCACGTAACAGCGCTATGGCCTAGCGTTGTGACCCGCGTGACTTCCCTCCCTCTTAGGCACCGTGTTGCTCAGCCCGGCCCTTGCAAACAGCTCACCAAATTCAGCCAAGAGCGTGAAACACACATTACCCCCTGACTGAGTGACTGGGTGACCTATGACTTCAGTAGCACCTGGAGGTATTCAAAAGACCACGGACGGCCGCTTTGTGCTGCACACAGCTGACATTTTGAGCCGAGAGTAAATATAAAAATAAATGAAATAGGAGAAAAACACAAGCCAGGACACAAACTCCAGGTCTCTGTGCGAGCTAATGCCTACATTTAGGAAACAATACCAGATAGGAAGAAATGAGGGACAAAGAGCTGCGGCTCATTGTCGCTGCCCTCCGATGTCTGGCAGTCTGAGAACTGGCTAACGCCACAGGAAAGGTCACTGGTCACTTCCATTTGGACCTGCGCATAAATCCCCCGCTGTCCAGTGCAGTTAATAACACAGCCAGCTCTGAAGGAGCTGCCTCGCAATAAAACGTGGAGGAAAAAAAAAAAACATGCATTTAGTTTTGCCAACACCTCCCTGTCCCTTTACAGCCACTGGCCTTGTGCAGCCCTTTGCGTTATTTATAACGTAAATGTTAAAAACAGAGACATCTCTGCAGTGTGCATTAAAAGACAAGTCTGCCAAACGCCCCGCTCCACGGCTTCCTCCTCGCTCTCAAGTCTCCCTCTGTTTTTGGTGTAGAGAGAGTGTTTTATGGCAAGTCCCCTGTCAGGATTAAGATGTAGATCCAAGTGCCACAGGGACAAGCATAAATTCTCCAAGTCCCACTGTGGGCCCACAGGTGGTGGAGCTCGGGGAGTGTCCTTGAAGTATGAATAACATCACATGCTACGTGTCATCTGTTATACAGTAATGACATGTCCTCGGAACAATCCACATCTCCTGTGGCCCATAAGTCTAAGAATGAGAGAACTCCTCGCTTCCCTGACAGAGGCCATAAACATTATCACAAATACAGTTCACGTTCCTGTTGCAATTTGAACACTCTATTTGCACCAACAAATTAATATCTAGGGGAGAAGCCGTGTCAGTGGGTCTACAGATATCAGATTCAGCTCCAGGGAAACATCCACAATATCCTTTCAGATGCAGTGGAGTGGCTATTGTCGAGGACCCGGGATGAAACTCGTCCGCTTCCAGTAAATCAGGAGGAAACACCAAGCAAAGACACAAAAACACTGAGCGCTGTTCTAGCGGCACAGGCCTAAACTGACACAAGGAATGAGTGGAACGTTGTTTTTTCCAATTCTACAGCAAAACCCACTTTCATACTAGCACAGTTTCTTGCAGAGGGCAGCTTATGTCTCACAGTGCAAACCAATTTGGATTAGCTCCACCTTTTAGACTGGTTCCAGTTTGGATTTACTAACTTTTAGAACATGTTCCTCCCAAAGCAGAGTTTCAACTGTGAGTGCATCAAAAACATATTTAACTGACATCCCGCCGCCCCCCTCCACCCCCCATTCCTCTGCAAGTGATTTCACAGATCGATGCATATACAAAGTTTGACATGACTCCATTTAAAATACCTTAGCCGGCTTCAGTTTAGAATACACGCCGACAACATTTGGAGGTTTTTGCTCACTGTCTTCACTACTGAGAACATTGGTGTTGCATTCAAAGCGCTTGGGCTATTTTTCTCGAATGTCTTTTCCCTCATTTTTCTCATCTGAGTTCATGCACGGATCCAGAATAAATCTCCATTTCTTCTTCTATCTCGTAACCAGGCTTCAGGGGGCACACGGCATTAGTCTCATGATGCTGGGTTTGTCATGTCTTCCCCAGCTGTGATCTGCCTGAACTCTTACATTACAAATAGCTGGAGGATTTTTCACCCTCTTATCACATTTGGCAAGCAGGCCTGTCTCTTATCAGCTTTCCTCTAGAGATAAATGGGCTTTTGAAGATTGGAATAAGAGACGTTTTTGCAAGCTAATTCCAGAACCCCATCTGCAGTAGATTACAGATAGGTGCTGCGGGAGCAGTGAAAGATACATATTTTAATATGTAGGTGGTAGAAGTATCAGGTCGGCTGGTATTACAATGTCATACGCGCTGCAACCCAAAGACATGCAGAACTAAAAGGAAATAACAGGAGATAATGGACTGAGAATATTTTATGGAGACTTCATCATTGACCGCATCGGTTACACTGCTGGGTTTGCAGCAGCCCTGATGAGAACAAAATGACATTTCCGACGAAGCCTATCTGGAGCCTGCAGCACGGTGAACGACAGTGATTGGCAGGCACAACAGTGAACGCGCAGACATATTTTATGTGCGTCTTATCAGGGGGAAAAAAGGTTTGGAGCATTTGGAACTCAGAAACGGGATTAATCCCCCCCCCCCAAAAAAAAAAAAAAAATTCTACCCACACGGCATGCAAGTCAAGTTCTGTCTCAGCGACAAATACTATTTCAACTTGACTATTTATATGAAATATAATATATTAAACAATTTATAGTGACTTGCTCTGCAGAAAACAATAGTATTTAATTCAATATATTGCAAGAGACTGAATGTAAACATGCAGTAATTTTATACAATTCTAACTGATTTTATAACAGTACTGCCACCTTGAATCTGAGCATGAAATAAAATGAAATACAAGTGCCACAGTGTTAGTATTTTTTTTTTTAAGAGAGAGAAACAGAAGCGTATCTCACATATTAACGGGGGACAGTGTCACCACCGAACACAGCAGTCTCAGGTCCCTATGGATATATTATAGTAATACCCCGGGAGAGCGTAAAGTAGGGCACATCACTATAAACTCACAATCGGGACGCGCTCTAAGCCTCCGTGGGATTATAACGGGGAGAGTGAGCTCTTCTCCGAGGGACGGAGCAACAAACAATGAGGCACTTTAGCTTCCTGAGAGCTGACCGATGGACGCGCTGCTGTCACAAGTGTTGCACTAATATTAACAGGCGACATGTGATCCAGTCTGACCTTGATGGCTGAGATTGTTGGGAGCAATGAGGGGGGGGGGAAACCTAATTAAACAGCTCCTCTCGTGGCTGTGGAAGTCAGACACGGGACGCACTGTCCTCCGTGGCGTGAAGCCATCCAGCCTGCTGCAATAACAAGACCCGGTCCGAGTTTCCTGATTTAAAAGGCGAATGCAGGTCACCACTGACGTTGTTTTTAAATGGTGCAATTACAAATAAAGCCATGCATATTTATTATTGCGACATATTGGGACATAAATAGACACCGTGCACAGAATCTCGGGTGGTATTTCCATGGAGCGGCGGAGCGTTATCGGTGTCTTTATGTAACCTGACTTCCATCACTTTCACTGTGCCACGAAGTCCACCGTCATTCGCACCGACTGCACACGTGAAAAATAAAAGCAATTCTTAAAAAAAAATAAATAAATAAGACAAATCAGTGAAATAAGTTAGGATGGGGTTCACGCCATGCCTCCATCCCCCTGCTCCCAGCCCGTGCGCCGGGGCGTCTCGGTGGGAAATGCGCCTGCCACCGGCGGAGACGGAACAATGACGAGCTTATTCACACCTAACCCTGGCTGGCTTCGACGGGAACAGTGCTTTTTAATATTTTATATATATATTTTTTTTTCAAATTCCCCTCCAGCGAAGATTGCAGCAGAAAAAAAACGAGACAACAACGAAAGCATCGGTGGAATTTGAGGAAAGCTTACCGAGTCCGAATGCGCTGCGATCGGTGGCGGAGGATATCCAAATCAGCCGGGCTGGAGCGAACACGCATTCATCAAGAGCTGTGACTGCGGTTAAATCCAATTTGGATAAGGTAATAATAATAGAACAATGTAGAAAAAAAGGGATTGTTCAAGGGCTGCCAATGAGAAAACTCTCAACCTGGCAGAACAATAAATCTTCACTGAGGTGAATTTTTTTTCTCCTCCGTCTCTCGAAAGAAAAAGCGGCGAAACCTTCAGGAAACAGTGAGGAAATTCAGTTTCTTTCACTTGGCTAAAGTTCAGCGGGGGACGGTGTCTGCGCTCCCGGAGAGAACACGGCGGCTCTTTGTCGAGCAGCAGCCCCGCTCGTACGATTCCAACTCGGATACGGTGAAAGCGCCGATGACAGATCGTCCACAATAGATTCCCCCAAAAGTATCTGTCGATCTCACGCAGAAAACGCGACGAAATAGAAATCCAAGAGCCGAGCGGCTGCTGGGGCGAGCGTCAGGGGATCGACTGACGGTTATCCACAAGATCCCGGCGCCGGTTCGGTAAGGCGAGAAGTCCCGAAAAACGCAGTGCGCTCCCGCTCCTCTCCGAGCTGCTCTCCGTGCGCAACCGAGAGAGAGACTGGGCTGCTCTGCGCGTCAGCCCGAGTGTGTGTGTGTGTGTGTGTGTGTGTGAGAGAGAGAGAGAACGAGAGAGAGAGAGAGAGAGACCGTGTGTGCATGTGTGTGCATGTGTGTGTGTGTGCCAGCAGCTGTTGAAAATGAGGACAGGACGAGACCAGAGCAATCAATGTACGAGGGCTTGATCTGATTTGTTCGCACTATTCCCCGCAATGTGGCCAAGGTTTCTCATCTATTTCAACCCCTTTTGTGTTAAGTTCTCTTTTAAAAAAAAAAAAAAAACTGCGAAGCTGTGCGACACGTTCAAGATAATGTATAATACATAATTCTTTATATGAATTATAGATTATACCTCTTTCAGCATGTAAACATAGTTTTTGCGATTGTAGTAATTGTGTACTTAAAGTATACATTTGTAAGAAGGAGCTGCACATACAATGATTGCATTGAATCATCTTTTAAAATTCTGTGTGTAAGGTATTTCCATTCATTCGTATCATATTGTATGGGTTTTAACAATATTAAAAAACTATTCATATACTTTTTGCTGATAAACAAACTTGGCAATAAACTTAGATTTGGTTTGTAATATTGGGCAATAGTTAATAACGAGTCATTTCTCTAGATTACATCTCTCAATTAAAGGACTAAAAGAAAATATGTTGTTTGGAACATCTATTTTTAAACTGATCATGGAGATTATCACTGAAGTGGATTTAACTGCTTGGCAGGAACATACACTTCAACCATGCATTCAATGATTCCCCCCTATTGACCCCTTCCAGACTGCAACAATTCCCAAAAACTCTGAGTAGCCTAGGGAGTATGGATTGGCATCAGTCCTGACCGAAGCAGGCTATCCATCTGCTCCTTTTTTCACAGTGAAGATGTTATTCTTAAAATGTACTTTAGAGGAGAACTCTCTGAGGCTAAAGAGGAGGAGGATAGGGCTTTGACGTCTCCAACAAAGTTAGCCCTGTGGTTATACGCTTCACTCTCATGACCTGCGTAACGTAACTTAACTTGAAGTCAGGTTAAAAGAGGCTTACGCTTGCAAAATGCCAAGGCAGAGTAAAGGGCTCCTTTACAACTTTGTCTCCCTCTGGAGTTTTTTGGAGACAAGGAGAAGATTGGTGTTTACTTTCTGCCATGGTGCGTTATACTCCACGGATACCCCTGAGAGAATGGCAGCTCTGTAATGTGTAACAAAGCCATTTTTTTAAGATAAAGAATGATAATTACAGTATTGAGGATGGATAAAAAAATACACTCCAAACTGGGCATCCACACTTTTTGCCTGCAGGTCAGACACTGACTTGCACAAAACAACAATAAGAGTTATGGCCGACTCTGTGGGTTTGTGTCAGGAATGCAAGACTTGTAATTATTTCCCTGCTGACTGTGATTAAAGGTCATCCCTGAGCCGACAGACTTCCCTTAAAAACCTTAGGGTTCACACAAAAGCACATTGGCCCACCAAGCTCCACTCAGGTCCGAGTTAAAGGTGCAGGAGGATTTGTAATTAGCCGTTATTTTGTGTATCCAAGAAAATAACAGCCTACCAAAAGCAGCTACGTGTCGTGTGCGATGCTAGTCCATGGGAATCTTCCGAGAACGATCCATGGAGCAGAAAAGCAGATTTTGGATGAGCAGGAGAAACCAGCATCTTAGATAAGGATGGGATTGATATTTAAGCCACAAAGGCATCATCAGTCTGAAGAGTGGTATTATATCATATTCTCTCGTCTCTCTTCCATCCCAGGGAAGAACATCTGGAGCACACACTCTGGTTTTGTTTTGCGAGGACAGTTCTGTCTGCACTTCTGTCCCTTAAAAGATGATTATTCCAGGAATTGAGACAAAAACGTGCATTTCAACAGTTGTACGAGTTGTTACTTGTTGTTAACTACATCGTACACACAACTACTGCTCAGATTCCTTGGGTTTTCCTCAGAATTGCAACTTTTTGCAAAGCTGGAAACAACATAACGTGCACAAGACTTGTGAGATGCTGTGCACACTAACTTAACCCAGCTGTTGTTGGTCAGTGAACAGTTCCAGCTAATTGCACAGAAAACCACAGAGTCTTGTTGTGCATTTCAACTCCTCTGAAACACAGAATACGACTCGAATGTATCACAGTTTCTGAGAGACGTTGGAAAAAAATACCGTTCATGGAGCTTATGATAATTGTACGACAACAATCGCATAAGGAGCGCAGTTTCAGAGTAATCCTTAACTTTTTTTTTTGAGGAAAGCTGTGATGGGAGATGAGAAATGCTCAAATAGGATTCATTCCTAAGCTTTAGAGGCCACAAACAGTTCCACAAGTAGGGGTTCTAACCACTACATCACCCCTGGGAGAAAGGTTGGCTGTATTTTCTGTCCTTTAGCACTTTAACAGCCAGCTTTGGGCTTCACGTCCATTCAGTGGTGGGCCGCTAATGCTGCCAGCCTCAGCTAGGAGAACAGTTAATCTCAGGTAAGCCTGTGCTGACTGAGTGGATCTACAGGCTTGGTCAAAATATCTGCCATAGAGTCCCCTGCCCCTCAACACCTTCCTAAAATAGGTCCAGATACAGTTTAAGCTGTAAAGAGAGAAGCCAGGGGTGCAATCAGAAATATTCCAGACCAGAAGTTGGCAGGAACTATTTATATTGATCAGGAGATAGAAACACAAGGTAGCGCATTAGCAGGTGATTTCAGATTTAGAAGTGACCAGGGTTCAGTATTTTATATAGCTACAATATTTTATTTATAGTTTTTATATATGTTTTTGCAGTCGCTGAACTGAATGTTCCTATACTATATGATATGGTATTTATAGGCTGGGCTAATTTGGTTCATAAAATAACCTCTACCTTTTACTGTTCAGTTAAACAGCAGCACTGGGCAGTTATTCTAACTAGAGTTATAAAACTACAGTGAAACTTCAAATCTCAGCCAGCGCTGCTTGGAATCCTCACCATTACTAGTAATGATGGTGGAGAGGCACAACATAGACTGTCACCACCGAAAACGGAACACAGTCATGTTTTATTCGCTTTTATTTCTGCTGCTGTACATTGTAATTTCTGTCTGGAGAGCGCCGTGCAGAATCCATGATTTATTCATTATGGGGGCTCGAGTAGCAGAGACCAACGATGTGAGAATGAGCACCTTATTCAATGACTCCCATCTTTCAATACGGACAACATTTCTAGGTCATCCATTTAGAGCACCGGCACACTCCAGAATACAAGTAGTGCTCCTGAGAACAGAGGCCACAGGATGTCAGACACTTTGAATGACTCTCAGGGGACCCAACTGAAAGTAAAGGACTTTACAGTAATAGAGGAGCCCTAGAGATGCCCAAGCGATTGAATAAGATACAGAGACGAAATACTAAGATTATATGTAGGAATGCATTACACCGCCGTAATGGATGTAAGCTTACGTGCAGTCGTATTCCTCCATCTTTTGCCTGTACAGGGCTTGTAAGGCAGCTCATTTTGAACCATCTTGAAAGTTGTACTCATCAAAGCCCTTGTGGCAAATGTTTCTGGAGGTTCCTGTTCGACATGAAAAGTCGTCCTGATTGATCGAGGCGATGTAGAACAAAAAGCACCCTCCGCCAGGCACATTAAAAATGAATTTTCTCTGGGATTCAAAGGGCTGCGCTGCTAGGGCAGAGAGAGAGATGAGAGCTGGTAACTCTGCTAGTTTGCCTCAGGAGCCCCTCTAGCAGCTCGTCCCAGCTGATCCATCCATCAGCCTTCAAGCCCACAGAGGTGAGTGACTGTTTGAAGGCTCTGCCGGCTACCTTATCCCGAGGCTTAACAATCCAATATTGGTTGTTGCCGAAGATAATTACTCTCTATTGATGGTAGAATACCCAGGGCTAGCTGTAGCCATTTGCATTGCCCAATACCACAGATCGATGTGGGAGGAAAAGCAGTTGGGAGCTGATAACAGCGCTGTGTTAGACTGGCGTTTCTAGGAGGGATGTTATGCTCTCTGTGGCTTTTATTCTCCTACACCCCCACCCTCTCGTGGCCTTCCTCCCCCACTCCCTCCTCTTTCAGTGAACAAGGCAAAGAATGGCACCCACTGATAGAATCAGCAAGGACATTGCTGTCTTTATTCTTCCTCCAAAAGCATGCACATGTCACCTTGACATTCTTTATCTTCTTCACAGTGCCGGCAGAGGAAAATGTGAAAACTAGATCTTGCTTTTGATACACAATTGTTTATGGACCCACAGCATTCATTTTCCCTCCTCCTGAGCTGTTTGGAAGATTGACGGAAGCACAAACTACACTTTGCTGCTCCCGTCTAGAAAACATGAAAACAGAAGGCGCAGCCTTGTGTGGTCTCGTCGCTGATTTGTCTCCACCAGGGTATAATTTACACCAAGAAAAAAAAGATGGAAATTGGAGAAGTGAGATTAGCAAGTAATTTATGGGCACTTAGCAGGGTGCCTGCAATAACAACCTCTGATATGCTTCGCTGCTGTGTTGCATTCTGAGAGGACAGCCATGCCACTTGCTCCTGAGTTATAGAGCCTACGTACAGGACGACCAAACCCTACCAAATTATGCGTGAACACAGTAATCAGAGCTATCTCATATCTAATCCCCTGCTTGGGATGTGAAACGGAAAATGAAAAACAAGTGGTGTTATTTTCCCTTGTAATAAAATTTCCATTTCTTTAACAAGATAAAAGTGAATTGTGCTCAGACTCAGAAAGTGTGAAAGACGTTTGGAGATGAATTTTTCATGCACATTGATAATTTAATACAGACTAGCACCAGTTTATTAACTTTCTATGACTCCTCTTGTGCTCAGAGAATAATAACGACATCATCTGAGGCGCTTCGGAGGGAACAAACATTAGCGCCTGATCGGGTGGTCAAAGGTTGGTGCTCAAAAATAAAATACAGTCTTAAGGCAACACTGGGAGCTCTAAGTAAAAATGATTCCCAAATAACCAGATCATGTTTTGAATTGTAATAATATAATACAATTATGATGAAAAGAAATAAAAACTGACCATCATCTGACCCACAATTATGGAGTATTAACGTTCTCTTTTTTAAAAGATGACAAAGTGTGAGTGTAATGAACAAGTGGATGATGAACTGTTGAGAAAAAAATGCAATGTGTGGACCAACAGAGGCCACTTAAAGGGCATTAAGGCACAGCAAGGTGAGCCGTGATGTCCAGAGGCTGGCTGAGAATGATTTGCACAGCCAGACAGGTTGTTTTTTTTTAGTGCAGCCAAGCTGCACAGATAACAGACACAAGTATATTACTCTATTTCTCTTGCATTAGAAAATAACATAATCAAGGGCAAACCAAGAATTTGCAGAGGTTCAGGTGCAACAACGGTTAAAACATAAGGGGGAGAAAATGACAGATTATTTGTTACCAGGAGAAACAGAGTTGCCTGCAGAGACTGGAGTGAGATTAAATATAGGGTTACCACAGCAAAGACCTAATCCATTCAGAGACAAATGCAGGGTCTCTGAAGCACATTTGTTGTGCGGCCTGGGGTTTAACAACTGGCATTATAACTCCATTCCTCATCATTACCTCCCTGTACTGTAGCACTGCGGAAATAGGGTTGGTCAGGGAGAAGGAAGTGGGAGCAAGAAGCAGCATGAATAAGAGAGGACATAAATTACATATTGTATACATCCAACCTCATATTTTGATTGTAGATGGTAAAAAAGGGAAACTGGTGTGTGTGTGTGTCTGTGTGTGTGCATAATTTGTGGTTGTGTCTGACTGCTGGATCACAGTTGTGCACGTGTGACTTCTCCCCGGCCACCATATGCTGCCACATTTCTTGGTTGGAGGATTGAATGTGGACACAAGTGCTCCCAGCAGCGAGTCAGCGTAGTGTCAGATATGGAAATTTACCAGCATTCATGAATGATACAAGGCCTGCTCTTTTGCCCCACACGTCAAAGGATTTGCCAGGGTGGATGAGGCAGATGCTTTGACAGATTTAAGGGAACTGGGGGAGGGTCTTTTGGCTTCCCACTGCGCTGCACACTAACTCTCTAGTGTTACAGAAGTATATAATAAGACCCCTTGAGGAAAAGTGTTGGGGGGGTAAAAAAAAAAAAAAAAAAAAAGAAGCACCCAGACTTAAAAAGGACAAAAACAACAAAATCTGATTGCATTCAAGGCCTTATTAACATATCCTTTCACCAGCAGAGGATGCCACTGGTTTTAATTCAGTAAGACACAGCTGCCGGGGTCCCGCAATTTCTATTATGACTCTATGATTCAATCAATTATGGCTCTAAAACTATGGCTTAATTAACTCCACGCGCAGGCGGCTGCTTTTCACAGGAGCCATCAGGAATACAGAGAAACAAAATGGCTGCCGGCTTCCCTCACGTGTAAAACGGAAGATAAAATGGTGGTGTGTAGATGAACCATGCCCTGTGCAGTCTTATTGATTTACAGATTTGTCTCGTAGGAGATGTAGAACAAGAACACTGTGCTCCTCATTGGGAGCGTAAAGCCGACTCCTACAAAACAACGATATGCTGCAGTGTACAGGCTGTGACCTTGGCCCATTTTCAGACTTGTAGAGGAGTGTTTCTAATAATGACGCTCAGGGCTAAAGATGGTTGATAAAGTTAGTGAGTCTTATGAAGTGATTACAAAACGGTGTTTTCAACTATGTGGTGGGTGCAGACTGTCACAGAGCAATGCTGTTTCAATGACATTCTCATGATATGATCCATGAAGCTGAGTGTGCCATAGACCAACAAAAAACAGAATAATCTGAAGTAATCTAATATTAGGTCAAGTCAGGGGAGGAAACAAGCCTCCATCAAATAGGAAAATTGTCAGAAAAGTCCCCTTGGTGAAATCCAAATCAACAGCAACTAAATGAATTTTAATTTAGTTAGGAATATCACATTATCATGCAAAATAAAATTTCCAACAGTAGATTTGAAATCGAATTATGGACTAAGACGCCAGCTGTTTACACTGATCCCTCAGCATAAGTGGTGGCAACTTGGTAGTTGCTCAAAACTTGCATCTTACTTTGAAAACTCAAGGGAAGCAAACCACAATTTGACTAATTGCATGGTCAGGTAAACCTAGGATCCCAACACTGGCAAACCGTGAGCCAAAGACGGAGCCAATGTAAAATCTTCAAAGAGCCTCGGCTGGAATATGGTGGCTGTTTCACAGTCTGACACCGAGCATGGACTATTTATACTTCAATGAACCAACAAACCGAGCTTGTGGATCCCTCATTCATCATTACACTGATCATATACTACCCTTATTGTGCTCTGCTTGGGATTGCACTGAAGAATACCCCCTTTATACTGGAGGCAAGAGCAGTCCTCTGGAACAGCATCTTTATGAGACAAATTAATGATGAAGAGACCGAGAAAATTACTCAAACAGGATTTCAACCACTTACGGCACATCACCAGAAAATTCTCTTTATTCAATCACATCTCATTATTAGATAAAGTGCAGTCCAACTGAGGCCATGCCCAAGACCGTGTTGCTACACAATATCAACTTGTGAGAAGCAACAGCGAGGCATAAACACATTTTGCTGCTTGCTGAGTTATCAAGCCTCAGCCAGAGTGAAAAAGAGTCTCAAAAATGGGTTAAGACATTAACTCCAGTCAGATGGTTTCCATTTTAGCCGATAATTGTGTGTGTCAGTACCCTAAATCCCATATTTTTAGCCGGAAGACCTATGCCCCTCCAAACTAATGGCTTCCACAGCAGAGGTTAAGGTTCTCAACCTGAATATCTTAACCTAGAAAGAGCCTTAGAGGATATGTCTTCTCAGCATTTCTTGGTAAAAACCCATTTTCTCTCCCGATCCTCACGCCCCCACCCCAAACTGATAAGTTTTAATTCATTTTGATGAAGATGTCTGCTAATCTGCGGGGCCTTTTTGCATGTAATATGGATTAGGCACATTGGCTCAGGGAGCTCAGTCATGATGCCAGAAAAGCCTCTTTGCCTCACAGCTCCCTCGTTCATCTGGCCAAAGGCCTGCCATGACTTCTGACCTTGCCTCCTCCCTGGGGATATACCCTGCACAACCACTCCCTCCATTCCCCCCATGTGAGCTGCCCTGGCCCTCCTAATGCCAGACCCCAGCGGGGATGGGGGGGGGGTGATAGAACAGTGGTGCAAGGGCAAGGGCCTTCTTCGCTAATTACACCAATACAGCTCCAGAGACAGAAGCCGGGAGCCTTTGACATCAGTTTCATATTGGTCTTTTGTTCCTTTGTTCCACTGGGCCTTTGCAGAATTGCTGCAACGGTGTCGATCATGACTTCCTGCTCCCCAGAGTTTCATTTGATTCACTGACATTTAACTGGGTCACTGTACTCAAATAATGATACTATATTTGCTGTGAAAACATGAAATGAATGTAAAATATAATGGAACATATTGGGACTAATGACTTCCTTCCCCCTACACATAGCACACACAAACACGATAATGCAGCTCTGTCTACTGCAGCTCGTCTGCATTCAGCTGCACAAAAATCCCCAAACAACTAAATGCATGCATGCTGCTCTGCATTAGCGGGAAAAGGACAGAAACCCTCTCACCGTGCAGCCACATAAACACATTTCGATGGAACATATCACCTAACTATGAAAAAATCTGATAAAAATGTCAATCCAGTAAAGCACTGACAAAATCTTTGGTTGAGTATTAAAGAAGGTTGGCTGGAATCTACTTTTTTCCTCCACATTAAAGCCTTTGACTGCTTGTTCCTTTAAAGCCTATTTAATTTGAGCACAGCTTTTCAAATTCCTGGGATTCCAGAAATGGCTTGGTTCATTAAAGAAAACCTTCAAACATCGGGATGTCTCATGGCTCATCATGAGACCTCCATCAAAGAGGGTTGCTGTGCAAATGTATTCTGATTGGCAAAATCAGTTTAACAGCACAGACAGTTTACTTATTATAGCCTGCAGATGTTCACAGAGGTACGCTATTTACTACCTCAAAAGTCTACAAAACCTGGACTTCCTCCCCTCTACCAGTATGTATTTCAGCAATAAAAAGGTTGTTTATATAGCAATCAAGCCACGAGCTGGAAAGCAGGGAAAAACTGTGGAAGGGGGAGGGAAAAAAAAACTCTACACAAAACCACTCGATCCCGCTTTAATAGAAAGCAGAGCAATGGCGGCTAGCTGGGTTCCATCGTAAAGACAAACAAGCATTAACTGGGATGTTTTAAAGGCAACAACAGAGGGTTTTTATTTAATGTCTTAAAGCTTTAATTGGCGCCTCTGTTATTTCCTCTTCAAGGGACTGGGGTAACAGTAAACCCTGTGTCAAGGAGGAGGGCCTCACTGGCTGTGGTGACCCAGCAAGTGGCTACCCTCATCGGGCCTCTACATCTGTGATCTTTACCAATTGAGCTCGAGAGGCCGTGCTCTCTGGGTCCCCAGCTGCCAACAAGGCAGGTCTCTCAGCCAGGGCCTGGGAGCCTAATCGGCCCAGAAAGGCCCTGTCAACCACTCAGCCTCAGGGTCACATATGGAAGTGACTAGAGCAGTTCTAAGTCACCTGTGGATATTCACAAATCTCTAGACTGTTTCCTGAAGCTAATAATTGACGAGAGCCCCTGCTACCCATGAGTTTTGTCTGGCAAAATTAGGGCAGCAATTTTGCACTTTCCACTTGCTGTCTCTCTTTCTCCCCGCTGGACAGGAAGTAGATATCTATGGTAATAGTGTTAACTAAATTGCTGCCTAAACAGCCCCAGGTTTAGGTCCCCTGGAGATTACATTTTGGGGAAACTCAACTATTGAGTTCCAGAAAATGAAGACCACAACCTCATGCAAAGGTTCATAGATGGATGTCAAAGCTTCTTCCTCCAGAATAGTTTTTGATACCGAGTGAAACATTCCAGTCAATGAACTTTATATACACTAACTGTGTCTTCCTTGTGTTAATGTGCGGAGGGTGGGATCCAGTAGACAGACTGTGGAGCCAGTAAATCTGATACTCTCCTCGAGGAGAACAAGCGCTCTTTTATGCGAACGGTTTACAGCTCCATATGTATTTTCGATTCAGATTTATTTAGTGAGGGGCTCAGTAAGACCCCTGAGGGATCCATAAGCCTTAGTGCTCCATCCTCACCTCTCTTGTTAGATTTACATCCTACAACAACACAAACAAAACTCTTGTTTCTCCCCCAGGAGCCCAGTTGTGAATCAGTGCAGCTCCTCTCTGAGCTCAACATGCAAAACAGGAAGAGGGAGAGAGAGAGAAAAAACTGGCTTCAAACTGGCTGGGCTGAACAAAGTAGGAGGAGGTGCAAGAGTTGTTGGATGGGGGTGGGAATGCAGAATGCATAGATAGTTTTATGCTTGTGACACATGCAAGCCAGTCCATAATCATTTCGAGAGGAGACACAATTGAGGAGGTTCGGCCAAGTGAGGCTAAGTGGGATTGATGGAGCAACACTTGCCCAGACTGAAGACACATCGAGGTCTACTATGAATGCTGAGCTCCACACCAGGCTTACATATACAACATGATCTGGGCTTTACACAGTCAAAGCCCTCCATCCTTCCTTGCATTGTCTCGCCTGACACTTTGAAGGATGTGAGGGAGTCGGGTGCAGACAAAGGCCTCTCCCAACTGGCCCATTAGCTGGAGAGAGCGATGTCCAGGGCGTCGGAGCATGTCCCCTGCTCTCAGGTGGGGGCTGTTTTATTAATGAGCCAATCGAACGGGTGCAAGCTGGGGGCTGGTCACTGCTGACTCTATGAAGCACCTTGGGCGGCCAGCCTGGTGGGTGAGTGTGGCAGGGAGTCAAAAGACCAATCCCTGCATGGGCCTCAGCCAGTAATGTACTCCCTGGCGGCCGGTGGTGGAGGCACATTTGACAAATGGACTCCTTTAGCAGAGCAGTGCTGGGGGGATCTGGCTTCTGGGTGTTAGCTCACGGCTGGTTTACCTGCCCACCGCCATGCTCGCTTCTTCATCTGACCGCCTCCCCTGAGTACAGACAGCTACTGGCTGATAATGAGGCCAGGTACACATGAATGGATGGGCCTGGCTATCAAAGACACACAAATGTGCAAGAACACAGACACTGGACCTGCCTGTGCCAAGATAGTGCTGATGGGCGGATGTTGTTACTTGCATGAGGGAATTAAATAGTTTGAACCACAGCTATGATTAATTATCGTGGAAAATGGAAAAGGAACCTTATGTGGAATGCAGAAATTGGTTTTTGTCATGTGTGGATACATCGATTAACAAAAACCTGTTGTGTTGATATTTGTGTGGCACAAAGAAAATTAAACAAAAATATGTTTTTTTTTTTTTTTTACGGACTTTCTTTCTTTTAGAGGGCAAACAATCTCTTGTTTTCTAGTGCGATGGCAGATGTTGAGGCGGAAGACAAGCAGTACGACAGATCAGGATGTGTGCATTTGTGTTTTCGTCGTGTGGCGCAGAATTGTGACAAATTCCAGAGCAAGTCTCTAGTGAGTCCCACTGCTTTGGTGTCAGCACTGAGCGGCTGTCTGCGCGTGATGGAGCCGAGAAGCGCTGAGCACCGCGGCCTCCCTTGGGATGCGTGCCGAACAAGATGTCGCCTGTCAAGCGGGGAGCATTTGAAAATAAATAACATCAATGATGATTTCAGTTTACTTGTCACGAGCGTGTGCGCTTTGAGAAGTGATGCCATCACTCTGCTGGGAATGCAATCGCCCCCCCTCTTTCTTCAGAGACAGGCCTTGGCTGCTAGACGCACTCCATTTCCTATTCAGATTCAACATCAATCTGTTGGAGGCTCCAGATATCAGTCTTAACAAGCTGCTGGGCGAGACGTGTGCAGTGATCATTCATTAGAGTCACCATAATAACTGCGGTGCATCACTCAGTAGGCCCTTTCTAAATCTTTGAACATATCTGCTTTCAAAAGGCAAAGAGGTTATTTTTTATTACCTTGGATAACCTGGATACATAGGATA
This sequence comes from Pseudorhombus dupliciocellatus, assembly GCA_016785235.1. Taxonomy (NCBI): domain Eukaryota; kingdom Metazoa; phylum Chordata; class Actinopteri; order Pleuronectiformes; family Paralichthyidae; genus Pseudorhombus; species Pseudorhombus dupliciocellatus. The sequence continues at coordinate 2,540,489 of JAFBJW010000052.1, forward strand.
ATATCCAGATTTTATGCACCCCATATCAAGCGATTAGAGCGTATCTTTTACAGTTTATTTGAAAAGCGATACATGACTCAATGCTTTTTGAGAATGCCTATGTCTAATCTGTGCTATATTGAATATTTAAGGGAAATGCATACCCTGAATGCAGCCATGTCAAATGTCAAATGGCAGGACAAATAATTACAGTCTGATTCTAGAACAATTCCAAGGACTATTTCTTCGCCTTGACTGGAACTCAGTTTGTTCAATAACTCAAAGCGATAAGACAGGTGAGACCATTCATCACATACCCCAGTGTCTGTGTGCGTGTGTTGTATGTATGCATGCCTCTGTACTCATTTGGCCTCAGTACTTTGGAACGAAGCCCAGCAGGAGAGCCTGAACCAGTTGGAGTCTCAAAAAAGACCAAAGAGCACTTGTAACACAAAGAGTTTCATCTCAGCTCCTTAAGGAGAACCATCTGTTGTAAGGCAGCCTTTCTCTCGCTCTCCCTCATTCTCTGCAGCTCTACAGTCGATCGTAGGTCAAGAGCAGGAAAACAAATGTGCACTGTGCACATGTGTCTGTCTGTCTGCCATTCCTCCAGCCAGAGATTACATATCAGAATGTTCTTTTGGCAGCTGTGCAAAACGGAGAGAGGGAGAAAAAAGGTCCCCAAGGTATGGAGGCCAGATCTGACTTCCTTAGAAAGGCATCATAAATTGTTTGCAATGTGTTCATCTTTTGAAGACTGGGGCTCATCTCAAGTGGAAACTGCGAGGAGGGGAGGTGTCGGAGAAAATACAGAGGGACTGGATGAGGTGAAGGAAAATATCGGAGACTGTGGGATGGGATGTGGGGGGGGGGGGGGGGGGGGGCTGGGGGGGGGGGTGAGCATCTGAGTTTGACTGCTGGGTCGAAGGGATGTCTGAACAACCTTGTTCAAGTCTTGTTTTGTGCCACTCGCCTGTCAAGGCCACCAAATCCCACCTGTCCATGAACACCGGTGCAAGTTGGTGCAGATGTGAGGAGATGAGGGAGGCAAGGGATGGTCACCGTCTCACACACATAAATACAAAGTGATTCTATAGTACGTTTCTACAACATCTCATTTGTACAGTAATGGTTCAAGCCATCTGGGTTTGTGTCTTCGCCTGAGCGTACTTTGACAGGTGGACTAGAGGAGAGAGTTCTAACCAACTACCTTCACATGACTGGATGACCCACTCTCCCCTCCTGAGGCACAGATGTGCAGTTCTATCCATCAGCATGTGAGTGTGTGCCATGGTCTTTCATCACCCCACGAACCCCTCCCCGTCTTCTTTCCCCTAGCTGGTCTGCACAAAGTGAATCAACCTCTCGCTGTGCACCTCAGAGCCACAGGCTTCTAATGCCTCCATGTGTTTCCCTCTCATTCAGCACATACAGTATCTGCCTTTGATTTGAGGCTGGTCTGAGGGCCAATCGATCACAGTTTAAAGGCCCCTAATCAGGAACAGGAAGGAGGAATGAGTAAAATCATACATCATGGCTCTCTGGCCGGCTGCTGGCCTTCTGCTAGGCTCTCTGTTGTGCTTTCTCTCTCGCTCTTTGCCCTGTCACTCTCAAGACTGTGTTTGATGTCTAGAAACAAAATGTACAAATGCCTCTCATGCAAATGTTGGGGTCCTGAGCGATGTGTAACATATACAGTGTGCCAACTCCATCTTACTTACAGTAGCGGTACTTTTTGCGATACCTTACACAGATGGGACGTGTAGGATACATGCGTCAGATGAACGGCCTCTGAGATGCTGCATGGATCAAACAAGACAACGAACTGTAGGTTTTCTCATAATGAAACCATCAGGAAAGACACGAGAAGACATTTAACATCGTGTGGTGGACCTCGCTTCCCCAAGGCAGCTCACCTCGGAGAAAATGGAGCATAATCCATGAAAGGCAGAGAATTAGGGGAGTGAAGGAAAAGTAGTAGTTAGAAAATGGAGCCTAAACCCAGAAAACCTTGCGGCCCGGCTGAGCTTTTTATCTAAGCCTTCTTAGATGGAGTCATGTCGAGAGCAGCGAGCAAGAGGGAGGGTTAATGAGCAGCATTGACTGCCATCAGCCTCAACAGTGCCCGGGCCCTTGGCCTTTATAAAAGAATCATGTCCTTTCACCCTAATTAAAAGGCAATGCGTTTACCTGGAGGGTGACCCCTCTGAACCTGCTCCCTCTCTCTCTCTCTCTCTCTCTCTCTCTCTCTCTCTTTAACAGCCACCCCACCCCCCTCTTCATTTTCAACCTGTCCGTCTGCTGATTTCTTCTCCTCTGGGTCCAGGGCCTGAGAGAATAGTGGACTGGAACTACACTTCCATTTATATTTCTCCTGCAAAAATTAAGAGAAACGGGCCGCAAAACAAACATGCTTAACAGTCACAGGGAGGCGCAGTAGATAGATCTCTTGGGTCCATCTCAGCCTCCTCCCTGTCTTGTTCCCTCCACTGTCTCTGATCATTCTCACCCCTAGTGGGATTAATTGACACTCTGCTGTGGTAATGCGGACTCATTGCTTTGGAAGCCGTCCTATCAGATTACCGGACAGAGTGGGGAAGTGGGGCCTTCTGTCCCTGAATTCCCCTTCATCTTACCTCCATCTTTGTGTCTCTCTTTTCTTCAAAACACGATGCAACAAAATAACCACAGCAGGCATTATTAATGAACTGGAATGGGCGAGGAGGGAGGAGCTCATTTCTTATTTATGAGACACTAACCAACTGGCAACCTCCCTGACAGTCCTATTAATGATCTTTAGTGGCCCTCAGGCCATTCCATCTCCCTCTCTCTCACTCTGTGTACCTGTCTAGTGCCCTTGCTCACATCCGTCCAATGCGCTTCCCCCTCTTTGTGAAACCCCCATTCTGGCTTTTCGTCTCTTAACGTGGGATTGAGGTGGGGAGGAGGAGGAGGAGTGGAGGGGTGAGGATGGGAGGTGGTGCAGACCTGTAATTTGTGCAGGGGATTTAGACATTACAGGGGGAAAAAGGGCTCTCTTGGGACCAGGCAGTTGATCAGCCGTGGCCCCGGTGGAGCAAGCCAGACAAATAGCAAATGACAGCTCTGTGATTAAATCAAACCTTCTACTTTAAGTGTTGAAGTATCTGCCTGTCACTAACAATCTAGGGCTTGTTAAAGCTCCTATCCCCTCCTCCCCTACTTAAGAGCCCTGCCTCCCCCCCGCCGCAGAGTCACATCAAGCTCCCGTCCCCTCCTCGTCCTCACCCCCCCCCCCCCATACCTTCCTCTACCCCCCCCCCCCCCCCCCCCCATACCTTCCTCTACCCCAAAACACATCAATCACACAGCTCCCTCTGGACACCCTCCCATCTCCTCCCTCCATACTCTTGGCTAGCCATCGCTCTCAGGAGAATGCATGAAGTGACACACACACACTATGACTGAAAAAAAAATCTCCACACACTGATAGACGAAGTGCTTTAGCCTTACATTTAGAAATTCATGCACAATAGATCCAATGGTTATTGCAGCAGAATATAACAATGGAATTATCACGATAAATCTGAAACCCACAGTCAGGCTTTATTGTGCCACTGAGAGTCATAGCATGCAAACCAAACAGTATGGTTATGTAGTTCAATAGCTGCATCTCCTACCATCTCACAATGGCTCTTTTCTCAACAAACCAATGTGAATATTCATCACACTAAGTGCTCATTAGGGACGGCCACTAAAACGATGCTTGATTTAAAAATCTTTCCTCATAACTACTTGTGTATACCAGAGAAATGTTAAGTCCTGTCGTGCTGATGACTTGCTGTACATTCAGCTGACGCGCTTTGGACGGATCAATCAGGAAGCCATGCCACATGCTTGTTGATGGAAAAGGGGACGATAAGAGAAAAGATTACACCCTGTTTCACCCCTGAACAAAAACCCAAATACTCTTCGCTACCAGCTGTGCTGTACATTTATCGTCCTGCACACCAAATCAGTCACCTTCACACATACATGAATGCAGCTAACAATGCCAGCATGGCTTGTAATTCAAAGCTGTATCTGCAGGAGCTTACCATATTGTGAGGGGGGAAAAGGAAAATGATGGCAACAAAATGGGATGACATTTAGACCCACTTCAAACATAATGCCACAGAGCAAGAAATGTGTGTTTGTGAGGTTCTGTCGGCTGAAAATAAATCACAGGGAAGAAAAAGCAGCACACAGCAAACTTGAAACATGCTATGCTATTAAAGCCTTTATACTTCAAAAGCAGGACTAAACCAATAACTTAAGACAGTGTTGTAACATGTTTTAGCATATGGGACCTTGTGGTTTACCTCCACTGAACACACAACAGCTAATCTGGCTAAGCGTTTGCATTTTTGTTCCACAAACGTGTATTTAACAGGCTGCTTGTGCCAAAGCTTGCACCAATTACTCGCCATGCACAGTTGATAGTCAGGTCTTGTTGATTTTGGGTCAATGCCAGTTACATGTAGTCTGTTTGCAATGCTGATTGGTTATGAAAATATGCACAGCATATTTATTATAGGGCTGATGGGTTTGTTTTCCTACCAATACCACATATTATAAATTCCTACTGATGATGTTTTTCATAACCTAAAATTATTTTGTATTTGTTAGACAGGACTATCCAGTGTTCCTAAAACATGACACAAATCAAAAGGAAGAGATTGATTTACTATGACTAGAGTATATTTGTAAGAGAATGAATGAGTGACGCTGGTATGGACTTTGTTTTCTTTTTTGAATCCACCTCCTCTACGATGTTTAACTACACAACCTGCTGTGGTGAGTCACAACAGAATCTGATGACATTAAAACATGGCACAATGTGCTGCTCTCCTCCCATCCACGTAACCTTTTCACACAACATTAACGTCACTGCACCTTGCAGCCACAAAAGCTGCCCACATCAGGGACCAACGCACTGGGAGTCAAACTGGGGCCACTGGGGGAAGGGTTTGGGGCACTTCAACATTTATGATTTTCATCAGAGTCAGCGCTGCCGTCACTGCTGGCCGGACTCTACTAGTAGATTTTATTGTCTGCTGGGATAATGGAGACGACATTAACCCCTGTGGTGAGCCCATATACTCTTAACAGTAAAGCCAACAGTCCCTGGAATAGCAAACGTTTACAAGTGCCATAACCAGTTAGAACGGGAAGAGCACGCCCACAGAAGTTACCTGACCTTATAAAATGTCTGGCTGCTCAGCTGCCCCGCTGCCTGTTGGGCAGTTTGTTGATGTCTGAACAGTGACGTGATTTAAGGCTAAATTAGTATTCATCACACCAGTCACAAGCCATTAATCTAATATCCCCAACATGAAATGATATGCAAATTGCTGCCCATTGTAATGCTGCACCATGCGTCAGTGCTTCAAAATGGCCACTGCTGCATTTGCATCGTAAGTTCTGCACAGTGAAAGACGTATAGGTGCTGTCCTTCAGCTCCATGGAAAAATGAAGCTGATCTCAAAATGTCCGGAAGCACAGATTTGGCAGAGATGGAGGTGTTCAACATCAGGAGACAAGCTGGACGGAAGCAGTTGGTATAGGTGATACCCGGCCCACGTTGCATAAGCATTTAAAACCACAGACTTGAAAGATGTCAGTGTAATGTTTTTGGGCCTTGCTCACTGATGGAGAACACTAGCTGCATTCAGCTGGAACTCAGCTGGTTCCACTGAATTCCAGAGGTCACAAGTGGATGAGAAATTTCTGCGTTTTCTTTCATAATCTTCTGTTATTTTTTTGTTATTATTTTAAAATCTACAGCCGGGTGTAAAGAGTAACACTACTGTAAGATTTCAGAGTGCAATATCCCAATAGCAACCCTAGTTGCCCATATTATTAACTGTAAAGTTTCCTCTTTGGGCTCAGTAAAACCCTTTTCAATTTCCAATATGGCTAAAGGGCTTGTGTTACTTCAGAAAATTAATGTTTCTCAAAATCCCACTTTTCGAATTCAGCACACATTCTTGCTATTTGACTCCAGCTGGTGTGCACACTGCTATGTTTTGCTTAAAAAGATGCATCCAGTTTTCCGGTGTAGGAGTAATGCCACACTTTTATTATGCACATGGACAATTGTATGTTAATGAGTATTGACTACACAGAGAACAATTTCTTCTGCTTAGCAAACTTTCAGCGTGTTCTCTACTAATGTTTATTAAATTTAATATAGTTTATTAATGTGATTAAAGTGGCCAGATTTAAAATGGTCAGCCACTGACATTTCCCTTTTTCCTTCATAAACATCTCCGTCCACACGATCTTCGATTGACGAATTATCTAAACACATAAACTACAACAAACACCCAAACAGGCATGCCTGGGCAGTGGAGACCACTCAGTCATTGATTCATTTCCATGAATGGCAGTAATAAACATAGAGAATCTGGAACATAGCCCCCACAGTGACGTCATCGTTTCTCCAAAGCTCAGTGTTACAGTGTAATTTGTACTTTAGAAAAGCTTTGCTTTGCTTACTAACACCGTCATGTTGAGAAATGTGGCTGAACCAATTGAAATTTAACACATTTCCACCCGCATGATGTCATGTGAATATTAGTGCTGTCAAAAAATGGCCAAAGATAATCAATTGATTATTTCTTCCCACCCCAAAAAAATGTTGTAGGTTTGAACTATTCAGATAAACATTTTGGAACATTATGAAGGCCGATCATATTGTGTGGAGTTGGCATCTTCTCTACTTCCTCTCACAGTCCAAAGACATCCAGTTTACTTCTGATTAACTGGCCACTAATTGGCTAAATGTGGTTTACTAATCCTGTATATAATTTTACATTCAGAGTCTGCAAATGTATTGTCTGCTGAACACGATCCAAAGGATTTCTCAAAGAGGGGTTTTAGACATGCAGATCCTTCTCTCTGCTTCTGACTTCTGTTGCGATGTTGATAAATTATTCACTCATTTCAGCTTGACCTACATTGACATTTCTATCAATGAAAGTGACATTGAGTGACTCCTGTCCATCATGCAGTGCAGTGCCTGGAGTAGGGCTGCTTCTTCTTCTGCAATCCAATATTACGTTCCACAATTGATTATCTGTTTTATTTACAATTCCATTATCTTATTGAATTTATATCAGCATATGGCTCTGTATTAAATTCTTAGCATTTGTACACAATAGTAAAACATGCACCTCCTAAAAGTATTTATCATTAAAAAAATGTAATACATTTAATGTAGATCACTTCAGGGTAGTCACTAGGTCGTAGCTACACTCAGTGCTGGGAACTGTTCTCTGATTCAAACCCTTCAATGGGCCCAACAATACGGTTTGGGCTCGTTTTTTGATACTTTCCAGAGTGAGAAGTTTCAAAAACAGAGATGTGAGATATACAGAAATACTTTCGCTACAACTCTATCTATTTTTACTATGCCTATAGTTACTGTAGTTTTCATTGACAGTTGTATTGATTTGGCTGTACACAGAGCATCGACGCGCTGAAGATGAGTGCTCTTGCCTGCGGGTGAACTCATAAAAGAATGCACGGTCTTCAGAGGTTACCAATGAAGTCAATATTGCTTTCAGTGATGATAAGGTATAGACTAATTAGGTACGGGCTCTTCAACCGTGCATGGTCCAGCATGTAAATCTAGCAAAACAAACAATATACCTAGACAAGGTCTTTTCACACCTCACTGTAGTAAAAGGACACCAGAGGACAATTGTTTCTGGCGGCGTGCCCGGGTCTGAGGCTGGGGCCAGGGTCTGAGCTGTGTCGGGGAATATGCCTGGTGACAGATGCTTGGGAGACACGGGCCACGGCGAAGGTCCAGGGAGAGCAATTAGCACAAACAAAGCGGCTATGTCGTTAGCTGGTCTTTATTAGCTTCAGTGATCAGTTCAGAGGCCATTAGTCTCCTGTGATCAGAGACTTCCCTGGTTGGCTCAGCCCATTACTGGTGTTTGTGATCATGAGTGTACAGTGTGTCATTGTGGCGAGACCCGTGATTATCATTAAAAGCAAAAATGAGCTTATTACTGGTGCTCATCTCTGATATTATGGCTGTGATGCAGTTTAGTGATTACACGTCGAGGAACATCATAATATTGGGTGACATTCGAGAGCTGATAACAAATCATGTTAGTGTTTGGATTCCTCGTTAATTGCCGGTCTTTGATGATTCTGGCATATAAAAGATAGACACATGGCATGTATTAGCATAATCACTGGATTTATTGAAATGCTGTGTTTTTACTGCTTCCAATTGTTATCATCGTGCCTTTTGATGAATCATTTGAGAGCAGCTGTGGCTCGGGAGGTAGAGCGGGCCGACCACTATCCAGAAGGTCGGTGGCACACTCAGTGAGTGTGTCCTTGGGCAAGACACCGAGATATACAGTTAATATGAAAGAATGGAAAAGTGATGTATACTGTTGTAAAAACAAAACGTACTACTATCTCCTGTACACCGAGACAAGCAGGTACACACTGTGTATGTGAGTATAGTGACTGACTAATACACGAAAACTGCAACGCTCTCTAACCTGTCTTATCACATTGGCACTTTCAGCCGGATGTCTCATTTCCGTCACTGCCAATCAGAGCTGATAAAAATCAGGGTCTTCTTCGAACTCGTTTGACCTGGGTGTGGATGCTGATGGTATCCGATTCCACTGCCGACAAAAAACATCTTTTTTTTTTGACCAGTGGAAAAAGTTTGATAATCACAACAGTTGTACCACAAAAATATGTTTCTGTCGGCCACACTGACCTCTCAACACTGGTTATATGGTTCAGTGCTTTGTCCTCGAATTACCTGTTGTTCTGACTGAACACCAATATGCACATAGTGGATATAGAGAGTCAATAGATAACTTTGTAATAAAAATGACATTGTATGTGACAAAATACAGCATTCAGTCTGCTAATTTTTTTTTTCGCCTTTGCTTCATTTTATTTATTTATCGATTTTCTATTTGAACTACCTTGTCTGCTCAGCCGCACCTAACCTGGTGGGAATCATAGAACAGAACGTCTTGCTCCGTACCTTGTGTGATATCATGGGCTAGTGGGAGGCTCTGAGACGTCTTCTTGTGCAGCTTTCTTCTCTGTCCTGTGTTGCATGCTGGGAAATAGCTGCCCTGTGTGCTGTTCCTCTCCTTTGCATGGGCCCTGAGAGACTTTCCTGCTAATGTTCCCCTCCTGTTTTACAGCAGTACTTCCTGGAACAGCCCCCCTACTAGTCATCAGATGCTACATTAAGGGAGCACTCTGAAGTCTTCCTCCACCACTAAGGGCCCCTGATAAATAACTTATGGGGGAGAGGATTCAAAACATCTCTCCTATTACTAGACTCGATTCATTTTTTACAGTCCCCCGGGCCCCCCATCTGTCCTGCACTTCAAACGCATCTGAATGCTCTGAGATACTTTTCCTATTTCATCCTATGGGATCCACGTGAAGGAGGGGAGGTGGGGACCGTGTGGAAAGGAAAGAAAAGGAATATGACAGAGCCAGGAGCTTTGAGCAGACGAATGTGCCGAAAGCATCTCTCCCATCACCTTCCCTTCTGACTGCTCTCCACGGAGGGGAGGAGAGAAAGCGTCTGAAGGAGAGGGAGAGGAAGGAGGAGGGAGCAAGAGATTTGTGGTGGAAACGTCATGGTCCGACTCAGAGCTGCCACTCTCTGTTGAATTATAACACATCCAACAACTCAGCTTTTTCTCATTCACTATTACAAATTAGTCCATTAGTCGGCTGCCTGTCCCTTCTCTCTGTGCTGAAAGGGTATGTGTGTGTGTGTGTGTGTGCAGGCCCAAAAGGATGGGCAAAGGGAGGAGAGCAGATGGGAGGGGACCTTTCCTGGGCGGGACACGACAGTTTTCAAGTCACATAATGAGACAAACAAGCAAACCAACAGTTGTAATTTGATGTGATGTCGACAGTAATTGTCTTTGATGCTGGTGATAGGTGTGAGGGTGGAAAGGGGACAGCAGGTTGGCCTTGATGCGGTAGTTATGGAATATAAATTGGAGCTGCCTGTTTGCAGCAGGGAGCACGGTAAAAAAAAAAAAAAATACAGAGTGCCATTTTTGTGAAACTGTCACAACAGCTTTTTAGTCAATCCGCCTTTCAACTAAAATGGATTTTGAATTAGCAGTGAGAGCACAGACGGCCAACAATATATCTCGGCTGAAAGGAGCCCGCCGTGTGGCGAGAGTGCCGTACGTGTGACACGTATGGATTTCGATGGAGTCAAGAGGGCTTTTCACTGATCCCTTTTATTGAGACCATGACTTTTTCCCAGCTTTAGAATCAGGCCTATTCACATTTCAAGCAAATTCAATTTGAGCTCCAGATCAAAGATGTGCGTGAGACCAATTTAGCGTGAGGTAATATTAACTGGGGGACCGTTATTCAAAAAGTGACAATCTGATTTTGCGAACATTGCTGCGAATCACTTAAAAATGTAATTATTGTGCCCTTTCCTTGAATGAATCATCGTGACTTCTATCTAACACGTGTGTTTCTCAAGCTTTGAGTTGGCACCTCTGAAAGGGAATTACTGAGCAAACCCTTGTCTTGCCACATCTCCTCCAGTGGGCCTCAAATGACCTCCCTTATTGGAGCATATTCTGTTGCAGATTACTATTCATGCAATTTGGGCTTAAACTTGGTAGTCAACTCGCAGCAAGTCCAACTGTTTCTCCCTTCTGGCCGCTATTGCAGCCAGTTACTAAATGTCAATGCCCAGATGACTATTCTTGCCTTGAACGGTACCCTGTGGATCTAGGTGGAAAGCAGAACCTTGAATTAATAAGGCTGGTCTCATTTTATCACTGGGAGAGGAAAGCTAATGAAATCATGCAGGAATTAAGTTGTTTAAGGGCTAAGTTCTGGTTCTTGGCAGACGATAATGAGCATGCTATGTGGGAAGCCCCCACCAACCCTCCTCGGCCTATATTGAGCTACTAACACTGCTTTCATCCAGTCAGACTAAAAAAAAAAAAAAAAACAACACGGACACAAGCAAGTCTTTCAAAGGACAAATACAGTGTGGGGGGTTCGGTGGAGCAAGGGTGAACTTAACAAGCAGGGATCTTACAGATTTAAAGGTACAGCTAAAAATTTATGGAGGCATGTTTGGACGGGGGCCACGGTGAACAGCTTGGCCAGCTGAGCAACATCACGGCGGGACGCCTAATAAGCCCTATGCAATTTTTCACCCCATATTTTATCAATAAAAAAGCAGTTTAAACAGCCTCCCCCGAACCGCAGCCGCTGCACTGCCTGCCATCTGGAGCCCTCTTTCATTTTATAATCCAACTGTCATTAAAATGCTTCTTGGCAGTTTACAGCTCGTTCCCCCTGTGCAGATGTGGAAGCGATCTTCAGACGGGGCCCTCTGATCAAAGTGTTTGCTGCTGTCAGACGGAACACTTACCACCCTCAGGCTACCCTCCAGCCCTATCCGGACTTAATGCCTCTCATTATTTATTTATTTCCACACTTCTGTATTTATCAGGTGCACCACTCCCAGCAGAGCACGGGTCAGCACCAGAAGCTGGCAGAGGTTGCCTCGAGGTTACAGAAGTGGGCTAGTGACTGGTGGAGGTTGCAGGTTAGAAAAGCTGTTAAGGTGCTGTTGGGCAAAGTGAAGCAAACCTTTCCAAAATAAGCAGTAGCTCACATTAGCTGACAGAAGATGGCTGAAAGGAAAGAATGAGGAGAAAGCCAAGCCACTCGCTCTGTGGTGGTATTATTTTTGGTGACTGGCTGCAACTGGGCTGCGTTGAACAATTTAAGATCCAGACACAGTAACGGGCTATGATCAAATTTCAAACTCAGAAACAGCCATTTATTCCAATTGAAAGCAGCCTCAGACATTGTGAGGATGAATCGGCTCCACTCGCGCCAATTAAGGAGTCGAGTATTCTATCTACAAACGTGCTTATTAGAGTGACATGTTTTCAACACAAGTCTGCCTGTGATTTACCTGATTTCATTAGGAAGTACAAACACACTGGAGCACGGAGCAGTCACTCGCTAACGATAACAGATATTAAAGAATATTGTGATATATATTATTGCCAGTCAATAACCGGAGATAAGTATGAGCTTTGTAACCTAATAACATGAGCGTTTCTGGCAGCAGTCACAAAGGTGATGGCAGCGAGTCAACCCTTTGGCACTGGCTCTGTATCATATCACACTGCCACATTCACTGTGTGCACACGCATGACTTGCAGGCTGCCCGGCGACCCGCGGCCTTCTCACTGATGTGGTGTGGCGCACATGGCGTTAATGCTCCGACCGGGTGTTGATTGAGCTCCCCTAGAGCCAGTGACGCATGTTGCCTTTGTTTGGCAGCCGTCCCAGTGTAAGAACTGGAGCCATATTCCGCCTGTCAGTACCATGTGTTCGCTCTCCTCACAGCACAGCGGCTGATGCCACTCAAACCCCCCCCTTCCTCCCACCCCCTGGCATCTCTGTGGGCACCCAAGGCCTAGCAGGTCTGCACTAATGAAGTCAAATTAATTTAATGGACGCCCATGCTGCCTGTGTCTGTAGTGCTTGGCAGGGGGACGGTTTTAATGCCCGTCTTTGTCTCTGGTTCCAGACTTCAGAGATATCCAAGAGCTGCTGCACTTCCTCTGCGTGTCAGGTCCGAATCTGACAAGCATGTCCCCGTCAGTGGTGCCGCTGGGCGCCGCGTGACTCAGACTTGATCTTCGGTGCCCATAAAAACAAAAGTGGCAGGGAGAGTTCCTCGGTTAACTTCGGAGAAAGGCCAGGTGTGTCCACTAATTAAAGCTTGCAGAAAAGACGGAGGGAAAATAACTGGCAAATGAACATGAATGACAGCCATCGTTAATACCTGCTCCCCGCAGCCCCCTGAGCCTAAAAATCCCCCTGTTAACTTTTATGAAGCAGCCTTTGATACAATAATTTTTTTTTTCCTGTAATCTTTCAAGCTCGGTACCTTTCCCCTGGCTGGTGCACATCAAAGCAGGATGGTTTCGAGCATAAGGGACTGCAGAGGCAGGGTTTCTGGCTTAATTGAAGGCAGCTGGCCCCTGTGTGTGTTTGGGCCTGATCTCAGCGTGCTCTCCAGGGTTCTCAGCTTTCCACATCGAATACACATTCGCCCATGGAAAGTTCCCTCCAGAGCGGTGGGCCTGCAAGGCTTGAGGTCTGGCAGTCGCAAGCCCATCCACAGGCATCCGAATGTTTAAATTGACTTGGAGATGCTCAAGTGGTTAGTGAAAGAAAGATGGAATAGGTTTCTCTCAGTGGGTGGGAGAGTGGCTCAGACTCAGAGCTCACTTCCTTTATTGTCCGTCATCACTATTATAAGCGGCGAAAAGATGCAAGGTTGTGAAACTTGGCTGTGGTTGGGCATTCTTAGTAAATCGAGACAAAATACAGAGCCTCAAGAAATAACAAAGGCCTATGACTTCATGATTAATGCGTGTTGATTTTCCTTAAAAAAATCTCTATAAAAAAACATGAATCGTGTTCTACATTGCTGACTGGCTTCTTTGTCTGAGCAGGGAATTGAAGCTCTCTAAACATTCGTGTTGCAACCACAGTGGACCTAAGCTCCATTTAGTACTGATGTGTTCACGGCCAAAGAGGAAGCAATGCTTCTTCGGGGAAATATTATCCACAAATGGCACTGATTCCTAATAACAACAGGGAATTCTATATTTATCCCTGATTGCATATGCCATTTGTTGTGGAGGAAAAGCACGTCTTCTTGCATTAGGAAGTCTCGAGGAGACGAGCCAAGGCTGGGACAGACACGAGTCTTGGAGCGCCAGCTCAAAACGCACACAATGTCTGCCTTGCATTTCCCGCCAGAAGAAATGTGTAAGTAATTACAGCCCAACCATGTTTATTGAATAAAAACCCACTTAGGCATTATGTTTATACACAATCAGAAACACTCAAATCTTACATCTTACACATACACAAAAACTTTTGTGTGTCCCACCCCCCCCCAGTCTTGAAGCAGACCATATGCACCCAATGTGGAGTCGATTTGCCTTTTATTACTCATGTGGAAAAATGTACATAGTGCTCGGATTGTTATTCAAACACAGGCCACTTGAAAACAGTGAATGGAGTGCCATGCTGCACAGCGGACACACGCTGAGAGCAGGGTTCATCAGTTTCAGCGCCTGTGGAACTTTGTGTCACACAGTTATTCCCTGGGTTGCGCGTTGTTATGTTTTACTTGCCGCTCAGAATTAGCATTCATGAGCTTCATAAATGGGTTCTTTCTGTGTCCTGCTCTAGTTAAGAGTTGCATACTTGTTCAGGACTGAAATACATACATACACCAGCCTGGCGTTCCATGCACGTGCACCTGACTGCTCAATAAAGTTATTTTCAAACCACCATTTAAATCAAGAAGACCAACGACAGTTGTCCATGTTCCCTGGGCCGTTGCATGCAGAGACTGTACAATGTTTTTGGCAGCATGTAAACACCAACATCAGAGTCTGTGCATAATCTCGCTGGCATGATTTATGATCAACATTTTCATCACTAGGATCAAAGCCAACCCCAGTGGGCCGGCGGACATGAAAACTAAGGTTGATTACACGCAGCATGTATTGTAGTGATATAGTTATCTTGGAAGGTAGATTATGTTATACAAAAATTCTCTTAAATACACAGGAAATGTATTGTATATGTACCAACATATACTCTTTATTGTGTCTGAAAATAATGATGTAGTGGTGCGATGCAGTGTGGCATTCTACAGATACATCCAGGACCAGTCAGATGTAATGTGGCACCACACTTACACCTCTCAAATGGTCCGGTTTGATATGGCACGCCACACTTTATCTATCACTGTATCACCCAAGTGACGAGCTCTCGAAGCAGAAAATTGTGCAATCGAGCGTTTCACCTGGCCGTCGCTGAAAACTCTCAGGTGAGAAAAACAGTGTTTGAGGGCAGCCGCCTCTAAAAATGGATCTGGTCGAGGTGGAGGAAAAACACATACCGAAACGCGGTGTTCATCGAGGCAACAATAACTCCCTCAATAACAATAATGGCACGCTGTTAACCACGGCTGAGCGGTGACAGGATTCTCTGAGAGAGTTCGCACAGCACTGGTGTTTCAGAGACAGATGGGTGAGGGTGTGTGTTATGATTTTAACAACAAAGGGACAACTATTTGTTTTATTAACAGGCGCTGCCAGCACCAACAGCGTCGCTGAGAGGAGGCAGTAAGTGAAAGAAGATTACAGCGTTGATGCCACGCTATGTTTTCACACCTCTGTTCTGAGCTGCTGCCGCGGCTCTGTTTGCGGCAACCCTTCCTTCTATTTTCATCTGCCATGCCAGCATCGGCGCTAACCTTTAAGAAAGAATCTGGACCGGGCTATTGTGGTGCCACATCGATGACGCCGCGGCGATGTCGACTGCCCCTGCTTTGCTGCGTGACATGCATTGCTAGTGACAAGCCGTGTTTGCTGATGTCAGGCGGCTGTCTGCTGGCTGGCCCTGCAGAAGCTCCAAGTCATCACCCCTCTTCTTCCCAACATGCACTGGGGCTGGGTTTCACCGCTGAACATGCCCCTACACTCTCTAGCCTAGAAGCTACACACACACACACACACACTACAAACTGCTAAGACTAAGGGCGTCCTTCTTCACTGCAGAGACAAATCCACACATGCTCCCGCCAACACCACATACTTGTGTGCTTAATGTACAACAGATGAACGGCCTCACGACCATGAAAAGAAAAGAAAGAGAAAAAAAAAAAACATTAGTCTGCCCACGCAACTTGGAGCTGACCAGAAATGTAGCAAACAGCTCAGTATAAATGAAAGGGATGAATGTTTCCACGTCAGTTGAAACAGGCAGATGGCAGATGTGCAGAACATCATGAGGACACCTCATGGAAACATGTTTATTTCTGGCTAATCTTAAATTATAAAATGGCTCATTATTTCCCTTTATGAGTTAATTACAACACAAACCTGGCTTTAACCTTGAAACTTAATGGAGGCCATACATCCGACCGTTAACTAAATTAGATGGGAATGGTTGAACTAGCCAAAAAGCAAACACAGCAGTTAAAAGAGGAAGTGCCATGACTGGGTAAGAAAAGGAAGGAGGGAAGGCATGAGAGAGAGAGAGAGAGAGAGAGAGAGACAAAAGCAAGAGGAGAAAAATGACATCTCCATATTAAGGCCTGTGTTGCTGGTGTCAGTTCTAATTTCACAGTGCCTGTGGGGAGCCGAATGCAACCAGTCAGCTCTGGTCTCATCTCGTTCACTCCTCCATTTTGACTCAGGGCCGACGAATCCCAAGCTGGGGGGGAAGGAATATTACTGGCAAATTGGTTTTAGATTAAAGGAGGTGGCGAGGCATTCTGCTTTCTCAGCTCTTTCCCAGGTGCACTTAATCTAATTTTATTAAAGAGATGAGGACGGATGATCACTTGTGTCGAAACATTAAGCCCGTCCATTTTTCCCGTCCATAAAAAAAAAAAAAAACGTCGGGGTTGTCAGCGGCCTGGTGGGTGGCTTGTTTGTTATTGAATATGATGATGCTCAGAGAGCAATCTGGATCTTTCAGAGGAGCAGGGGGTGGGGGCATACCTACGTGAATAAATATATGTGACCATTTTTTCCCTCCTTTTCCAAGCTGCGACAGAGGAGGAGCAAAGCCTGACAACACTGGCATTAATGGATAGAAAGCAGCGAGTAATTAAAAATGAGTAAAAGAGCAGCGGCGTTAACGGATACGTTCAAATCTTCACAGCGTGCTCGTCTTTTTGTTGCAGATGTGCTGCTAGCTTCACAGGGCGCACCCGCCAATACATCAGCGAGGGGGATACCAGGAGCTGACGAGCCATTACCGATAAGCCGGTAGAGACGCAGTGATATGGCATTCATTCTGCACACAGCGGAGAGATAAGGGGGTAGAGGAGGAATTAATGTGTCAATCAGAGGCTGTGTGCTGCCCTGGCAGATGAGTAGACCCAAGCCATAAAGGAGCTCATAGACAGGATGTGGTAATGGTCCTCGGAGACTCCCCCGGAGACAGATACACTCTGCTTGGCAAATATGACCCAACAGAATTAACCGACCTGGGTGTCCTCCGCGGTGGCTATCGCCATGCAGCAGCGGCGGTGGTAATGCACCTTACACGAGGCCGCCGTGTTAAGGGCTGCACAAAAAACACGGGCGGCTCATGGTAATGTTCCTCGCTCAGACAGAGCACGACTGTATTATTTGCACAGCAGAAAGAACACGGAGGTAACCGGATGAGTCTGCGAGGACGGCAAAGTGGGGCCTAATGGAGATAGGATGACACTTCAGGAGAGTGTATGAACAAACTGACGACAGATAAATCCCACTCTGTGTCTGTCTCTGCCTCTTCAATGAAAGAAAATGACCATCTTGACTTGGAGTATCTCAGACATGTCAGAGGTTGACAGGATCGGGTGGTTGATAGATGGCAGGCGGAGCAGGGAGGGCTGGAAGCTGAGTGTCAACAACTGTAGGTGCTGGATAAACGCTTTCAATCTTCCTGGTGCCGTGAAACAATTTTAACAGTATAATACATTCTGATAAAAGCAACTGTAGGCTGTTTAATGCTTAAAAGAAAATAATTTAAAAGCACCTGGAAACATTGTGCTATGAGGAGCAGACTACCATCCACGTTTGTGAAGAGCTGAAGAGTTAACATGTATTTTGGAGCTTGTGAGGGCATTTTAATCAACTGAGAGTCACACATGAGACATGAGGTGGCTCAGAGTGTTTGAATCCAGAATAAAGAATAATTGATGCTCCCAGTGTTACATCATGGCCTCAAACAGACAGTCCTTGTATTACAAGTGGTGAACCTCTCATTTAGCATGGCTATGTACAAACACAAAGTGCTGCTTCAATAACAGTAGAGACGCCCTGAGGGGGCAGACACGAAACATCAAGGCTGTTACTCCTAGGAAAGAAATCGCTTTCTGAATACCTCTGATTGTCAGACATCACGCAACCGAAGAAAGTTCACAGGCCTCCCAAGAAGAAATGCCAGCGGTGAGAACACAACAGATTCTGATCTGGTCTGTTTCTAAGAACTTGGGCTGATGTTTTTTTCATCTGAACTGGAGGTGACCCAGTAATCTCCGAAGGGTCTGAGCCTGACATGTTGTGAAGACACAACGCCGCACGCCACCGTTGCTTGAAACACACGGGCCCCGCTCGGCGCGCCGATGTGCAGCCGCTCTGCTGTAGCAGCGACGCGTCACTTCTGTTCAAATACAGTGTAACTGATTGCACCCCGAGGGCACACCTGGAAGCAATATTCTCATTACGTTAATCTGTGAAATCCTGACAATGTGGGTGTTCAGGTGGCTGCTAATCTGATGTGAAAGGACGCTTTGTTTTCATTGGAAAGATACGGGAGGAGCTGGCACCTGTTTCAGCAGAAACGCTGCAGAAAATTATCGCTGTCGAGTTCTCCTGAGTGCGGGCAATTACAAATGACAGTGTTTGTCTTCCTCCTCATGGAACCCAATCTTTTCTCTCTCTCTCTCGCTCTCTCTAGCTATAGTGATGGCTTGTCAGAGCATTTCTCCTCAGTCCTCTTGTTTCCTCTGCAGTTTGATGTGGATGATTTGTAGCTCTCATCACCTTCATTATGATAATATGTGTTTCACAGGAAATGAAAAGGTCAATGCCGGTTTAGCCTTTATCCAGATGTTCTCTTTCCGTCTCTCTTTCTGCAACGCGTGCAGCGCGTTTCAAAAAATTCCACAACAGTGAAAGTTGTTTTGGAATCATGCTGTTGTTCGGTCCTGTTTCCTGTCGGCCACAAACAAAAGCTTGCCTTTGTTCAATATCTCTCCTCCTTTACAACAATGGAAAATATGAGTACTTACTGTTTGGCATCTGTTCTGACTTTGATAATAAACTGTCAAATGGGGTGTTCACATTTTATTCAACTGTTGACGTGTTGCTCTGTCAGGCGTGGCACTGTTCCTGATGCTTTATGTGATGGTGTTATTTTGAAAGGGATATCATAATGGCTGCTTTGGACTGTCATCATATTTCAAAATCCAGTTCTAAATTAGTTATTCAAAAGGTTTTCTGCAGTCTTCTCTGATTTTACAATCTGTGTGTGTTTGCGTTGACGTTTTTGTGTTCCAACGTTTGTCTTGTCACATGCACGTTTAATATTAGGGACTATAAAGTATTTTCAAAGTTAGTTCTGTAGTTAGCTTGTCTGCCCTTTGTTAAAGACCTGCTTAAGACTGATCATTAGAAAGTTAAAAACCTAGAAGCGAGAGCAAAGCTTGAAAAGACAAAAAACTAAGTGAAGGATGAATTTTTTTACACACTCAAGCAAAAACAAAACTGATTCTAAGGCCGTAGCCTTGGTTAAATCTTTCTTATTTATGTCCACACAATGGTGTCCTGACTTTCACTGCAGTTTATTTTTCACATGGGAGCTTGCGCTCTGACACGTCTGTTTCCAGTTTTGTAGTCTGTGGCATGTTAGAAACGTCATCGGCACGCCCACTCCCTGGCAGAGACCCTCCTGCATATTCTCCTACTGTATTCTCACATGCGCTCACCCTGACACTTTCTGAACATTTTACGAGGTGAGAGCAACTCTGGAGAATGTCCACAGCAACTGACTGGGAGGTTTGTTAGGACCTTAGCCAGAGCTCAGTACATGTCTGAAAGCAGCTTTGGTGGTAATCCTTTTAATTTGCAGTATTATTTGCTGCCCATGTTTTTGGAATACACACCAATGGCCAGTGAGTTTCCCTCAGCGTCAGTGAATAAAAGCGTGGTCAGTAACATGACCTCTGTGTTTTTCACATACATATCCTGCAATAACGCTTGTGAACCAGTCATCTATTTACAATGTAAAGCTGCGTGTTTGACAAGGAAAAAAAACACTTCAGGTCTTAAGTGTGTGAGAGGAGAGGGGTCTCAACAGACATCTGGCTCTTGACAGAAGGCTATGTAATAATTGGTACAAAATTCAACAAACATCTGAAAACTTGGCAGTAACGTCTAATAGTCCGCCATGTCTTGAACTATATCCAGTCCACCCAAACAGCCAAATATAGCTGCTGCCAAGCCCCAAATATGGAGTTGTTTTACTGAAGCGAGTGCAGCTAACACCTCAACAACAACGTCTCCGCTAAACTGCTAGCGGATTGCATGTTTTGTTTCTTTAACTTGAGTTGTTTGGCGTCGAAGTCACAAACTTTTTTTTTTTTACACGTGAAATGTCAAAATGTATGACATCTTATAGAACTGTTATGAGGCGCTAGTAACTAATAGAGCAGGAGGGAAAACAAGGCCCTGCAAGAGAAACACTGCACGGGCTCCCTTCTTCCTTTCCTCCCGTCTCTGCCCCCCCACAGTGATGCCAGGCAGCCGTATGGTGACTGACAGGCCCGCTACGTCTCTCTGTCGTGTCAGCTAGCTAGCGCCCTCGGTTCCTTCCCGCTTCAATGAAGAGATTAAAGCCTATTGACTTGCCAGGCTACAGTTAATGCAAATTGGGCCTGCTATCAATGTATTATTTATAGGGAAGAGCAGCAGACATTTCCACAGAACTGGGAGCTAAGCTTACAGGAGATTAGGCATGCTATCTCATTCATTTACCAGGGAGTAATTGCTAAACTGTGGAGGAATTAGGAAACGGTTCCCTGATGGCGTTTCATCTCGTAACCAGGTGGCTGCCATCAGCCAACCACCTCCAAGTCTGCGATAAACAAACACGCAGAGGTGAGACTACATCTGTCCAACTGTCAAAAGCTTAACTCCTGAAGACATCAGGGGTAGGACACAAAACACTGTTGTGCTTTTTTTTTTCTGGCGCAAGCTGCAGTTCTGATTTACCACGTCCACGACTGACGACTTCCGAGGAAACATTAGGATTGCAATCAATCACATTTGACCGCTGAGTAAAACTAAAACTAAAAAAAAAAAAAACACTTTCAAAGCCCATAGACCTCAAAGACTGTCTCATAAACTGATTCTCGGTTACTTCATCTCAGCCAGAACGGAAACAGCTCAAGTGAGCAGCTGTCCCTTCTGGTTTCCATCTCTGATTAGGTTAAGCTTGTGAAACCGGGTTGCAAAACACTTTCTAATCAACTTTGTAAAACAACAGGCTGTGTTTTCAGCATTTTACCTTCATTCTGTCGAGAAACAGGAACGTGTCTGAGTGACTGAAACATAATCATCGTTTCATGTAATGATACTAAAATGAGGTACAGTATTGCTGTCAAGTATGTGACAGATACAGGTGGGTTTCTATTCAGTTAAATACACAAGCATGCACACATGCACAGGCCAATGATCCATACAAACACACCTGAAATGTAGGTCAGCTGAGCAGTCATGTAGATTGAGCATGTGTGAAAGTGCAAACCTCTGTAGTGGGATTATTACAGAAAAATACATCAAATGAATGGTGAAAAGTCATCCACGTAAGATGATAAGAACCAATCAACACTTTTCAAATTAAAAGTGGGCCAACAGTGTTTCCGAACTCCTCAGTCTGTGGCGCTCATAAACACTGAGGTGTTTTAAATCTGAAAACTGGTGGTGTGGCTGTGGCTGTAGCCTAAAGCTCAGTTTGTTGCGATCAATGCTACAAAGCAGATTTATGACATATTCACAAATAAAGTGTTCCAAAAATAATAGGTGACACGATGCTTTGTCTTTTTATGCTGCGAAACAAAAAAAAATTCACACTAAAAAAAAAAAAAAAACAGCTTCTACCTGTACCACATTTCCCTTGTCACTTTCTTTCTCTGGAAGATGCAAATGATCAGGACGTGTTTTACCCCTCATCTTTTTTTTCCCCCTGCTAACAGCACACTATGACTGTCTCCCTCCTTTAGTCAAGAGCTCAAATTTTTTATTCACAACTTCATGTGGTGGGCGAACACAGGGAAAGCAGCCTTACCTTGTCGTCAATGTCACTCTCGCTGTCACACTGTAACAGAAAAGAAACAGACACAGGGAATATGAGGAATTATTCATTTGCCCCCCACCACCCATGTCACATAAACACACACACACACACAGAGGCAGACACTCATAATCAGTGCAGATGTTATTTTTGTGCAACAGCTCATTCAGTGACAGCTTTCAGTGCAAACGGCAGAGGATGAAGAGGGAGGGAGAGTCTGGTAGTCTAAGAGAGTTTTTCAAGTTTCAAAAACAGCACACAGCCGCTCAGAATGCCATTCTGGTCTTTCTGCCGAAATTCAATGCTGCAAATTTACAAAAGATGAAAAAATGAATAATACCATACACTGGATATATTATAAAGAGCCCGTTCAATGACTTTGTATCCAAGCTTGTCATTTAGCCTTTTAAGGGTGCTTTAAAATTGGACGATAGTATCTCAAGGCCACTGAGAGCTTAGTCTATTTGAATACTCGACACAGTGCCTATTAAGTGTGGTATTTCAAATCCGCCTTCCGACAATCTAGTCTTTCATTTGTATGTCTGACTTTGGCAGGGATAAAGGAAACAAATACCAGGAGAGTGTATGCTGGAATATGCCTTGTCTCACACGGTCAAAGGCCAAATCACCTTGTATTCAGTCAAGAAGTGAATTTTTTTCTTTAGCCCTTCAAATTTCACAAGTCATCGTACAGAGCGATCAGGCTCAAATATCTTAAGAGGAGGTGCAGCTTTTAGAAACAGAGAATGAAGTCAGACCTTGTATCTAACAAACAAATGATGGGAATACTGCAGATACCCAGGGCCACAGCCTTTCAGAAATCTCTTTTTTGAGAATAATAGGACAAAAATGATTAGACTCACACACATACTGGAAATTACATTCACTTCTAGTCGAAAAGAATGTATGAAGTCAAGGCAAATTCAATAACACTGCAGGCCCTGGAGCCCTTGACTGACTTTTTTAGTCTTTATAAATAGAGGTAAAATACTGTTTCTTTTATATTTAATTGCACACATCACTGCATTCCTTCACTTAAATCTGACTCATGACGTCTTTGCTTTGCACTTGGCTGGTAACTCCCCCCCCCGAGAGACAGTAGACAGTGAAGTTGTGGAAACAGGAGCGGACCAACTGTGGGCCAGTCCCTCTGGACCTCCCAGCAGGATGCATGAGTTGCAGAACAATTCAAGCGAAGAGCCACATTGAGAGGGAGAGGCCCCCGGTGAAAAAAACTGCCTTCAATCTGTCAATTAAGTCCCCGTGGCAACATATTTAAGTGGACCCTCTTTATTTTGTTTGACTCCGTTTCAGAGCTGGGCACAATGAAAAGGGAGCTGGGTCAATGGAGGCACAGCGGCCCTTTGTTGCGAGTGCAGTGAGTCCAAATGTATAATTAAGTAACGAGAGTAATCAGTGCAAGGGCTCAGTGGCAAAGTTCTCTCAGAAGAGTGAAGGGGGAGGGGGAATCATCCCAGTCCTCCGAGACAAGGGATACAGCAGGAGTCCTCCATGGCAAAAACGTCTGAGTAAAAACGTCCTGACCCGACCCCTTAGGGGGGCTTATTGTGGTGCTTACATCTTCAACTATATGTCTGACCTCCTACTGTTCATACTGAAGCAGTATGACTCTAGACAAAGAACATGCACCTGTCCCTGCGAGGATACTTTAAAAATGAGGCGTTCTACTGGCTGAGGAAACTGCTGGCTTCTTTCAGAAGCATTGAAGTCCAGATAATATCTTGGTAATATGCCAGAAGGCTGTACGTAAATGTCCAAGTCAATCAATGCAGAACTCGTCATCGCGTTTCTCCTGCCAGCTCTAGATAAAGTCCGCGTGAGCGGAAAAAAGGGGGCAAGAGCCGGGGTCAATTAACTCAACACAAAAATGTAAACAGTCCTGCATTCTTTATAGCCAATCACATTTTGCATGTCTGAATATAATTAAATATGTGACCACCTAAGAAAATGTTAGAAACACACTTCAGTTCTACTGTTCAGTGCTTTCATATTTCCATATTTATCAAAAAATCTACAAATATTTGGCCAATGAATTCTTCAGCTTTATGAAGAATAATAAAAAAAAAGGAGAAATAAAATTCTCCCATGTTGTTGAACTGAAAGTAAATGTGGCAGGAGTGGAAAATTAGAAATATCAGCCAAGCAACACGTCTCTTTTCTTCTGGGGAATGTTTGCAAACCCTAATTTCTGGGATTTCGCTTGTCAAAAGACCTTCATTACAGAGTGCAGGGCATTAAGAGGAGAAAGTGGCTTAGGCGTCTTGTCAATCAATTCCCCATTCACGCTGCAAAGCCTGGACAAATTAATTGTCAGCCATTTCTATAGTGCTTGTTAGGGCCACATCACAACCTGTAATCACCACCCATTTCTTCCCTTACCACTCTGGCATTTTATCTGAAAGGAATCACAATCAACGTAACGTTTTGCTCCGTCTGGACCCATCTACAATTGATCCAATCTCCAACTCCGCCCCTGCCCCCAGACATTTACTGGTGTGACTGTATTGTTAGCATGCGGCTGAACGGATGACAGCGGTTCACAGCGGTTGTGAGCCCCTCTCTATTACTGGGGATGAGTTTAAACCCCAGGTGATGGAGATGAACAACTGGCTCGCTCTGTTCCCCGGTGCAAGCTTGGCCTTGTTGTTGTAGCAGTAACCATGACACAAGAGATGAGGCCTCACAAGGCTGGAGCTGGCGAGGAGGAAAAATAATATCAAAAGAGCACAGCGTGGTGCTTATCCTTTTACAAGAAGCATACACTGCAGTGGAGCATAAAGAGGAATAGTAGCTATGGCTCAGACAGAGAACGACACCGCACAGCAGGGGGGAGAGAGGCAGGTGGAAAGGGGGAACAAAACAACAGAAAAAAGGTGTGTGTGTGTGTGTGTGTGGGGGGGGGGGGGGGGGGAGAGGGGGGGGGGGGGGGGGGGGGGGGGGGGGGGGGGGGGGTGATAGAGATGAGGGGATGGATGGATGTAAATGGTGCTAGAGCAGGTTTTGTCAGTAATGTAGGTGACTGCCCTGTTGGGTTATTACACTCGGTTGAGTCAAAGAAAGGAATACAATGAACCTATAAAAGTACAAGATTGGAAGAATGCGAAGGGGTGAGAGGACGATGGCGTCACTTAGCACCCAATCCTTCTGCGAAGATGTGCACGTGGTGAATATCAAACCTCCATCCCCAAACTGAAACCTCCCTGCACAGCATGTCTGGTGGTCAGAGGGGACATTGTTAAAATTGTAGAGATACGCTCTCACTAAGCAGTCTGACAGCAGCCGAGCCCCTTGTGGTTTGTGTCTCATCGATGTTCACAAACCCTTAAAAAAAAGAGAAAAACTTGGCTCTTCGCAGGCAGGGAGCGAGCAGCAACATCTGCACCTGGCAACCACCAGCTACGTAAGGGTAACAGGGGACCAGCTTCAGCGAATGGCTCCACAATCCTCCCTCCCAGCTCCCCACCTTCTCTCCCAGCCCTCCTCCCCAGAGCCAGCACATCAGACAGATGCGTTTGACATTTACATAGCTCTCAACACTTCAGAGACAGGAGATTTATTCCAGCGGTGGTCCTGGCAGGGGCCGGGCCTCGACCTGGGCTGGCCCCCACGACGACCCTGTAGCTTAGCCCTGAAATGAGGCAGGTCTGAGCAGTGAGGAGGAAGAGGCGGTAAAAACCCCAACACAGTGGGAGGGAGTAATGGATGTCTCGATTGTCCTGGATTTTTTCTCTGGCAGATTCTGATAGACGTGCAAGGAGAAGACAATAAGCGCTGTGCATCCCGGAGCACATTAAAACGACGAGCCAAATTAATCACACAGTTCCACTTGTCACACGCGGAGGACAGTCTGCCATGAATTCTCCCGGAGAGATAGAGAGAGGGACCGAGGAGAGAAACTTGCCCAGCTACGCAAATGCTGGCAAGGCGTCAACAACTGTCTGTATGAATACTGATCACCAACCTGGACATGCTGCAAGAAATCTGGAGTAAAAAAAGTATGACACGATGAGTTCTTTATCAAAATAAACTAAGAAAACAAGTATATTATATTTCATTTAATTTTTTTAAATTAAAGTCATTATTAATTGTCACTAGATTATAGTTTTGCATTTTGGATATAGCTTTATAAATGATATTTACATTGTATCAGTGAATGAATGCTGTTAGTCGAAATATAAAAAATAAATATATAAAATATATTGATAAAATTCAAGAGCAGTGAGAGTGCAGCTGCTTTACTTAATCCCATGTCCAAGCGAAGATGATGTCGGACCAATAACGCTAAAACGTCCAACTGAGGGCAGAGAAATGGCTTCAGTTTAGAATGTAGACTGAGATCCCCCTGATGGTAAGGGAGAAAACACTGACAACCCCAGATCTCCTGGTGCGAGGGCACACAGAGGGGGTAATGGTCCATTTAGATAGTCGAGGACCAAAGCGGTGTCAGCTACAAGTGGAACAACACCAATTTCCTCCTCCAATTTCCCTCCTGCAGAGGCCGGGATGAGATGCGGGGACGTAAGTGCTGTGGCCACTCTGATGGGGCGTGGAGGCAGAGCCTGGGGTCCACTGGGGGACCTCCTGTCGGGCCCCGAAACATCAGAAGGATACCTGGAGTCCCCCTTGGGCTTAGGGTGAAAGCAGAAGCCTCAGCTTCAGCTTCCATAAATATATCCATTAGGTACATGGTTGGTTGTGTCCTCTTATGTTTGCATTCTTCCAGGAACAAACTTCGAAAGTCACGAGATGGACAGGCTGAGGAGGTTGAGCGTTGGAGTATGAGTAGTGGGGCTGTATTAATACAAAGGTTTACATGGCTTACACGTCACCACTGCATATGACTCTCTCAGCAACATTGGGGGGGGGGGGGGGGGATTGCTCTTGACCCCACTAGCTGTATTTGAAAGCACCCACTGCATATGACTCTCTCAGCAACATTGGGGGGGGGGGGGAGTGATTGCTCTTGACCCCACTAGCTGTATTTGAAAGCACCAGCTAGCAAAGTGATTTGATCACAGGATCAAATCTATACAGCCATTTGACCCCTGACCTCCCCAGCAGGCAGCATGGGAAGTCAGCTGATTACCCTGGGTCAGCCTCGGAGCTCTGGATTAGGAAAGTATTGATCTCAGTGAAGATGTGGGTTCTACAGGGAATGAGATTGAGAGAAAAAGCTCAGCCGGGTAGAAATGATATCGACCAGCAGGAGAAGCCAGAAGACATGCTCGCACGTAAAACCATATTTGAGCTTGGGACCTAGGACGCTGTGCAAACAGAGAGACGGCTTCGGTTAAAGCTCCTTTCACTGCGGCCCATTGAAGGAGGACAGAGAGTGAATGAAGGTGAAGGAGGATTGGAGAAGACAAGCTCAGAGAAATGCTCTTTGCATTAACCAGACGCAGGGGCCTCTGGTTCAGGGCTGACACACTTCAGGGAAGAGTCAGCAGGGGCCATGTAAATCAAGCCGGGGTGAGGAAAGATATAGTCCTGACTTGGGGCCAAGCTAAGCAGAATTTAACATTACCCAGAGTCCATGTAAACAGCACTGAGACCTGGCAGGGCTCTGTTTCACTTCCATGCAAAGTATGTGGCGAGGTCGAAGAGGAGGAAGGGGAGGGGGTCCTCGGACAGATTGATGGTGATAGCGGTGGAGGGTAAACTTGAAGAGCTGTCCCCCTTCTTCACTAAATCAAAGGACCGCCTTGTCCTTTCCAACAAGAAATCCCTCAACCTTTGCCTTCAGCGCTCACTGGGGGAGTGACAGAGCCGGCCGGGCTGCCGGTGCGATCCTTGGAGGAGCCGGGGCGAGGGAAAAACAGACAGTAATGGCAGATGTACGAGGGAACAGGGAGCATTTATTCAGCTCAGAGAAGAGGAGGAAAACTGGAAGAAAACCTGAAGGGAAGGGGAATATACAACTGTGTTATGAATGTAGTCATGGAGGAAAAATGGAGACATAGGTAAGAGCAAATGAGAGAGAGAGAGAAAAAAGCCCCTCCACTGATTTATGCTCTTTTTTCACATTTCTCTTTTATGAGACTCCCTTCAGCTTCATCTTGTCCCTGCTGACCATGTGATTGTTGCTGGTTCCCTCTCTTGCCTTCAGAGATGAGCACACACACATATTTGCACGCACACACACCCCTCAGCACCTCCCAGTGTTTTGACATGGCCCCGGGCCCAGTGCGGCTGAGCTGCAGCAGCAGACACTGGGCATTGGAAATTTAAGTCGGGGCGTAGGAGAAATTAGGCGAGGAGGCAAGGAAATGGGATGTTGACTTGAAGTGGCCCCGGGGGCAGCTGAGAGTCTCCCTGTGCAGCTCCGCTGGCTGCCTGACAGTTTGATGGAGCGAGCGGAGGCTTCCCCGCGGCCCGAGCCACCGTCTCTAACACTGATGTAGCTCAGTGAGGAACAGATTGAGCCTCTAGGCATCGCTCTGTACTGCTACTCCCTCCTCTCCTGCTCTTTCTCGCTGTCTGTACTGCTACTAGTAGCTCTGTCGCACTCTCAGTAATCCTGTCAAGCCAACACACAGACTCATGCGCACGCAGCACATATGCATGCATGCATGTACATACTATACGTGTTGACACAAACATCACAAACAGTATGCACGCAGGTAGGCAGGGAAAAAAAAACAAAAAGACAACACCCACTGAGAGCCTGGCTCCCTCCTTCCTTCTCTTCGCCACGACAGTAATGTGATGAGCACTACAGATGCTGTTTACTAAGCTCTGGCCGACGCGCAGGGGGAAGGAGGCGGAGAGGGGGGGTGGGATGGAAGAAGAGGCAGAAGGAGGTAGAGTCAGGGGGCTGGCAGGCCACAGCCATAATGAAAAGAATCTGGCGGCAGCCCACTGTGTGCTGGTCATGAGAAGCATGTGCTGCCGGGGGGCTCTACTGCTAATTTCAGGGGGCAGCCAAGCGTTTCACGCTAGACTTGTCATCGAGCCAGAGGGGGCATTCATACTGGGTGACAGCAATTGCGAGAGGGCGGGTAGATGGGTTTGGGGTTGGAGGGGGGGCAAAATGAGAGGGAGAAAGCTTGGACTCCCTTCCCCCTCCCTGCACCTCCTGTCCCCTCTCTGCAATGATCAAACGTTGTCGTAGGCAGCGTACAGAATTACAAATGAGTGTCCTGTGGCAACGGCTGGAACTGGATTCAACCCTATCCACTCTGCTCTCTCCTCAGGTGGCCAGAAGGGGCACACCTCGTCCTCCGACCCCTGCTGTCCGAGGAGTATTTAATACTTGCTTTTTTCCTTGTTAACATGACAATAATAATTGGCTTTGGCCGTTTATAACAAACTGAGAAACAAACTGGTTTATTTGGCTGCACCCCAACTGGGGAATAGGGATACTGTCACTGGAAATTAAAGTTGATGTCACAATATCCGTTTATATTGTCACGTCGTCCAAATTTTGGAAATGACAAATGGCTGAGAATCTATAATTATCTTATGGATTGAATCATCATTATTGACTAACGCAGGCCCAGCCGTGCCCTTGGTTACCATCGTCTGCCCCTATCTTCACCGCACTGGCAATCTGTTAAAGGTGAAATGAGTGACGGACACATCTTTAATCAGAGCCAACTGGCCTGAGGATTTGCTGAGCACTCAGGCTTTATCTCTAAACTGGACAGATAAAATGTGCACAAAGTCACTGGAAATCGTTAAAGGGTTGAGACCAGAGGGAAAAAAAAAACACACGGAAAAAAAAAACACCCTCTCAGGCTGACCCCTAGATCATGGATCCAATGGAATGAGAGAGAGGGAGGTAGAGAGACGTAGGGGAAAAGAGCAGAGGCTAGAGAAGAGCTAATGCTAACAGCTGGGCTGCCTCCCGTTAAAGAAGAGGAAAAAAAAAAACTGGCTCTCGTCTGGCAGCCAGGAGATGGAAGCAAGGAATGAGAGATATGAAGTCCGTGATGAAAGGTGGGTGGCTGATGGAAGATGAGCGGCTGGGGAACAGGGTGGGGTGTGGGGAGGCGGGGAGCGTGGTGGTTTACCAGCTTGCGAGGGGAAACTTCTGTTCATTGACTCTGAAACAAGCCGTCACACCAGAGAGAAAAGGAATGGATGGGAAACAGAGAAACAGAGACAGGGAGCAGTGCAGAGTGAAGGAGGAGTGAGGAAGTGGAGGGGGGGGGGGGGGGGGGGGGGGAGCCAAGCCACATTGCACATCTTCAGGCTGTGAATAATTTAGAGGAGCACTGGGGAGACGAGACGAAGATGAACACAAAACACTGGCAGCGTTTGACCTAGAGCTGCAGCTACATCAGTGCACATCACAGAGCGGAGAGCTCTCTCCCGCTCTCCCTCTTCCTCCCCTCCCTCCCTCTTTTGCTCTTCTCCTGCCTCCCTCTGTGTCAAGGAGGAAACAGCTGTACGCTATTCTTGTTTCGCCTCACATTCCATGAAACTCAACAGAATGGCTGACAACTCCGTTTCGCGAGGATCTCTCTTTCTCCCAGCCTGCTCCGGGCACATCAGACGAGCTGGAGGAGCCTCGCAGAGACTGGATGTGTGCGATTCCAGGCGACGTGGGACGGATACGTCACATCCACGTCTGCCTGCTCACACAAGCAGGACTTTAAATGAAGGAGCATCTTTAAAAAACATTAAACATGATTTTAGCCACCTCCCTTAC
Organism: Pseudorhombus dupliciocellatus; assembly: GCA_016785235.1. Taxonomy (NCBI): domain Eukaryota; kingdom Metazoa; phylum Chordata; class Actinopteri; order Pleuronectiformes; family Paralichthyidae; genus Pseudorhombus; species Pseudorhombus dupliciocellatus. The sequence goes on from JAFBJW010000052.1 coordinate 2,571,123, forward strand.
CAGTGTCATCTTAACACTCTGCTGATATTAAATAATTCGTTTGAGCTTTTAATAGAACCTAATCAAGTAGAAATGTCTTGTATTTGCTTTCAGCCTTCAGGTTACTATGGCAAGACATTGAAATAATGAAATAATCATTAGTTGCAGGTACTTGAGAATTAACAAATTTCAGAGCTCAGGCAGATTATTCACTTTACAAATCTGACTTAAAATAAAAACAAGAGAAATGTATGAAACTAGTAGGAATGTAAAATAAAAGTGTGTATGTAATGTTGGGGACAGTGGTTTCCCATGTGAGTGAATGGATGTCAGGGGACATAATGCAGTGTGAAGTGAGGGACAGAGCTGTGAGCAGCCAGGCAGTGCAGAGCGTGGACAGCAGCAGTAAATAATAGCTGCCCTGTGATTAGGCACAGAAGAGGTTAAACAGAGCTTGTTCACGCCGCCTTTGTCAAGGTGCCATGAATCATCTGACCCACTGAAGTGTGTGTGACTCTGTGTGTGTGATGAAAGGACCACTGGGCATCTGTGGTGGGAGTGACAGTTGGGCGGACAGAGGGCGGTCTGATCAACCCAGAAGGGAGGGGCCATTTATTACTGTAATTAAGGAACCGTGGGGGAACCGCGGGAGGAGGGGGAGCGCAGAACGTAAATGGACACTGATCCGCACGTCTAGTAAATCTTTTCTGGAGAGACGTGATCGTATCATAAGCGCTTAGAAGAGGGCTACAGATGGAGACCAAACAAAACACGAGGTACCTCGCTTTTCTCTCCGTGCGTGCTCGCCCCCCCCCCCTTCCCTCCGACACCCTCTCACTCCCTCTCCCACCACCTCCTGCTTGGTCTGCGTGGCTGATATTAATGGGACGTCCCTTGTTTGTAAATGTGCCAAGTTGTGTGCACCACTGCGGGCTGTCTATTATAGCAGGCCTCTGGGGCAGCGTTTCCATATGGCACCACATATGGCACTCAGCAGCATCAATTAATGTTGTTATAATACTGATTTTTATGAGCTCGGGTTTCACTCCTTCCCTCTCTCTCTCTCTCTCTCTACCCCTGCAACCCATCCCACCCCCCCCCACCCCCGTCCTCCCACTGTCGCTGATTCTTTTGATTCTTCAAAATGCCTCCCGAAACCTTCGACAACCCGGCGTCTGAACGGCGGAGGATCTGAAAAGTTTTCCTGTGCCAAAATCTGCGAGCTCCTAGCAGCTCCACTGAACCCCACTCAAAGACCTTCAGAACGACTTTGTTCCTTGCTACGCCGCAGAAGAAAAGGGAGCGCCATTGCCAGCGTGTCGGAATCTTTGCATCTCCTATGAAGCCGGGAAACAGTGAGATATGAAAGAACAGGTGAGAGACAAAAACAGCCATTACACAGGCCGAAGACTGCGTTAGATAACGTAACATATTTGCAATCAAACGCTGATTTTATCCCCTCCGATTGTACTTCTGGTCACATTAGAGAAGCGCCCGGGCCTATTAGCGTGTTAAATTAGGCCTGAATTTGTGCACAAAACAATAGGCAGATGAATGTGAGAACAGAATCTGAGGGGCCTTTTTGTACCCTGCTGCCTTTGGTGGTGGATGTGACAGCAAGGGAACGTAGCAAAAAGCCCTGTTTAAAAAGCTCCCAGCCACACCAGCCTTGTCAGCGTTGCCACAATTAGAGACTAGATCACTGGCGCTTCCCAGCGAGAAACATCTCACCACCACTCCTCAATGGAACTCTTTTGTTTGAGGAACACACTCAAAGCAGGGTTTTAAAACGTTTCGGATGGCTAATCACTCTCAGGATGAAAGGCCCCGGCGTGTTCGTTTGTCTCAGCGTGGGGAGCTTCCCTTGCCGTTTCTCTGTCTCTGATTCTGACTGTTTTTGTTCGTTTCTTTTTCAGCAGGCAGGCGAGGCAGGCGAGCTGGCAGGCAGCGCTGTTTGAAGGTGCAGTCAGACCTGAGTGCAGGCCTGATGCTTTGTAGTGATATTTCCAGCAGCACAATCTCATTACTTTTTGACGTGGGAGATGCGTGCAGGGGCGGATTGTCATTTCACGCTGTCAAAAGTTCCGTGAGGGAACGGAGACGGGAATGGAACTTCAATGACCTGCGTGCCTCTGGCTCATCAAGACTGAATACATTAAACCAAATAACACAGATAAAAATCCAGTGAACCAGATCCTTGAAGATTCGTGTAAACTTAATGTCCATTCCCCAGGGAAGCTGAAGGAATTTCTCACCTTATCTATAGTCCATAATCGGATCTGTTTCACAGCCTCCTAAACCTGTCGCTGCACATCCCCTGAACCTGATTAATCTATGTACAGCACTGCGTATAGACACAAACAGGCCTTTGTGTCCTGAGGGACGCATCCCACACCTCTCAGGGATGGTGAGAGCTCCTGGACGTTTTCACAAGGGACAATCATTGGCAGCTCCCTCCTTTAAAAAAAAAAAAAAAACTGGGGGGTATCCCTCGAAGTTGATTTCACACTGAGTTCTTTCAATGCAGAGAAAAACTTTGCTCTGTTTAAGAAGCTGCCAGGCACTGATTGAAGCGCCTGGTTACCATGCGAACCCCAGCCTGTTGCTGGGGTTACTGTCCCAAAGTGCTTCCTGGGTAATTTTCGAGGTCACTGGTTTGTGCACGCCTATGCGGTGCAGATGCGCCCACCCTCATTCAAGGCCCAGCAGGAGCTCTTTCATTAGGCCCAGTGAATGGTCTCATTCATCCCCTTCACCACAATTGGTCACGCTGCGTCTCTCCGTAGAGGGCCCAGGACAAACTTTTCTCTCTTTCCACCCCCTGATCTTCCATGCACCACCCACCTTAGTCATGCTTCAATTTAGTTCAGAAGCATGAGGTGGCTGCAGCCTCAGGGCTCATTCTTGACTGCAGACTACAGGGGCAGGATGATGAAACACTGACATCGCTGTGGATTTTACCTATTTTAAAAGAGTCATTTCTACAAGTTAATAAAGTAGAATAAAGGAATATACTTGTTTTAGTATTCGGCAAAATGTACTCTTGAATCCTGGAACACTGTAACACTTTTACATTCGCATATATTTCAAAGCTGCAGTATTTTTTATAACTACATTAATCCCTTTTTCCACACTCCTACTTCCATCTCAGTGATGCACAAAATCCCAGAAGATCAGTTCTAGAAGAACTCATCGAGCCATTTTAACCTGAAGTTGCTTCTCCCTCCACTGAGCCGCTCCTGTGTGACTGCAGTGCTCGGCCATGCTAGTGGCTCCTCTACAGCATGCTGCTATTTAGTCCTCAAGCGAGTTTCAGCTCTGCCCTAGTGAGAAGTGACTAATTGTCTTGAGTTGTTAGTGTGCCTGGAATGAGCTCCTCTCCAATCGCTGACAGGGGTGGCACAATAATTTTGTTACTCCCTTCCTCCTCTCTCTCTCTCTCTCTCTCTCTCTCTCCTGTTTGCAGCAGATTTACCCCCACTGCTTCTCAACCTACTGAGCTGTAAAATTGAGTGGACGGCAGGCAGGATACAGAATGAGACCTGGCATCGTGGACACACTAACCTTGAGGAGGGCCACTGCTGCTGGCTGCACCTAAAGAGATGGAGACAGAACGTCAACCATATTGGAATGAGGACGGTTAAAATGAGGAGGGAGGAAAGTCCAAGGGGTAAAGGGAAAGGTGGAGACCCTTTCTGAAAAAGAAAAGCAATATGACAGGCTTGGCAAAAGCAGGTCTTAATACGCACGGGGATGGAAAGACACAACACACAGATGACAGGACGTCAACCACACAGACAAAGGAGAAAGCATTATCATCCAAACGGACCTGGTCTATCCTCGTTCTTCCCCACTCCTTTCTCTAAGACAGAGCGGAGCATGTAATGTCTATCCCAGCATGCACCTCAGCTGCTGTTGTGGATATGATTCATACAACATTCACAAACAGACATCATCATTCTGAAAATGAATTTCATTCTGACAGCATGGGCATATTTGGTGAAAAAAAAAAAAAAGCAAATTAAAAACCTATCCTGGAACCTGTTGTGGTTATGTTTAAGCAGTTCCAACTAAACTCTCCTTGGTAATGAAATCAACTTGTATAGCAGCTCTTGGAACGAATCGGGCAATCAATTACTACGAATCACAAATATACTAGTTGCGGTTTAGATGTGAACAAATGGAGTCTCAGTCCCTTACAGATGATATTAGTGCTCTGAGCTGCTCCCTCTCCACGAGAGATTAAGCAGGTTTGTACTCTCCCAGGCGGGCAGCGCTCCCCCTCCAGGGTGCTGCACTATCATTTGCAGGAAAATTACTTCAGTAATGAAGAATCCAGGCCCATAAATCCTCATGGCCTCACCTTCCTTCGCCGCCCAAGTCTCACTGAACAGCCAGTAAAAAATCCCTTTAAAAAATTCATAGTGCAATTTTGCTCAAATCCCTCCCAGCAAGCACAATTATGGAACTTTCATCTCAATTGATTTATGTCCTGGGCTACAGGGGGAGGAGGGGGGTGACTGGGAGGGGGTGGGCTTGTGAAGGGGGAGAAAAACAAGTGGTAAATCATTGTTTTTAAAAGCGAAGGCATACGGGCGTTTGTCACGTCCCCCTGCATGTGTTCCGTATTGCAGGCGATAGCGTGATAGAGAGGAGCGTGGATCGGGCAAGGAGGAAGTGGGGAGACAATGTCTGAGGGGTTTGAAAGCAGAACTGAAATGGCAGGAGGAGGCGGAGGAGGAGGAGGAGGAGAAGGAGGGGGAGGAGGGAGATGGGGTGAAAGGAGCGGTATTCCACTTGATTAATAACACTAATCAAATTATACAGTGTTCCACTGTGCCCTGAAATCTGGGGCCATAATGTCCTCTAATGGCGAGGTTCATGGAGCTAAACTTCAGAGGGAAAACACGGCGCTGACTGCTGCATGGCTTAATGAAGGCAGTAAAACATCCATTTCCAGAAGCCATGAAATGAAAGGCAAGATTGTACTGTAGATGTGCACCCAGTGGCTCCCTCACCACAAAAAAATGGAAGGCTGTTAACACAAAAGACAGTGTCGGAAAGAAGAGAGAGAGAAAGAGCGAAAGAGATGCAAGGCTATAAGAAGAGAAATGAGGGGAGAATAACACAAGTGAAGAGATTTAAAGGGCAAGAACACCAACAATATGAGGATAGAAAAAGAAAAAGCATGATGGAGTGAGGATGGAGAGACTGATTGGTGGATGCTCTCAGTGCTTTGTTTCCAGACAAGTTCTCTTCTGGCATAAAGACAATCTCTGTCTGCTGATTATGGATGAGCCAGCCTGGTTTACTATGTCTGTTATACTTAGTGCTGCTGACAGGAGCCACAATTCATCACTATTTAGTTGCTGATGCACCTAACCACAGCATCCTCCCCCTCATCCATCTCAATGCCACTCCATTAGAGTATTCCCTCTGTCCATCCGGGCATGCATTGTGTTGATCTATCCAACCATCTGTGTTGCCATCCATCCATCCATCCGTCCGTCTGCTCGTCAGTCCGTCCGTCATACATCTTCACTACCATCCGTCCGTCCCTACATCCATGCCTCCATCCACCCATCCATCAAACCCTCCAACCCTGGGAAAACATCAAGATCTGATGCCTACAACAACATTGTTCTCACCTCAGCTGTCAGTTAGACGCTCAAGGTAAGATATGAGGTTATGTCTGGACATTAGGTTGGTCCACGAGGCTGTATGACTTCTGTTGGCAGCGTCAAACTCTCAGCATTACGTGTTTAGAGCAGAAAAAGTCTGCTGCATCACAACACACGTAGACTCCAGACACTTAAATATATACAAAAGCATTATGGTTTTCATTTAATTTACTAAATTGCACTTGCAACAAACAATCAAATCAGCCTTTGAATCCTGAATAAAGCAAATGTTGTTAGTAGTCCTTAGGGCAAAATTTAATCTGGAGAGCTACGGGGGAAAAAAAAAACAACAAAGCTGAGAAAACACAGATTGCTATTGTTATTATTATCATAATTACAGCTGTGCTTATCGTGCAAGCAGCCTCAATCACGATGAAATACAGTTTCATTTGATGAAGCTTCCTGTTTTGACTGGCTTGAGCTTGGAAACCACACACTTGGCTGGCATGCCAAAAACTCAATCAGGCGCAATTACATAACCATCAGATAGAAATGTAATTGATTTGAAAGCTGACATGAGATATAACTACATTACAGTGGAGGCACAGTGGGGAGCCTCCTTGGGGACAGGGCCTACGGGGAGCTCATTACAGCCAAGCTTTGAATTATTGAGTGTTATGGCAGTGACATTGAGGAATAGAGGCAGGCGATTGGCTGTAGCAACTCAGCAAGTGTTTATCTCAACTTACAGCAACCTAAGACATCTGAAGGAGTGATCTGCCCGAGCATGAATACTGCAGGGGTAGAAGTGGTAATGGTTCATAACTGGCAGAGTTCAGGCCATGATAAGAGCGTGTGCGTGGCAAGGCTCCTATTTCCCACTGAAATATTTGTAAAGAGTGCAACTACGGATGCGTAGCAACAGACCAGCTATTCACCCGGTCACATATTTAGTGGCTTGGTTTGCATTTGCAGTGATGACATCTCATGTCACCCTGTGTCACATTAAGACCAGTGTTGACTTAGCTCGGTGCCTTCTGACAACGACTTTCCCTTAGGTAAAATCTGCTTAGCTGGTTTCAGTGTTGTCTAGTTCGGTTGTTGCTGAGCTTGCAATTTAGTTTCATAGCTAGCAGGAAAACATAATGCCAGGCACGTCTCCTTCTTGTCCTTTTTGATGGAGTAACCAAAACATTTTCATTTTTCCACCTTATTCTTAGCTTTACAGACACAAAGGAGCTTAAATTAGGTGGCAACCTCCCTGGAGGGTGGTTTTAGTGGGGGGGAGTGAAGTAGCACATCTGCCTGACCCTGACCACCAGCCTACAGGCCTTCCCTGAGGTACCAGGGGGACTATTGAGAGGATAAAGATATAAGTCAGTGCAGAAGGGCCTCAGCATCCCTGAGGAGCCGAGTGCCTGCCTACCTCTGGGAGAGCTATGCCCCCTAGGCTTCTGCCACTGATCTCTCTCTGTCTCTCTCATTCTTCTATCACTGTCCTCTCTCTCCTCACACAGGCCTCCTGTGAGCTTTCTCACAAAAAAAAATGAGAACTCAATTAATTCAGGCGAAATGAGGACAAGAGAGGAGGAGGTCTGGGGAGCCCAGGGAGGCAGAGAATGAGCGAGAGAGGGAAGCCTGACGGAGCTGCTTGTCAATCTGTGGCCTGGAAACGGCAAACAGAGCATGAGGTGACTGTGCATGTGCATTAAGTCTTTAGCCAAGCTAATCCTGTCTGCAGTTTAAACATGGAGGATGTACCAACGCTCCTCATTACAGAGGGGGATGCTGGGTATATAGACCGGTCAGGAGGACGCAGACAAAGAAAAAAGAGCAACGCCTGGAAGAGACGGAGACAGAAGACGTGATTAAAAACATGCTGACACTCCCTGACGATCCCCTGCATGTTGTTTATTACACGGATGCTGTGGGGTCTCACACGCTGGCTCTTTATTAGAGTTATCAGTCATCTCTTGAGTTGTTGTCGGTGTTACTGATATGATACAGAGTTGACAGAGGCTGGAGATCTAAACCTAGAATCACCAACCTGTCATGTGTACGTCAACGTCTGTCCCAACATACAGTCAGGAGAAACAAAATTGACCTACAAACTTGACTTGATGGAACACAAAGTTGTAGCCAGTGGACAACAGCTTAACCAGACTGTCCAATAAAACTGCGTGCCAACCTACAGCATCAGGCACTGCCCTTCAGTGAGGAAACTGTTTACCTAAGGCGGCAGCAAGTGACGACATGTTAAAGAAACAAGGAGCATAAAACATTTCTTGTCATGTCCGACCACAGCTCTGTTGCTAGGCGACAGCGGCAAGAAAAGCCGGGCGCTCAAATTACAGAAATCCTTGCAAGACCTCCGACTCATTTTGGTTTCGGCCTTCACACGTTACATGGCTCAAAAATGCTGCCTCCCTTTACACACACATGCACACACACAGTATCAAGGTGGGAGCACAAGATAAGTGTCACCAAGTCTGACGACATGAAAAACCGATGATCACAATCTTCCCTCCTGCAGTCATGAATAATGACAGCAGAAACATTTTTTGTAGAACAACAGCTTGACCTTTGACGTTAAGCTTACATAATTCTATCAGTTCATCATTTAAGAGACACAGAAGTTTATGAAAACATTTCAAGTTCACATTGTCCTTGAATTCTGAACTTTAACCTCCAATTTTCATGTGGGTGTTTGTGACTAAACCTAAATGGTCCCATTATCGGAGATACCTCTGGCTCTGTTTGACCCACTGTAATGACTCCATGTGCAGTGCATCACTTTATGAATGTGATCTCTGACCTCTGACCTTGAACACACTGGCCCAGAGTGTGCTCAGTGTGTTCAGACAGTTATTTATCTTGCATGTGTCCGGTCACCCTGCTTAATGCTATATTAGGGTGCTACAAGCCACCACACAGCTCAGCTAATTTTCTCATAGCCTTGCAGAAAACCTGGCAGAAAACCAGCTGTTGGAGGGGGCTGTTGCCAGGTTTGAGGTCACTAGCACACGCAGACAGACACCCACTGCAGTATTTCCAAGAGCTCCCTATGCTAAATGTACAAGTCGACGCTGCAGATCCTTTTTTCATCTGGTTTGTTGCTCAGAGTAGAACTGATTTCTGTGTGTGTCACAGAGAACTAAAACAACAAATAAAAATAAACGACCCATTTTTACCCTTCAACTACTTGTAAGCTGTGAGACGTTATCTCCACGCCATGCTGTTGTGAAAGTAACCACTTCCCTCTGACAGAGAGTAAATCTCACCGTATTCTGGGATATTTTTATGTTCATTTTTGACTGCAGCGCATATATTACAATGTTTTACCAGTCCCAGCTCCAGGACCTGGCTTGTAAAACAGGCGAGGCAGACGGAGCCAAATTCTCGCATGATATTTACCTTGCATGTAAGGAGACAAGGGGGCGGTGGGAAATGTGTTTTCAAGAAAATCAGTCTGCCACTAGTACTTATAGTGATTGAATAGCCTGTAAACAGAAGCAGCAGACTTACTTGACACTCTCCGGGAGATACTAATATAGTTGTGCTTTGAGGAGCTGAAGGGAAAGAAGGAGGAGGGGCGTTGAAGTTCATGAACTGATCCGTGGGTGCAGGAGCTTTCAAAATTACCCTGTCTCCGGACTTGGCCTGGTCTCTGAACTGAGGCTGCAGAGTAAAAGCACAAGACTGTTGAGCGAAGTACGTCAAGTCGGTCATAAGACACAGGCGGTCAATGGCCGATAGTGTTCCTCGGATTAGCCCAAATTAAAATTAGATCTATCTTTAACAATCTAATAAAAAAAGCCATATGATGACACTTTGCCTCATTTATGCTTTCCATCTTCTCCTCTGCAAGCCTCAGAGGGGAATAAATTCTCCTTTGTTCATGGTGCTGGTAAAAAGATCATTTTGCTAGTGTGCCAGCAACTCCCCAATCTATGAAATTTATCACAGTCAGAGATCATTTTCTCCCAGATCTATTTCCAATCAAGAAAGTGTGGAGGCTGCAGATAGTCTTGTTGATGTTGCAGGTCGAATTAGTGGCAATATGAGCATGAAAATGAATTAAGCACACAGTTTAGCACTGCAGATGAAGGCATGTCTTTGTGTCCTCACCACACATCAGCTGACATTGATAATGTATTCCGCCTAAGGATATTACACTAATAAACAGCTTAAAAAGAAAGCAGAGTTCTTCTACGGCCTGAGTTTGGGGACTGCTTGTAATGAGGTGTGAAGCTTTTTACCACAACGTAAACAACACAGCATGTTTGTAATTTAAATAAAAGTAAATCCAGTTTCTCTATGTCCTCCAAAATGTCCTGGCAAAATCAACAAAACCCCAAATGGCTCCAACAACACAAACACTAAAGACAAACTGCATTTAGAAGTTGTTCCACTTTCTTGATGTCAACCATCTAGTGAATAATTTACATTTTCTGAGACAGTGTCAATTTCCAAAGAGCTGTGAGAGGGAGGGAGGGAGGGAGGGGAGGCACTGAGAGTTCACCCTCTGCTGCTACAGCAGTTTGGAGGAGAACCGTTTTAAAAATGTGAGAAAAACCACAACCTATGTAGCTATTGTGCAAACACGAAAAACCACAGAGGAAGCTGTGAGTCGCTAAAAGTGCAGATTACCTGTACATCTGAGCCACAGCCGAACCAAACTGAGGCTTTTGAAACTGAAACTGAAGTCTTGTTTTGTAACTGCTGACACAGGCAGACATATGGAGAGAAGAACATAATGAAAACACAGGTACATAAAATGGTTGAACGACTGTAAGAGTTTTTCTGGTTATATGCCGTGGTCACATTTTTAGGGGCAGTCAGATGGTGCTGTCGACCACCACTATCATCAAAACATAGAATAAGAAAAAACAGTTTTAGAGCAGTAAGCTGTTCGTCAGGCCACACGATTTTAAGAGTGGTTTTGCAGCTGCAAACCAGTTGCTCTTTTTACCACAAGACAAAAAAAAAAAAAAGAAACAACCTGAAAAGGAATTAACACATGCTCTCTGTATCTAAACTTTGAGACTAGTCCTTAGAAACTCGCGTAAATCACCAGACACCTGCCCTACATCTCCTCTGACCTGAAGCAGATGGAAGGAAAGGAAACGCAATGAAACCATTTGGTTTTGTTTGTCCTAATGGGGTCGTCCTGGCTCAGGGAAACCTTAGCCTGGCATTCACTCTAATCCCCAGAGAATGAAATGCGGGGCCAGCAGCATACAGATAAGGCATCAAGTGATTGCATATCTGAGACAGACCACCGAAGGAGTCTTCAAACGTGGCCTCTGTGACACTGCTAATTTGACGTCCCTTCTCCTGTTCTGCACTTGGCCTCAGGGGTAGTCCCCTGTATCAATTTACATCCAGCCGGTTACTTTCAAATAACAAGAGCTGCATCGAGTTAAACGGATTCAGTTGAGCTGAATTGCACACAGTTCATCGGCTATTGGCTGGCGCTGGCGGGGTAAATGACAGTGGTGTGTAGCGCTGGAGAGTATCAGTTGACCCAGAGTAATTATTCATAGGGCCGTGTTGTGATGGCTGCTGCTCTGGTGAGGTCTGGCAGGTGCAGCTAAAGGGAAAACAAAAACATTTCCATCCAAAGCAGAGCTGACACCGCTGGGCATCTAGAGGAAACCATGAAAGAAAATCTGATGCCTTAAAAGGGGGAATAACATATCATCAACAGTGGTGAGCTTTGTGTGTTGTAAACGGATAGCAGCGTGACAGCTATACGTTCCCAAATGGAAGTTGGGTTTGATGCAATGGAAGATGTTATTTAAGAGGGGTGGCTCGTGCATGGCGGATAGAATTGAGCAGCTCTTTGTAAAGAACGAGTACTCTGGTCCTCGCAACCACAGGCGGACATCGCTTCGAAATTTGTAATTACTGTAATTGTGATTTCGACAAATGGGCCTCCAATACGCTCTCTGCGGCAAAAATATAGGATGTGTTCGCCGTGGGGAGTTGAGCAACAGCATCCATGGACAAAGCTTTAATTTAAAACCTCTGGTATGGAAAGCATTTCAAACTGGAAAAAACTATCCAGAAAGAAAACTTCCTCGATGTGTCTTTGCCTTAAGCAAATAAAGTCTGTGACTCCCACAATGAAAACAGAAAACAAGCTTCACCTTTACATCCATCTGAGCTTCTTCTTTCTCACCTCTATTTACAATTAAAATGATCCACAGCGATGTGTACCCACAAATACACACACTGAAGGCCCACTTGTTAAAAAAAAGCACAATAGTGTGGCAATTAGTGGCTGGAGAGGACGAATGCTGGATCGGTTACAGTTGTTGAATGTTAATTACAGCGTTTTACGGTGCTGAGGAGATAACGAGTTAGCGCCTGGTGACAGCAGCGACACGTCCTTTAACGAGAGCCGTGGAAATTTATGAAACTTGAGATCAGGGACAATGAGGCGTTACTGGCTTGTCAGATGCGCTCCTGATCACCCTCCCTTTGTCCTAATGAAAACAGACACTTGTTTCTTTCTGTTCTCTACTCCTACCAGCGCTGTCAGCCCCAAATGATAATTGTTCATCGAGGAAAGGTAGAAATTAGCAGACTGGGATTCAGCCCATGTCTACTCTAAATACCTTACATCTAACATCTCCACTGCCATTGTTTAATCAGCTTCTGTCACAATTTTACAGCAGGAAAACAACAACCCCAAAACCTGTGGACACATACAGGCCTCAGATAAACATGGGGTCATATTACAGATAATTCCCTGTCTGGGGCATGAAGCATAGCCGGTAGCTAGACGAATGTGAGCGACCATTCTTTCCCGTCTGTCTAAATAGCGACGGATCAAGAGCTTGGTGAAATCCAGGGGGTTAATATGGTCATGTTGTGAAGCCTGGTTTGGAATTTAGGTTAATGGAATCATTGATAGGGCTCAGCTCTCATGCCAGCAACGCTTAAGAGGATCCATACTTTATGATTTAGACAAATCCTGGGACATTCTTCAAAGTTTCCCCGGCTGACCCTGGCAAGACTCTTAGAAACACATGCACTGACACACACACACCTGCACGCGCACACATACACGAATCTGAGGATTTCACTGGGTCTACACAGTCACTGCTAACCAGAATCCCCAGGCTGTTTCAACAGCCTAAATGGCTTTTATCGGATATTACATCAGTTACACTGGGGCAAACATGGCCCCCGATGGAAATATTAAGCATAAGAAAGAGTAGGAGAGCCTGTTTTCTTTTTCCCTCTTAAATGACTCTTTCTAAATTACTGAAATGTGAGCAAGAGAGTACAGTTAAGTATGGTATTTTTGAAATTGCAGCCCAGGTAAAGACTATGACCCTGGCAAAACAAATAACTATGCACTTTATAGCTAGGTTTTCTTGCCCAACTCTCTCACTCAAATTACAAAGCATTTACTGGACTCAATTAGTCAATTTTTGAGAAACAACCACAGGAGCCATTGCCTATGGTCAGTAGATCCAAGGAAAAACTTTGCCCCTCCTTTATTTTAAAGGTAGACTCCTCTGTTTTGGAAGATTACCACCATTTCCTGACTGTCCAATGAAGCTAAATCATTTAAATCCCTACTAAAAACAAAGAAACAAACAAACAGATGAAGTCATTTCTGTCTGACAATAATATTTTAATTAAAACTCAGTCAGACATTGTAGTAATAACTACAGCCAAATCGGTCCCAAACGTGTTCTGCAGCTTTTAAATATATTTTGATTGCATGAATCATTGTATTCTCCTGCAAGAAGTATTTGATAGGTTGTCTTGACCAGGGGCTATCCTGGCTGTAAAATATATGACTGGGAGAAGTCCACAGACAGGTGTTCCTCAAGGATCTATCTGGGGACCATTTCTATTCAAATAAATGATCTTGATGTAAGAGTAAATCACCTCTAGGCTGATGATGCAATTTGCATAAAACATAACCATGTTTGAGAGCAGTATGTTTTCCCTGTGGTACTTACTATTGATGGCTCTTAAATAAAATCTAAATAAAAATCCTAAGTGCCTCTCTAAAAAAACACTGGATGTAGTCGAGCATGCATATGCACCATTGTAACTTATATGTAATGGTTTAATGGCCAATGGTTCATGTTCATAGTACATGTGTTTGCTGACGTGTTGCTCCAGCAGCTATAGCACTGGATCAGCAGAGGAAATCCTCTTGCTCCATAGTTTGATGTATGACACTACTTGTTCCTTGAAAAGACCACGAGCCTGGAATGAGTTTCAGGACATACTAGAAGACTTTACCTTGTCTAGACTAGTGCTGACAATGTCTGATTTCAGATTTAATCTGATTTAATATTGAATCAATTACGGATACTTATTTTCCAATACAAGTTCTAGGATATTAGATCGCCTGAGAACTAATTTTATTAAACTGTATAACCAACCCTCTACCCTGGTGCATTATTAAACTATTAAAAGAGAGACAGACAAAATTATTGAATCAAGTACAGATTTGTTTGTGATAATCTATTTTCAGATAGACACACAAAACTCACAGTAATGATGCTGGTACTGGTGACAGACTGCAGCAGTTGTGTTGCACTGTGGAGAGCAATGGTTTTAACCTGTGATTGTGTTTCTGGGCTGTGATATATCTATCTATCTATCTATCTATATATATATATGCGCACCCTGGTAGTGTGATTGTTCTGTTGGCTGTACAATAAACTGCCCTTCCAGGACAAGGACAAATTTTGACTTTGAACAGTGTGTATCAGAAGAGAAACAGGCAAAAGTGTACGCCATGTGTTTAAAATCCTGCTTTGGATTGCCACTAAAATGTCCGTTGCTTCTGGTGTATTAATGAGGCATCCATTTCAGCAACACAGTACAGGTTCATATCCTTGAAAATAGTGATAGACTCAGGTATTTTCTGGGTACGCAGGGAATTGGATGCTAACTTCAGAGCAAATGCCTTCTCCACTGGAGGTCGTTTCAGATATTTTCACAGATTGTGTATTTGAGTTCAAGTGTTTGAAAGATTTGTGGCATTTTCTAAGTATTTTATCTAAATTTTGCACATCTTGAACATGGGCTTGTTTTGTCTAATTCTTCACAGTTTTAATAGTTTTAATTCAGAAATACTTTAAAGACTGTTTCCATGTTACACACTGTACATTTGAACCCCTGATATACAATATATGGTACTTCTGTATTTTACAAGCTATCTTCCTTTTCTTCTTTATATACTTGAAATGAAAACTAATACAACATCCCTCTGAGTTCACTGGAATTAATACATGATCTAAAGTCAATATCAGTAGGTTCATTAACTCTCCTTAAATGCAGCCATTTGCTTGTGCAGATGTAAATTCACTGCTTCAACCCCTAACATCCTCAGTGAAGCTGCTGACCTGGTATAAATACATGTGGTGGGAAAAACAATAATTGATGCCGCTGCAGGAGGAATGACGAGCACCGGGGAGAGGGAGGGAAGATCTTTTAAAACCACTGAAAACGAGGCACCGGGGATGGTGTTCAGATGTCAATAAAAACAGGTGTTAACCAGTTTAGCTAAGATGTTAAGAGCTTAGATAATCCTAGCCTGGATCCAAGAGGGATCCGGCTCTGGAATACTAATGCTTCGGATGCACTGTTAAATCACACAGAGTTGATTAGAGGGGTAGGTCTGAGTGGTACTGCACTACTCCTGCAGGATTACCAAAGATTGAAGAGTAAGAAATGTTCACATATAGAAAAGTGTTGGTTGTGAGAGGTCTGCAACCATTAATATCTCATATAATTTTCAACTACAAGAGAAAAAGCCAATAATGCACATGAAAATATTTACCTGCCGTGTAAAAACCATTTCTATAGAAGTCATGCTCTGCTTCTCTGTCCATTTGGTGGGCTTCGTCCAGTGCTGCCTCAGATTCCTATTCTCGGCTGACAGCTGGGGGTCCTGCCCTGCTCTTCTGCTGTTGTAGACCATCCACCTCAGAGTCAGGTGGCTGCTCATTCTGGGATGCTGTTCTGGTCACCACAGCTGTAAAGAGTTGTTATCTGAGCTACTGCAGCACTTTTGCCTGCTCCAACCAGTCTGACCTCTGACCTCTCTGTTTCTATCAAAATGACTGCTGCTCACTGGATGTTTTGTTTCTCACTTTACTCTGTTGGGTAATCATCAAATTCAGAAACACTAATCGCCACTGTGCAGCTGCAACTGCAACTAAATAAAAGGCAGCTCTGCATGAAAATGTGGCAACCGCAACAAATCAAGTTTCATCCAGAAAATTTAACTCTTGTGTATAAACACACCCCCTCTCTCCATCAAACCACGCCCACCCTGTGAAAACCCTCATCAGTGTCAAAGATGACACCTCCATTTGGATAAAAATCTAAATAAACACGACACTCTGTTTCACTTAATCGACTTTGAATGCACCACCTTGCCTGCTCCATACGTTCACACACTCTCTTTCATGCCACCCCATAATCAAATCAGCATCTGGTGTCAGGGTGGCTTGCAGTTTGGGGTGTTCTCATTTGTAAACACCACCTGCCAGTTCTCACTCTCCCCGGGTGACATTAGCGCAAGCGTGAAATGTGATTTAGCGTCGAGCAAACCTCTGCACCGCGCGCATCTGAGTCTGCCCACCTGGAAAGCGGGCATGAATAATCTATGGTGACCTGAGTCGGAGGCGGATTTCATGCATAAGACACTAGCCAGCCGGCGCCAGCAACGCAGTCCGGCGGGATAAACTGTGGCGATGAGCTGATTTCTTCATCGCTGATGGGAAGAGTTTGCTCAGTCAATCACATTACATACATTAAGAGGGGGAAACGCGCAGTGGAAGTGAGTGTCATTCTTATCGAGGGAAACTCCGGGCCCGACTGTGTCCTGGTGTCACCCTTAAAACCCGGCATCGATCGGCGCGCCTGCATTCTCCCCCTGCTGACCACTTTGTTTGCTCCGCCACAAAGCTGTAGGACAAGGTCCTTGTTAATCACAGACATTTAGCTATTGATGCAAAGCCTTTAAGCGCCAGGGAAACTAAGAAGATCAATCATAAGACAATTTATTTTCATTGGTCAGGTCTGGTTAATGCGAAGCCGCTTCACGCCTTCTGCATGATCACACATAATGTAATCAGATTTCCATTGATGGAGTACCGAAGCTATGATTAGATTTCCCAGTGGGGGTAAAGATATACATGTAGACATTCACTCCTCAGCACTCTGCACCTGCTATACAATTGGTGCCAAGTGCACTGTAACACGGAACAGCAGACATATCACCTTTACGCTGCCAGCATCTCGCCGTTTGATGAATGTCAACAAAGTGGTTAGCAGGGGAGGAAATGAGAAAAAGAGAGAGAGGAGAGGAGAGGCGAGGGGGAAAGAACACACAATTATAAAAGCTTCATTTCTTCAGAGAACCATAAAGTCTCGTCCCAGAAGGGCAGCTGAGCACAAATCAATTTCTTTCAGTCGATTACAAGCACTGAGGTTCTAACCTTCATTTGTGAGTCTAATACTCCAACAGTTATGTAGAACACATACCAATTAAGCAATTCTGCTGGAATAAGAGGGCCGTGAACTGACGCAATTATGGAGGCCGGGCCCCTGGGGAGGTCGGGTTATCGGCTCAGGAGCAGGGAGAACGAGGGGAGCAGGGCAGGAGAGAATGGGGCAGAAAGGAGGCAAAGAAGGAAGAGAAGGGAAATGGAAGCCAAGCAAAAAGCCATTTATTAAGTCTAATACTCTGTGAAATGTTCCCATGGTAATAAGGCGAAGAGATTGCGTTAATATCAGGGAGCCATGCAGAAAAGGTCACTCGATATTTGTACCGCCCACCGGGGTCGCACTGATGGGAGCTGCTCAAACACATCTGATAATGCTCTCAGCGTCGTCGCTCGGTACCAGAGGTCGAGAGGATGGGAGCTTGGGAAAAGATGCCATTTGTGGAAATTGCACTGATGTACCACTGTGCTCTGACACAATTCTCCCTGCTGGCTTTTTTTTTTTTTTATGCGCAGACAGCTGTGCGACAAGTGAATGGAATAAGCATGATGACACCCAGTCAAAGATTATCAAGCATAAGTGTACGGCTCTGTGGCGCATTATGCCTTCCGCTAAGTTTTGATTTTCGCAATCATTCATCTGCACAATGACGTGAATATACAGGCGAGACAGCCAGCGTTCTCGTTCTGATTTTCAATATCTGTTTGCACACAAGCTCATGAAAGGAAACGCATTAGAGGCACTCTCCATCTTTCTATTGTCACAAACTAAATCTGATGCCATTTTCCTCTTGATTTTAAGAGCCTGGATGCATCTCCACAGATATGCGGAGATCAACACATTGTCATTCACGGCTGCGGCGCACCTTAACCACCGCCCTCGCTGCCAGAAGATTTATGGTAATTCCTGATAGCATGTGATAGGATGCAGCCCATAAACTCATGTGAGGTATGTGTTTCTATGGTAACCCTTCCCTCTCTCCGCCAGGCCTATGTGTCTTGGTGTTTTACTTTTTCCCCCTGCATTGTAGGCACTGTCTATTTGTAAACCAGTGGTAGGAATGAGATGCAGATTTGTGGCGAAGCAGAGACACAGATGTTTCCTCATTGCCTTTTAATCTCCTATTCCCTGAGCGCCTGGAGAGAAACACTCCCCCTTTAGAATGGTAATTGGACGAGATGAATAATAAACAAAATGAAAACAGGCCGGTGTTTATCAGGAGCATTCTAACACTTTGGAATGATCATACTTTATGGCTATTATTAGACAGAGACAAAAGCAAGTGTTGATCCTTCTGGGAATAATAAAGGACGGAGCTTTAACTTGTCTAATCAGCAGGAGACCTATCAGGGTCTGGCGGAGGACGACAATGCCTTGCTCATTACAGCAGGCGCCACTCAGACTCCATCACTAAATCTCATTTTGCTGATTTCCATACTCTCTACAACCCACCAGTCTGTAAATACACAGCATCAGTATTCATACATGCACACAACACACATCCCCTCTCTCCTTCAACATGTCTGACAATTAAATTACACTGAACTGACATCACAGCTCCATAGATTCATTGCCTCTAAATGTAAAATACTGATTTATTAAGTGCTGCCTGACCCGGTGTTATATGGTGAGCCATTTTCCTCCATCTCACATCTTAAGCCGAGCACTCACCTCAATATCTGGAGGTGTTTGTGTAGCTGTTGACAGCGCTGTGATAAATGTGGATATTTCAACACCATGTGATATCAGAAAAAAATCAGCCATTTGCATGAAAAGCCTGTCCCTCTCTCTCTCTCTCTCCCCAGAGAGCTTTATTACAGGAGGATATTTCAAACGCTATCAAATGTGCCAAACATTTACTTTGATAACTCCATCAGATGACTCCCCGGGTTTAATGGCAGCAATCTGAGAGTGCCGAGGCACACACCTACAGCACAGACAATAATGGCGGGGAGAAATATGAGGAAGGGATGAATAAAATCTCTTTAAAAAGTTCATAAATAATGCACCTCACTCGTGAGAGAGTTGTTGCCTATTTAACTATACATGCCTCTCCCTGGTTTCCGCGCGGGCAGAAAGACAAACACAGCGTGTACTGTGGGTCAACATGACAGCACAGGAGGAGCACAACCCAGGGCTCCATCAATCCTCTCAGGCTCGGCCTTCCACCCTCGTGTAGCAACACCTCCCTATGACAAATCTCCTGCCACAGTATGACTGCACCACCTACTGTATTTTCTCGCTGTGCTAAAACACGTAATGACAAGAGAGAAACAGTGAATAACCGAACGCTTGTCAAAACGAGGGTGAAGATTTGAGGGAATGGGAGAAAAACAAAGTGCAGGACTAATTATCCAATTAATGCGCAATTAAGCCCATGCGGGCTAATGGTCTGTGTTGGATTTGGTAATAGCTCTAGCAGACTGAGGAGATTATTAAACTCACTGTCGGCTGTTGTACACAACAGACAGACTCACACGCTGTCTCAGTAAAGCGTCCCAATCGTAGGATATGTCTTGATTATAACCCACTAAAAAATACATACACATTGTATTTTTAAGCCCAAGAATGCTGACTGCAAATTCAAAGGGAAAGAAAACATTTTTTTTTTAAAGCCTGAAACATAATTCAACAAAGCATTTCATTAAGATTTTCATTATCGGCCATGAGCAGAGTTTGCTAATAAATGCTAATTATATTCAAGCTAATATTTAATCACACACAATTTCTCCAGTAAACTCGGTTTGAGGAAATACTAATTGTAATGAACGCGTTCACAGCGCAGTTTATGAACTTCAGCGCGGGCAAAATGTGAATGATGTTTGAAAATGCTTTTTTTCAACTGAGTGTTATTAGCTTTGACTAATTTCCAACCCTAATGGGATCCTCTTGGAGGGGTATTTTGGTGCAATTAATAATGCACATAGAATAATTAGATGATAAATATTCATCATGTTGTACTTGTGGTGTGTATACGGTATGGTGAGCACACACAAACCTGACTGTGCAGTGCACAAGCATTAATATAAGTGTTAATGTTATGAGCTTGTTAGGTGCTAACTGGAAATAAGTGCACATATATTGTATGTTTAGTGGCAATTATCTGAAAGCAAAGATATAGTTGAGTCATTTTTGCATTGTGAATTGTAGCACAGACGGCAATTATGATTGGAGTTGCTTTCCCTTTGTGTGTGTCTGTGTGAGCCACTGCAAACAGGAAGTACATTGTACGAACAAGGGATTCATTTTGTTGGATCTACGATGAGGTGACAGGACGTGTTTACAACATCTTGCTTCAGAGGCCGTGACTGTTAAAAAAACAGTCAGGAAGTGAATGCGGGGGAGCGTGTCGTCATTTCTAAATGTCACAGTCTCTACCCGTCCAGATGTAGTTTGAGGCTACCTGTTGAGGAGCAGCAGCAGCTCAGTGTCGAGGAACATCCAGGACCATTGTTTGTATTGGAATGGTTTGTGTTCCCTGTTGGTGACTTTGCATCCACCTGCCAATGATTTTAATCTGCATTACAAGTCACTAAGAAGATTAGCTTCCCCCTGGGGAGTAAATATTGTCAATGTTCTTATTGTAAGGCATTTTATGAAAGCTTAAGTGACCGAGCTGTTCGTGTTCTGTTGTTGTAGCCAGGCTTGGATTTGACTGCTCCATGAAAACATGCTGGCTGATGGTTAGTTGAATATTTTCAACATGTTGCTGTGTGTCAAATTCATTCGTTAAAAAGTGAAATGTTGTGTCTGGCTGAGTGTGTGAAGGTCTTTCTAGATTCATTCTTGCTGTCTGTTGGAGCTGCCAAAGTCCAAACCTGCTGTGAAGTCACCGAGACACAAACGAGAAAATGAATGTCAGACATGTTTCTAATCCAGCAGAACAACCCGTCCCTGATGGTGCCCTTGCTTTAAAGCCCAAACACACTGTTTAGTAACAGTTTGGTCTCTTTGTTGTTGTACTTCGATCCAAAACATTATTTCAGTTTGGTGTTGCAGATGCTGGCTATCAACTCGGCACACTTCTAAACACAAGCGTTGGCCATCGCTCCAGTGCAACAGATAGCAGCAGGAACAAGTACAAGGTACAACTGAGACACGGGTGAACTCTCTTTGCCCTTGAACAGCCAACACAAAAGGTAAATATTGCTAGAACACACACTCCAACATGAAAATGTAAACACATGAGGGTATAATGTGTAGCCAATCCCAGGTAAGACACTCATATAAGCAAAGCATTACGCAACAGCCCTCGGCTGATTATGAACCTTCACAAATTTTATCATTATGCCGAGACAACTGTGCAAATACACTTAAAGCTGCTGGAGATCTCTCAGGGTTTAGTGCAATCATCTACCCTTAAGCTGACTTTTGGCTCACTCTGGCTAATCCTCCAGGACCCGGCATTCTGGGCTGTGACTCAGCACGAGCCACCAGGTACAGAGCTGCCTCCTCGGCCCGGGGAGGCCAATGTCAACAGGATTGAGAAGAGGTGGAAAGACAATCAGGGTCGGGATGGGATTTAATCCAGGTTCAGAGCCGGCGTAATGGAGAGTCTGTGTCTGGGTGAGCGATGGATTGCGAGGCAGTGGTGTCCCCTGAGCCCCGGGCCCTCTCTGACTGCAGCCATCTGGAGTTGATCTTTGTCTTGTTCACCTCAAACCCAGACATAAAATGGCAGTCATTTGTCCCCCCCCCCCCCCTCTCTCTCTCTCTCTCTCTCTCTCTCTCCCAGTGCCAGGTATATAAACAATCAGACGCACTTTGTCCAGCCATGTTTCTTTGATTTCTGGTCTTGCTGCATCTAATCATCCCTCCTCTGGTTTAATCGTCTATTACTTGTGGTATTTGGCCTAGTTTGATTACACTCCCATGTGTTGTGCCAGGATCCCACTAGGCCCAGGGCCTTTATCTGTGAGAGGCATTTAGCCAAACATCAAACATAGAATGTGAACTTTCATCCGAAATGTACTGCACATCCTCTACTTGTAGCTGTCAAATTGGAGTGAGTTAATTGTGCGTTTAAGTGCCCTGAAAAAAGAAAAAGCCCCATAGCGGAAAAGGAGGTTAAAGACCCCTGAACCCACGCTGACTGACAGATTTCTCGTAAAAACCTTCCCTGAGGTTAAAAGGGAGCGGCTTGACATAACTGTGCTCTGCTGGAGGAGGGCTAGACCAATAATGGTGACTGGGTCACAAAGTGCCTTGAAAAGCTGGCAGCTTGTGTTAGTTATCAGACTGTTTTAAATACCTCTTTCAATGTGAATCCAATTACCGGCAGCCTTTGTTTGTTCAGACAAAAGCAGCTATGTTCAAGGCCTGTCTCTCTCTGATTTTAATCAATTCTCTGGGGAAGTGTGTGTGGGAGATACAGATCAGGTCTTGCCATACGTCACTGAAAGATATGCGTGTGTGTGTGTGTGTGTGTGTGTGTCGGTTGCCTGTGCATAGGATTGTTTGTGTGAGAATGTCAGAATAGGTGAGTTATAGAAACTGTCGGAGAATAAAAAGCATAAAAGCTTTTCATAACACAGTTCATCGAAAAGGAACCTGAATCTGGACCAAGTCACTTCACTTTTAGAATTCCTGAACCTCCCTCTGTTTTTTTAAGAGCAACTTGTGGTTGTACTTAGACAGCGCGACGCAGTAGACAACATTTACATTCGATAATTATGACAAATCATATTGTCATCACAGCCCCAGCGTCTGTTGCTAATACCTAGAGGGGTTAGCATGTCATTTGGCGTCTGATGTGTTCATGTGCTGCGACTTGAGTGCAGTTGGGCACAATCCACCTGCTCCATTTTGTGGCTCTGCAGCTTTCAAGCCTTGAAGAATTAGAGGAGGACGCCATCGCAATAAAATGAACAAAGTCAGAAGGTCAGACTCATTTCTTTCCATTCCCTTTCAGGGAAAGAATTTGATCCCTAGACCCCCAAACCTTCCCCTTCAACAATGCGCGTTGATTTTTTTCCCCCTTCTTTTTTGTAGTTGTTGTTCCAAAGGGTCGTGTCAACCCTAATGAATACAAAAATGGTAAGATTTGCATTTCAATTTGGTAACCTCCCTCTCGAAGGCGATAAAGTCTCCCGCCCCGAACCCCGGCTCTAAATCACATTAAGCATACAGCTATCTTTTGTAAAGCCCTGCAACAATGTCACTGAGGTTCTCCCTCTCCATCATTATGCTGGCTGCTTTTTGTCGGTCTATTTACAAGCCAAATAAAAAGCTACGCAAAACATCTGGAGCCACAAAAGAGAACTCAAGTGAGGCTCTTAAAAACAAACCGCCAAGCCAGGGTCGACCAGGGCCTGCTTGAACCTTTCCAATCAAACCACCGCAGAAAAATAAAATAAGGAGAATTCAATTGGAGGAGTTGAAAACACAAAAACACATTCTACCCCTTCTTTGCATATAGGCTGCTTTAATTTACAACTCTCGATTGTAGTTATTGCTGTATACTGTACGCACACAGCTGTGAGTGTGTGACGCTGGGTTCTTCTCCGTGAGCCTCAAACAATATCAATAAAAACTGTAGCCAACTATTAAATCCACATCTCTTTGGTCAGTGGTGCGGGTCAGCGATTTGGAGTGGCACTGCCACTGCCCCTGACTACATACAGTTTGAGCAATGAAATCTAATCTGGATGCCGTGTGTGAACTTAATGGTGCGTGGCCCATTCAGCCTCCTCATGCTAGAGGTCAAGCGCACTTTATGAGGTCACCGTTTGCAGTTTTACAACCTAAATTTCCCATGACAGCGGCCGTTACTTTGTGCATCCAAACAGGGAGGCTCAGAGAAAAATGTGCTTTTTTTGTTGGTTTGGATTGTGACCTGGGACTCTCTCTGAGGGTTCGCAGCCAAGTGGGAGGCAGAGGGGAATATGGGTTGTGTAAATATACCCTCAGCTCAAGGACACACGGCACAATAACTTGCTGGATGTTTAGCATCTCCATCTACGTAGGATGCTAAGTCATGTTGAGACGAGGGGCTGGTGTCATTTGTTATGGAAATACTGCTTGCGAAAGATCTCACACAGAAGACTCAGCCCAGCAGGAGGTCACTCTACCAGCTGAGGTGGAGTAAAGAACACGCAGCATTCTGCAGTGTGGACAGTTGATCATGATTCCGCGGCGTCTCTGAAGACCTGATTTGAGGCTCTGAATTTGGACAACAAATGCAATTTGCACCGCATTAATGCTGCTTCCATTTCTTGCTGAACTACATTAAATGAGTGGGAAGGGAAAAACAAGAAGCACAAACCTTCCTGTGCCCTCAACAAATGCTTCTTCTAATAAGCTGTTTGCGTAGGAGCGTCAGATCATTTCAACCCTGACCCTGTGTGCCCATTTCTCACATCTCTGAGATGCAGCAATTGGAAGTGAACAGTTTTAACCGCTTTAACACAGTCATGGTGCAGGACGCCACATGGAATAATGTGAGCAGAGAAGAAGAATGCAGTTACACTCGTGAAAGCCTTCAGGGAAATGGTCAAAGTTCACACGAGCAAATGCACAAGCACCGCACAGTGTCTCTGGCTATAATTCTTCACATCATCTCCACTAAGACGCTCCCCAGCCTGCCTCCTTGTTATTGGACTTCCCTTTTAAAGCACACATGCAAATATGAAGGATAAAATCACCATTAAGCAGAGACTAGACTGCAGATCTCTCTGCGTGCGGCAGAGACATCATCTTTCATGTCCAAAACAAAAGGTCAACGTCTCAGGCAACCCACGTTTAGCCCTAACAGCTAATCGCCTCACTCCCCCAGCCCATCTGAGAGAATTACAGTGGCTGTTAAGTGTGCACAATGAATGCCATAAAGTTGGCCTATAAAGCAGGCTTTTGGCCAGCCCCTGGCACTGAGTGGGAGCGGGTCTCTCTGCACACCCTCGTGTACAGAATGATTGCTGATGGGTTTTTGCGAGGAGGGGAGGGGCGGGGCAGCTTCCACATCATTAATGAGCGCTAATATTTCAAAGAAGGACGCAGGGCCTGAGCACTGACCGTTATATTAAAAATCAAACGGTGTGACCTTGTTAAGATGGATGCCTTGTTGCTCTGTCCCCTCGGTGCAGCTGAGCTGCAGACGGCGCACCACATTAAAAGTGGCTCTTTGCTTTTTAAAGCATCAGCTATGGCTGCAGATATACGGGGTGCACCGGGAGCATTACGAGTGGCATTTAATTAAAGAAAAGTAAGCTGTGGGATTTTATAGACTGGCTGGGGATTGCTTGATCTGGTAAGTAAGTGGAAATGAAGGATGCTTGAAAGGTGGCATAAATCTAACACAGTGCTAACTTAACCTTCCTATCATTGTAAAAGTCAGGGCGAGGACACTTTCAGCTCCGCCTGCTGCAGAAAAAGTGTTATCTCATTCAGCTTCTCTAGCTTTAAATGAGTTTGCTGGATGATAAAAAAAAAGGGAAATTAGGGATCATACAAAAAGCAAGATGATAAATTTGATTAATTTATAGCTGCTTATTATTAAATTCATAAAACTGAAAAATTACAGACAGTAACACAGCAAAGGTTTATTATTATTTAAATAATAGTCAAAGCTTAAAAACATGAAACGAGGGGAAGCAGCCAGGAGGGATGGAGGTCCTGATCCACCTTAAGAAAACCTAGTTCCTTTCAGCTGCGGCTGGTCCAGGTTGGATTAGTGATTTATAGGCTGCTAATTAGCCCCAGATGACAATGATGAATGTGCGACACTAACACCTTTGTAGACTGCCTTGTTCGCCAACATCTGAGACGCCTGACAAAGCTATCATTTTACAGAAAGCTCTTAATTACCCCAGCACGATTATGAATGGACCGCAAACAGACACCCAGCTGCTTTGATGCATTGCAGTGGGAGGAGATGCAGCGTGGAGGGAAGGTAGGGAGGAATGGAATGAAAGCTCTGGATGACAGCGCTCGGTGCAGATGTGCTGCAAGACAAATAACTCAAGGACATTTTGTTTCAAAGACGCCATTTTTCTCAGGGAAATTCAAAGATGGGCTGGGTCAAAAGGTGGCAGATGGAGTAAAGGAAGGGAGGGAAGAAGATGGAAGCCACAGGCCCCACACACCTCTGGCCGTTGCTTTAAGTGAAGAGGCTGTGGCTGACGACCCAGTTGTTTTCCAAATCAAGTTTCTATTATTGATGTTGGCCTAGCCCTCCATAAGTCCTAATAGTTAATCTGCTTTTATCAATGAATTATTGACATCTCACTAATGTCCACATTATAGATTTTGCCATACATTCAGTGCTTTATGTCTGGATTGACTGTCAAGCTCTGATTCATAACACAAGAGGAACAGGAAATGGCGTGCGTTGGATTGCTTCCCTATCCATCACAGGCCAGTGTGAGAATGCCATAAAGGAGATGCTTCCTCCCCTCCCGGCCCCAGGTTCATGTTGGCCAGACCTGCTCTGAAATCAAAGACCACACTTCCATAATCGCCCCGCTGTGTCACAGAGGTCAACAACAGGGCTGCTGCCCCCCCCCCCCCCCCCCCCTGCCACACGTTTATTTTCCTTTTCCCCCCGCCACTGCCACACGTTTATTTTCCTTTTCCCAGCTTTCCAAAATTAGAGTTTCCGTGCAGGAAGCCGGTGTGGAAGGAGGAGGCCTCCAGTTCGTCTCGTTCCCTAAATATTTGGATGACTGGTAATTTGCTTTTTCTGATATGAAATGATTTCCTTTCCAGTTAAGAATCAAATAATGGTTTCCATCTGTCTGGGCGCTGTGAAGTGACGCTGCCGGGTTTGTCTGGACTATGTATGTGCATGTGCATGTGTGTGGTGTCTGGTGGTGTGCGAATAAGAGGGTGGAGTCAAGGGGAGGGCAATGTGACCTGAAACAGACACAACATGGGGCGAATAAGGAAGGAACACCAGGCACTAGGATGGACTTCAAACCAAGACAGTCTCTGAAAAAGAGATCCCTGTGGCTGCACCCACCTATAATTTTTTGATTTACCTCACTGAAGCCAAGCGCAATGGCTCCTGACACAATAAAACCAAGCCATAGGTTTTGCTGAACTGTCACTTAACTGAAACTTTTGATTCATGTCTGATAAACGGATGATTAAAAGCGTCGATGTCTGACTGAAAGAGACAGTGAAAGAACCATTAACTACAGATGAGCACACTGTCGTGGTGACGTTTACTCCACACGCTGAATACACAGTTATTTACATCATGAACGACTTTTGAGCTGCAACGTCAGCCAGTGATGATTCTATGTGAGGAGCTCTCCGGGGGATAGTTTCAAGATATATACAAATATTCCAAAGAACATAATTGCATTATGTTTGACAGGGATTTAAGACCATATGCTGGACACAGAAATGTAAATGTATGGTAATATGACTATTCATGGCTCGCCATACATGCCTGTGATTGTCATGGTTGATATTACTGCAGTTGTTTGATCAGAAGATAAAGAGATAAATCCGTCTGCAAGCACACAATCCCCTAATTATTACGTAAAGAGCCCGTGAACTTGCTTCCTCATGTGTTCTGCTTTTTTAGACAGACACACACACACACACAACACACACGGAGGCACATGACAACAGTCATGAGGGGGATTCAAATATGTGGCGTTGAGTCACAAATCTTATCGGCGCCTCAGCTTTCAGGACACCCTTGGTAAGGCTTGACTTAGAGGTCATCAGACACTTTCAAATTCACTCAGTGTGCCGCCTATACGTGACACAGATGTATTTCTCTAGAGTGTGTTCCACTTGAAATCCATTTTCATTTATTCCTGCGTGGGGTCTGTTTATAAAGATATAACCCACAACAGCCTCTATATGCTGTCATTGCCAATTTCATCTCTTTGTGCTGTGGGACAAACTATCGATGAGCTGTTGCAGGCGGTTAAATTAAACTGAACCCCATCCACGGCAGAGGGATTGCCCCTTCAACGTGAGATGACACATCCCAGGACTAGTTCAATAAGTCACATCTTTGAATTAAACCACCAAAAGGCACAATTTCAAAACACAATCTCAAACTTGTGCGCGAGCGTTCAAGGCTGTGTCTTGGTAATACGCAGTTTATATTGTGATATCGGAGCAGGTAGAGTCAGCAGCAAGAGAAAGGCTGCAGTTGCCAAGGCAACACCTGAATTAACAGGGCTACATATTATACATACATGAAAAAAAAAAATACATGAATACATAATATAGGTGAAGGTAGATGACATGCAGAAGACACCAGTGATATTTCTTATTGAATACAAGTTTATTCAGAGTCTGAATAATTTAAGTCTGCCCGCACTCGGTTGCACACTGTGTCACAAAGGGCCAAACAACCATTCACACAGCATTCACACCACAGACAATATTGAATCTCTAATTAACCTCACCTCAATCCTCGTGCCTTTGTTCAGAAGCAGGGAGTAACGCACAAAGACAGAGGAAGAGCATACTTCATGCAGGAAGACCTTGGCCTCGCAGGAATTCAAATCTGAACCTTCCCCCACTGAAAAAGGTAATTTGCTGATTGTTCCTTTACTTGGATGTTGGACTTTCAAAAACCAGAATTGTGCGAATGCTCTGTATTTATTCAGCAGCTTTTCATGGCTTGATGACCACTCAAAGCACTTAACACACCAGTACTGCCATTCACCCAACCATCCACTTTCATGCAGTGCATCTCTGTGCAGCACTTTGTCTCTACATCACACACACACACACACACACACACACACAGCTGTCAGGGTTCAGCATCTTGGGTGTGGACTCTACCTCCTGAGCCATAGGGCTCCAGACTATGACCATTGGAGAGACAGTAGTACGACTAACCCTCCCTTTTTTAAACCATCATCATATTTCATGTGAAACAAAAGGGTGGAGAAAGAATTGTTGCATGTGGTTGTGAGAGCGTAAGAGTTGGACACTGGCGTTTTCCGGCTACGATCTAAAGAAGCTGCCTGTTGAGGACCTCTGAGGCGCCTGTTTCTCAAACTAGAGACTCTCATGAACTTTTCTTCTTGCTCAGTTGTGCCTCCCACTTCTCTTTCTACTCTGGTCAGAGCCTGTTGGTGCTGTTCTCTGAAGGGAGCAGTACACACTGTTGTAGGAAATCTTCAGTTTCCTGGCTATTTCTGGCATACGAGCACAAACAGACTGTCGAGTTTCACATGAGAGTTCTGTTTTCTGGCCATTTGATGCTCCAGACTTATAGCATATACATAGTTGCACAAGGGTTTTCAAGCGTTTTCTTATCATTCATTCACGTTATCTTCATTGAAAAGGACTGTGCTTTTCCTTCTATGTGACCCCAAACTTTTGAACGGTAGTCTATGTGCTCCTCTAAATGTGAGATTCATGACTTCCAGTGTCAGCACCCATGATAAAATATACGAGCTCAGAGATAGAGAGGAGCAGAGACCTGAATCCCGGTACATTCAGATTGGACTTCTGAGTGAAGTAGGGCACATCTTGCATCTGAGGCAGTTCAACTTTTGAACCCAAACTATGTTTGCATATTTGTAGATTCAGGCCTTTCAGTTCTTAAGACGTTTTCTTTTTTTGGTGGAGAACTTGTATCACAGACCAAATATCGTGGTTACTATTCACATCACTCGCTACATTCACTAGACCCCTGCCAAAATCCTGACCATCACAACTCCAGCGTAACTCCAACCTAACCCTAACCCCAATGCTACAACCAAGTCGTAACCCTAAAAAACCCTATTCAATTTGTGAGGATCAGCCATGTTGCCTTCATAGTGAAGGTACGGAACCAACATTGGCCCTAATAAATACAGACAGACATGCCCACACACACTAACAGCTCAGTGTCAACATGTCAAACCTATGAACATGCCAGGGAGCAAAAAGCACAATGCAGACATGTTGTAGCAAGAAAAGCACATGGAGTAAACAGCTAGAAACCTGCAAGTCCCGTCAAAGGCAGTCACAACATGAACAGAGGGCGGGAGGGAGGGAGAGAGAGAGGGGGGGGGGGGGGGGGGGGTCGTAA